>JARFJB010002474.1:32500-352465 GCA_036346205.1 Vesta saturnalis | reverse complement strand
GAACGCCCCTGGCATTAACTGTCCCTGCTAGGATATCCATGTGGAAGGGTTGGGTTGGCGGATATCGGCGACCTTCATCCGCGACCGGATACGCAGATGTTGATCCTCCGTTGAAATAAGTTTCGGATAGCGAAATTAGGGTGGGGACAACCCTATCTCGCCGGTCGGGAACATCTGGAAGGGAGTGGGTGAAGATTTGAAGGAAGTCTTCGATAGATAGGGATTCGGTGTCGGAAGGGTTTAAGGTGGCCTGTGGTCCGATTCGAACTTTTCGGAAGATAGGATGGATTCGAGGGAAGCCACCTTCGACGGGGAACTGGGAGGTTCCCACCGCTTCCGGCACTTGAAGGAAAAGGTAGGGCGGGCTTCCCCGCAGTTGTTACACTTTGGGTTAGTCAAAGATTTGCAAGACGAGGTTCTGTGGCCGTTGGGACAACGGTTTGCACGGTAGGACACTCCTCGGCAGTATGCCCCACCTGCGTGCAAATGGAATAATACTTGGGGAGATGTTGAGGATAAGAGGGTTTGCAACCGTATTGGCGCCGAACATGGCGACACCGCGTGCTAGGAGGTAATCAAGGGTGGTTTGGGACGAGGTTATGATACGGATAAGGGATGTGGGGTTGTTGGTCGCCTTAGCGGTGGAAGATCAATCGCATCAATGATCTCGGGTTTTAGGATGTCCTTATCTACGTGAGGAATCACGCAGGAAAAGGTGGGCGGTATGGAGTTGGAGTTGGAGAGACGGGGACCGGATAGGTGGGATACGGTTACAGTGGATTCACTAAAATGTTGTCGCAGCTTAAGCTGCGTACCATCCGGCAAGAGAGAGGAGGTCTCTAAGAGACAGGTGTGGTTGTGCTTAAACGTTAAGTTTAACCAGAGAAGGTTTAGGAGTTTAAGGGAATAGAATAGGGATTTCTGTGTGGATATGGATTTCGGATATTGCAATGCAACACCTCGAGGATTGAGGCAGGTGGGATTAGGGAGCCGGTGTAGAAATCACGGCAGGTACAGGTGGCTGAGCGGTGGGTTTGTATGCTTGTGCGGGTTTGTGTGTGTGTGTGGGGTTTGTGTGGTTTTGTGGAGTCGGTGGAGCGTATAGAGATGTATGAATGTGTGTATGATGTGGAAAATGGATGAGGCGTTTGAACGGTAGCGTGTACGTGAGGATGGTGTTGGCGAGGCTAGGGTGTGTGCGTATATGTGTGTGTGTGTGTGTGTGTGTGTGTGTGTGTGTGTGTGTGTGTGTGTGTGTGTGTGTGTGTGTGTGTGTGTGTTAGTGTGTAGTGTGGTGGACAGGCGGCGGGGGTTGATGATACAACCGTTACGATACTACGCTGGTGACCGCGCTTAACCATCGCGGTTGTTTTTAATAAGGTTATGAGAAAGACGTAAAGAAAGATATTGTTTTTAAGATAGGCCGAGTCTCCGCCGAGGTGCAGTCTCACAGCCGAGAATGAATTAAAATTAATTAAAACAATATTTTATTAAACCGGCACCTATTGCTTTACGCGACGTCGATCTTGTAGTTGGCGGTGGCGGTGTCCTGGATGCTTCTTTATGTTGTTCTTCGCCCCTGCTGTATTCCGGCGGCTCATGCTTGCTGCTAGGCTGTGGCTCCTCTACTGATGACCGCTTCTTCGTATTGTCTGAGTGCAAGCAGTGATGGATCCGAAGCGGCGAAGATGACGATGCCGGAACGATGAGCGTAAAAACGCTAAGTTCTTTTTTGGAATTAAGAGATTTGTAATAAAAATCGCAAAGGGGAGCCAATTGAGGGTTCTAGTAACGAGGATTCCTAGGTAGGTGTTTTCATCTTGGATTGGGAGTCTTTCTTGATTTACGGTGAGAGAAATATCTCTGGGTACTTATCTTCAGTGTAACTAGTGTGGTGGAAGAGGCTAGTTTGGGTTTTGGTGGGATTGACAGGGACTCTCTACTGGTTAGCGCTGTTGGAGAAGTTCCGCAAGCTTTTGATATGAGGCGGGAGACCGTTTCGCTGTTCAATTAACCGCCCAGAAGGCGGTGTCATCCGAAACTGCGCAACGACTACTCCGGTTGTGTGACTTCGGGAATTTCGGATTCAAAGATAGCGTATAGGATCGAGGCTAAGTCAGAGCCTTGCGGTACGCCTGCTATAGGTTGAAAAGGATCGGAGAAGGTTTTCCTACTTTGACTCGAACTGACGATTGGTCAGGTACGAGTAGGGTTTGGAGAAGGGGTCGGGTATATTGAGGTTACGGATCTTGTACAGGAGACCGGCGTGCCAGATACTGTCGAATGCTTGCTTAATGTCCAGAAACACAGTCAGATTGCATTTCTTGTGATTGAATGCCCTGGTGGTCTCTGTAAGCAGCAACAAGGGATCGTGCCACGTTCGGTTGGGAAGCAGAATTGCCTGTTGGGAAGAAGGTCGTGGAATTCTAGGTGGTCCTTGAGTCGCCAGGCTAGAATCTGCTCGAAGCATTTTCCGAGACAGCACAGGAGGGAAATGGGTCTATAGGAGGAAGGTGAGGTTAGGTCAGCGGGGGGTTTGGTATCATGACGGTGGAGGCCGGTTTCCAGTCCGTTGGGAAGTGAGAGGGGGTTAAGCATTTGTTATAAATATCGGAAAGTATACGGAGGGCTGGGTCAGGTAGGTACCGGAGGATTTTCCTGTTTAAGCCGTTATGAACTGGGGCTGAATTTTTCCTTTTTGAAATATGTTTGGACCTGGTCGAGCGTGATAGGGGCGCAAAAAGGACTCTCGTTATCAAGTTGGGTTTATGGAAGGTTAAGGTTGTGGAATTCTTCAAGGCGACCCTCGTGGAGTGCCTTGAACCGGTTATCAAACTGGGGATCATCTGGGGATTGAAAAATGGATTGAAGGTGGTGGCCAAAGAAATTGGCTTTTTCTTGGTCGGAGGAGATTATGTTGCCCTGAAAGTCGGTTAGGTGGGATTTTGGGTTTACTTTTGTTCTGGTCAGTCTATCGAACTGTTGCCAGAAGAGTTTACCATATAATCTAGATGGGAAGTGGCTTTGATCCAGGAGTCTTCTGCGTGTTTATTAGTTACTACGGAAGTTAGGTCACTAATGGCTCTCTCGAGATCTTGGATCGATTAAAGATTGGGTGTAGGAAGGTTGTTGGAGATGTGTATGGAGAACACATTCCAGTGTGCCCTAGAAAAACCTTTAATTAGTGTATTGAGGAGGTGTAGAGAGAGCTGGGCAAAATTAAGTTTTGTCCAGTAGTAGTATGTGATCAGATACGATCGTGATTCCTAGAAAGCACTCACGATCGAAATAGTGGGCTATGGGTTCAGAAACTATGATGTGGTCTACCATAGAGGCACCTAAATGTTCGAAACAGGTTGGTTGAGTGTTGTAGATTGGCAGGAGCGGCAACTGTAACAGAGCGGATGATAGCCTGTTACCGTTGCCATTCGTTGCTGTGACACGGAATTGGGCGTGGCGGGCATTGAAGTCACCTAGGTTAACAACATTAGGGGGGCTAGAAGCGTGAATTAAAAGGTCATCTGATAGTGTTGTGACCTGGCGGGTTGTAATAGGAAATAAATACTATAGGAGTGGGAAAGTGCACTGTTGCAGCAACGCATTCGGGATGCTGTAGGTGCACCGAGAGCTGAAAATGAGTGGAGGGATGCAGTTTTTAATTAATAGGGCGGTTTCATGTTGGCTATTGTTTGAATAAGTGTGAAAGGTGTTGATATTAAGGGTGCATCTGAGCGTAAGCCTTGTTTCGGTGATGGAGAGAATGTGAATATTGTGAGAGTGTAAAAAGTGTTTGATTAACGGACGTTTCCGATGCACGCGCCTGGCATTAACGGTCCCTGCTATGATATCCATTGGGAAGGAGTTAAGGATTGGGTTGGCGGATTACGGCTACCTTCATCCGCGTACTTGATACGCAGACGTTGATACGCAGTTGGAAAGAGTTTTGGGAGTGGGAGTCTAGGGATTAAAGAACCATGTCCTGTCGGTCAGGGAACATGCGGAAAAGGGAGTGTGTAAGGACTTGCAGGAAGTCCTTGATGGAAAAGGGTCGGTATCAGGAATGGGTTTGAGGTGCGCGGTGTCTTCCGTATCGGACTCTTCGGAAGGCAGGATGGGTTCAAGGGATTCATCTTCGATGGGGAACAGGAGGTTTCCGCCGCTTCGGCACTTGAAGAATAGGTAGGGTGGGCATCCCCGCAGTTGATAACCTTGGGTTTGCCGAGGATTTGCAGGCGGAGGATCTGTGACTTTCGCCACAGATTGGACAGCGGATCGCGCGGGAAAGACACTCTTCCGCGGTATTCCCCACCTGCGTGCAGCTAGAACAATACTTTTGGAGAGGTTGTGGGATGAGGGAAGATTCGCAACGGTAGTGTCGCCCGAACATGACGACACCGCGTGCGAGGATGTGCGAGGTGGTTTGGGAAGGAGTTTTGATACGGACAAGGGAAGTTGAGGTGTTCGTGACCTTCGAGGTGTTGCGAACGGCCTTCTTTACGTATGGAAAATCGATTGCATCCAGGATCTCTTGGGCTAGGATATCCTTATCTATGTGACG
The DNA here is from genome assembly GCA_036346205.1 of Vesta saturnalis. Taxonomy (NCBI): domain Eukaryota; kingdom Metazoa; phylum Arthropoda; class Insecta; order Coleoptera; family Lampyridae; genus Vesta; species Vesta saturnalis. The sequence continues at coordinate 347,907 of JARFJB010002474.1, read as the reverse complement.
AATCACGCAGGAGAAGGAGGGAGCTCTAGGAGAGTTGGGTGAGGGTGACGGAAGGGTCACCGAAATGGTGCGCAGCCTAAGCTGCACCATCCAAGGAAGGCGGTCTCTAAGAGACAGGTATGGTTATCGTTGAATGTTAAGTTCAACCAGGGATGGTTAAGGATTTTAAGGAATTAAAAAGGATTTATGGGTTGTAATGGATTTTGGGATATTGCGGATGCAATACCTCGAGGATTGAGCGGGTGGGTTTAGGATTGGGTGAAGCGGGTGAAGGAATCGCGGCAGGTACAGGTGGCTGAGTGGGTGTCTGTAAGAGAGCGGGTTTGTGTGTGTGTGAGGGTTTGTGTGTGTGTGTGTGTGTGTGTGTGTGTGTGTGTGTGTGTGTGTGTGTGTGTGTGTGTGTGTGCGGGTTTATGTGGTTTTGTGGAGGAGATGGAGCGTGTTGAAATGTAGAAGTGTGTTGATGGTAGAAATGGACGAGTCGTTTGAGTGGGAGCGTGTATGTGAGGATGGTGGTGGAGAGGCGAGGTGTGTGCGTATGTGTGTGTGGTGAGTGTCGGTGTAGGCGGACGGGCGGCGTCGGGGTTGGGGATACCAACGTTACGGTAGCGCGTGGCGACCGTGCTTAACCATCCGGTTGTTGTTAGTGGAGGTTTAGAAATTGAATTAAAAGGAGATAATTGTTTTAAGAAAGGCCGGGTCTCCGCCGAGTTGCAGCCTCACGTCCCTACTATAAAGGTTTGGAAATCAGAGACCAAATAGAAAAGGAGAAAACATGTGTTAAATTAAAACAATATTTTTATTAAACTGATACCTATTGCTCTGTCCGACGTCGATCCTGTAGTTAGCGTGGCGGTGTCCTGGATGCTTCTAGTGTTGTTCTTAGCTCCTGCTGTTACTGCGGCTCCAGCTTGCTGCTAGGCTGTGTCTCCTCTACTGATGACCGCTTCTTCGTATTATCTGTAGGCAAGCAGTGATAGATCTAACTCCGAAGCGGCAAAGATCCCTATGTCGGAGATTTGTAATAAAAATCACAAAAACTCTTACGCTATGTTCGGACTGCCCTGGAAGTAATTTAATTTTGCGGCCTCTTTTATAGGGATGGAGCCAGATGGAAGGAGAATATTTCTATAAATATAAATGTAAATGATGAGATTGGTGCTCAATTGACGGATTTTGAAGATAAAGGGATACAATTGTGCGGATCTATAGGATTTAAATAAGGAAAGTTAAGTAAAGTGTACCGTTTTTTACCTTCCGAAAATATCAGGTCGCCTATGCGTAAACTGATATATATGGAAGGGATCGTAATCAATTTATTTTAGATGAGATTGTTGCTCGAAGGACTTAATAAGCATTTGAGCATAATCTGCTCATGAATGGGTATAGTTTATTTCAGTAAAAGAATGTTTTTCAAGAAAAGGTAAATAAATATACATTTATCTAAATAATTATAAGTTTTTTTTTTTTTTTTTTGTTATGAACGAATAAGTTCAAGGTAAATATGTAATTAAAATTATTATTAATTTTATTAAATACATAAATAAAAGTTTACCTCGAGTAAGTTGAACCTACGACCTGTACTTTTAGAGTACCGCGCTACCAATCGCCACCAAGGTTCAAGCAATCGATGCAAATTTTGTCTTTATGTATGTAGAACTGATGTAATTTCTAAATATAATAGATTACAGTCAAATTACTTATATTAATGGAAAGTGAGCCTGCAATATCGCAAGGATTCACATACCAAACAACTTGACTAATATTAAATTATTATAAGTTTTTGTTATGAACGAATAAGTTCAAGGTAAATATGTAATTAAAATTATTATTAATTTTATTAAATATAAAAAAAGTTTACCTCAGTATTCGAACTACGATATTTGCTAATAGCCAATGCCACAAGGTTCAAGCCCCAATCGATGCAAATTTTGTCTTTATGTATGTAGAACTGATGTAATTTCTAAATATAAAAACTTATAATAATTTAATATTAGTCAAGTTGTTTTGGTATGTGAAATTCGATATTGCAGGCTCACTTTCATTAATATAAGTAATTTGACTGTAATTCATTATATTTAGAAATTATATTCTACATAAAATCAAAATTTGCATCGATATATGAACTATACAATTAAGCATTAGTAATCTACTGAGGTAAACTTTTTTATGTATTTAATAAAATTAATAATAATTTTGTTTATCTAAATACTTTAAATAAAATGACAAATGAAACTACATAAAACATTTCAGAAAAGGTATACAAACCAAGATAAAGGCAAGTATTTAAATAGAAAAACATTGTGGTACAGAGACTTTAAAAATCAAGGAAATTAAAGTTATACTCTTTTCTGAAAGATTGAAAAGTGAGAAAATCACGATTTTCCTGTGACATGAGTACTTATGCTATAAATATGTTACTACAGGCATTAGATAGGTACACAGAACAAACTCTCATTAAACTTTAAATCTTAATATGGTTAATTCATAACTATGCGGGTTGTGACCGTGAAAAAGGCTGTGTAAATGTGGAATATCATGTTTCATTAAACGCTATTCAATCAACACATGCATTTTTCATCGATTTCCAGAAGATCTACATATAGATTACATTATTTAAACCAAATATCATCTCATCCCAGTATTTACGCGCCTCGGAGGGTTTGTGGAAGGTGCTTTAAGTTTCCAATGAAAAAAAGTATCGTTTCCAAATGTGCCTTTAAATAATACTCATAAAATACTATTACTTTACGGTATTGTGATTATTTATCTATTGCCTACATTCCTGTTGCCCCGATCATTCCTTGCATTTCATGAAAAAAGCGAACTAGGAGATATAGGTATTCGTTATCTTGACAAAAGTATCAAGTAAAATTGGCAATTTATTTGAATTTGCAAGTACTAAGCTACGTTTATGAATGACAACGATTTATATTCCTTGCATAATTTAAAGCTACTGTCTTCTCCTTACCTTCTACTTAAATGATTGTGTTATATTTTTTACATAAATGAAATGAAACTGAAATTTAGTAAAAATATACACAGTGACCAATACCAAAAAGATAAAACTGCTAATTATGCACACGGTCTGTTTACTAATAGGTTATAGTATGCAGACAACCCTGTGCACGTACATATCGCTGGTTGAGAAGAATAACGTAACATCTGCAAATTTTCTATTTTCTGTTTTTAATGTATTTATATTCATTTTTTCGCTCTTTCTAATGGTAGTAACGTTATAACTGTAGTCGATTCTGTCATATTTTTAGCTGAAGACAAAAGCATTGGCGGTTAGTTCAGTCGACCGAGAGGCATCAACTGGTGTGGATCTACTTTTTACGTAAGTAAAAATGTAACATTGTGCAATGTTACGTTATTTCTATTAGTTTTAGGGTACACTTTCAAATATTACTGTCTTGCTTTCATTATTTCTGGAAATGTTAACTTCAAAATTATTATACACCGTAACTTCCTCCATTATAACGATCATATTCAAGAACATTTGGAGGAAATACTGAAATATTTGTAAATATTACGTTATTGATCTATCTCAAGCAGCCTCATAATATTACTATTGATCGATGGTTTATCTCACACTAGGACGTACTTACGTACCTATTCCCTTTAATTTTTAGATTATGAATCGTGGAACAAATGCGTTAACTGTAACATAGGCCAAAAAAAAATTTATTGCGAACTATGGCTGTCAACCATCATTGTCAGGTATGGCAGTTGGGAAATTATGGACGTGGAAAAAATTTCAATATCGATGGGAAGTTGCACAGCTACAGCCATTAAATGATACAACGGAGTACGGTACGGCGAGTTATAGTTTCCTTGTTATCCGCTTGAAGCGCTAGTGATGGTTGATATAGTTGTTTAGCTGGCTAGTTTTGTTGGGTGTTTGCATTTGTCCCTACGCTACAAGGCGTAGTGACAAATGGTAGGCTTTCAGAACTAAAGGTCCGAGTATCAAATCCCCCAGACATCGTAATTTTTTTTCTAACTCATTTATTAAGTTACTTTTTTTTTTATTTTCATTGCGCAAATTTTAATAAATTCGGTTGTTTTGATAATTAAAACAATGGGTAAGTTACACTTAAAAAAATTAAATTAAATTTGTAAACATCAGCTAAAATTCTTCATTTCTTGCCAAATCATATTCCTTCCATTTTTGAAGGTGTAAAATCTTTTTAAAATAACCATTAGGAAAGCATAACAGCTTGTCTTTACTCTAGACTTTGCGTTACAACTTTGATGTTATTGGCTCAGTATTTTACTCGGTAGTAGGGATTAATCGCTACTCACAGCTACTAGACTCTAGTCTTAAATAATTTAACGTGAATTATATTTCACCTGCTACAAGTAGATTCTCACTTGGTTAACAAAATATTATTTTTTAGGTTTATATGACAACTTGGACGATGATAATAATTATTCAAAGACTGATAGTTCAAACACTAAAAATGCAGAAACTGAAAATGAAGAGACGAATATCCAGAGACTGAATATACAGAGACTGATAATTCAGAGACCTAATCCTGAGACTAAAAATGCAAAGACTGAAAATCCAGAGACTAAAAATGTAGGGACTGAAAATGAAGAGACTGTCAACACAAGCGTTAGCTTGAATGAAGGTGAGTGTCAAGTTTAACGTGGGTTCATTATTTGCCAGTACACTTTCTGAAATCGTGTAAAATAATGCAAACGTTTTCCTCTATTTTAGATTTTCTTGGGACTACTGATAATGAAGATCCATTTCACAATAGTGACGATAATGATCCTGATTACGCACCCGGAAATGATATGGCTCAAAATAACAGAAGATTACCCAGTTTGACGAAAAGACCAAGAACCGAGAAACCTGAGAAACACCAGAAAAAGGAAATGGAATGAAAACGCGAACTGAATTCGTTCGGGTGGGTACCTACCAAGATTTAATAACCGAAGTACTACAGGTACCACGAACCTTCCTTCTCCTTAAAATCCTTATCATTAAAATAATATAAACATTTTCCTCTATTTTAGATTTTCTTGCAACTACTGATAATGAGGGCCTAATTCACAATAGTGACGATGGTGCACCTGAAAATGATATGGCTCAAAAGGACAAAGAATAACCCCGAAAAATGAAAAGACCACTAGCTGAGAATCTTCCCAGAAAAAGGAAAAGCAGGAAAACATGAAGACCTACGTTATACAAAAGAAGTGTTGGTGAAGAATACGAAAATGCACGCGTTATTTGTACAAAAGATCTATGAAACCGGCTTGCCAAACTGAAAGTTGTCTTTTAAAATGCACCGAAAAATTTGCAGCAGAACAACGAGAAGAAATGTTCAACTGTTTTTGGGATGAGAGAACTGCAGAGGAAAAGAAAAACAGTCTTATTCAGGTCCTTCGGAAGAACCTGATCCACAGGCGATTTTCAGGTTTTTACGAATCTCTTTAACTTTTAAACCTTCAAAGGCAAAGCATGACTTCTTTAGTGGTTTATTAAATTAAATACTTCTTAGAAGCTTAGGCAGGTTATACATACTTACAATGTTTGGAAAAATGAACTTATGTTTTTCTCAGTTTTTCAAGTGAGGTCTGTGGTATAAGCATCAATGTCACGATATTTCCGCAAAATTTGAGAGTGGCCTGCAGTCACTTTTTAGGGCAATAACGTAACTTTCGCCCGCCTATTTCTAATAGCTAAATAATCATTTTTTTGAATCCATCACCTTAAAGCCTTATTTTTAACGTCTTTAATATGTTAAAACGTTTCATGAAGGAATCCGAATAAAAAAGTTATTAAGATATTAAATTTTGTAAAATTTAATTTTCCTCCCCTCTAAAGTTGTCATTTTGCAGATGTTACGTTATTCTTCTCAACACACGACATTTGTTGAGATTATTATGTCAACTTAAAACGCTTCTGTATTACAAGTGTTTTGTAACTGTAGTTTCATGTTGATTGAGTTGATCGGCCTATTTCAACAATTTTTACTTTTAGAGAGCGACGTTTCGGAAACGGACTTTGCTTCCGTCATCAGGATTAGTCCTGAGAAGGACTGTTTTCGCACTTGAGTCGAATTCATATGTTATATAATTTTTCCCAAGCACTTGACTACTCTCAGATTTGAACTTACATTTCACTTACTGTCTGACATCTTTACCGCCACTGAGTAATCAACTATATATATATATATATATATATATATATATATATATATATATATATATATATATATATATATATATATATATATATATATATATATATATATATATATATATATATCAGGTGACCACCAACGCGTCGATCTATAGTACCCAAACGACTGAATTCTTTCAAAATCTGTTTTGGCGAGAATATGTTTCTAGGACTACAATCTAAAATTAGTTTCATTTATACAGGGTGATCTACAAACTTGTTACTTATCAAAGTTATATTATTTTAAATGGAATACCCTCCTTTTAATTTTTTTTGAAATAAGGTAAATAAATAAGGTAGACTTTCATTAGAGTTCCTATACCTAAACCTTACAGTTTCCGAAATATTTAACATTTTTGAAAATGTAGGGTTGTCAAAAATTCAAGTATTTTTCGATTAGAAAAGATGAGACAATCTAATCTAGGTCATCGTAATAAGGATATTTGGAAGTACCTATTCTGTTGTTTATTGTTTCAAATCATAATTTATAAAATACAAAGAATAACGCGTAAAGTTAACAAGCTTAAAGTTAAATATCTTTGTTATTTTAAATACAACCCAAGAAATTTTTATCGGAATGGAATAGTCTTTTGACAATAGTTCGAACTGTATTAGGGTTATACCTTACTTTAATACTTTTCGAGAAATTAGTGTATTTGTTACATTTTAGAAATTATGCCATTAACTCATGTCGATCAGTTATAATTCTTTGATTTATAAACATTACTCTCATATTGACGTATTTCAAAATACGACAGTGTTTATAACTATTGATGATTTTTCCATTACAATGAAATATTCAGTGCAAGAAAGAGTGGATATGGTGTTGACCATAGGAGAATGCCATGAAAATTGTCTTTGGCTTCCAGGGTTTATGCCCAAAGTACCCTGATCGCAACCATCCTGATAAGAGAGCTTTTGAAAGGCTTTTACAAACATTTCGAGCCACAGGTAACACTGCCTATCCAAAACCTATAAAAGTAAACCGGTAACTGGCAATGAAGATAGTGAGTTTTAGTATTAGGATCTATCGCTGAAAATTCCACACTAGTACTAAAGTAATTGCTAGACAAACAGATTTAAGTAGAGCAAGTGTGAGAAGAGTTCTCAAAAACACAAATTTCATGCTTATCACAGAAATTCATCAAAATTTGTATGGCAATGACTTTCAACAACGAATAGATTTCTGTTTATGGAAATTCAAAAATAGGGATCAACAAGATTTTTAAATTTCGTTTTGTTTACTGATGAATCAACATTTCACAACAACGGTTTGGTAAATAGACATAATTTTCAATATTATGATACCGAGAATAGGCATGCTTTTAATACTGTTGACAAAATCGTTGGAGCATAAACTAGGATTATTGGAATCAGGTATATATATATATATATATATATATATATATATATATATATATATATATATATATTTAGTGATTACATATACCTGATCTCAATAATTCCTGCTCATACGATTTAACATAAATAATTATGTCTTTACCAAACCGTTGTTTAAAATGAGTCATCAGTAAACAAAAATATGGCGTTCTTGCAGGCCAATTTACTAATATATCAACAATCCGACGAGATTACAGAAACCATTAGAAATAGAGTGAACGAACAAGACTTTGATAGGGTAAATGCGGCTACCAGAAGTAAATATTCGAAAACCATGGCAATACACAATGAAATTCAGCAGAAGAAACTCGAAAAGCTAATGAAGGAGAAGAAAGAAACAATCAACATCAATCGAAAAAACGCTGTTATGAACATCTCTAAACGACAGTTGAACGAGAACGAAATGCAGGTTCTGGAGACACTCCAAAGTAGATTTAATAACCGCAGTCGAAGAAACAGTTATGAAATTAAATCCTGGAGAAGCCGAATAATACAGAAGTAAGGTTAGATCAGTCCTAGATAAATCTAGAAAGGAAAGTGGTCATTTTCCTTCAGAATGTCCAAACGATCAAAATTCTCCTGGCAGACGAGGGAAACGCGACTATGGTAATGGATATGCACACTTACAATAGTACGATCCAAGAACTACTAGACGGGGGGAGTACAAACAAGTATCAAAAGACCCCACATCATCAATTGAAAGACGAATATACCTGACGCTGGCTAAGCATAAGGGGGAGTTCTCCGATTACCATAGAACTAGACTTACCCTACACTACAACAAACCTCCGCATCTGTACGGCCTACCAAAGATTCATAAGCAAGGAATTCCTCTAAGACCAATTATGAGCTAGAAACTTACTTTGTCACACATTAGCACACTATCTGCCAGGTATCATCACACCTTGCCGGAAAAACCGAGTCTATGGTCAAGAATACGCAGGACTTTGTGGAAACCAACAAAACTTCCAGCAAACCACGAAGAAATACTGGTAAGCTTCGACATTGTGAGTCTATTAACAAATGCGCCTACCGAAAGACATATCGTAGGGATAAGCTGGAAAAGGATGAAACGGTAGACGAACGCACTCTCAGTATAAACAATAATGGAACTTCTGACAATATGCATTAGAACTACCTATTTCCAGGTAGAAAACAAATTTACCAACAAGTTTGGGATGGCGATGGGTTCACTAACACTAGTGGGCTCTATATATATATATATATATATATATATATATATATATATATATATATATATATATATATATATATATATATATATATATATATATATTATATATATATACACAGGGTAACAATTTTAACTAAGCTGCTATGGGTAACTTTGATATTATAACAGCTACAGTCAGTTAAATTAGCAATATTGGGCAGAATTTCAATATCAATAAAATGACGTTTTGAGTTTTGGCCAGTGTTGCCAACTTTCGTAGTTATTTAGAAAAACTAAAAATGAGCCGAATTTTCAAACTCAAATATCTTTGAAACCGCTTCAAATAACGCTAAAGTACTAGAGAAGTAATTGATAGATACTTTTTTTAATGGAACGTATAGTTGATTTTAGTCCTATTAAATAGCATATTTTTACTGATTTCAAAATGTATAGTTTACCTTATTTATAACAAGTAGTTTTCTTGTAATTTAATAAAACTGTAAAGTTAAAACGAGTATCAGTTTTAAAAATAGAGCGCCCTGGAATGAAATAAAACAAAAGAAATCTAGAACACAATAATCGTCAGTTGTGAAAAACTTACGACTACGAACTTTATTAATGCTGAAGTTTATAAACTTTCACCCAATCATAAATATTTATTAACAAAAGAAATACCTAAGTACTACATTACAACTAAATTACAACAAGATTTCAAAATGGCCACCATGGTTTTCAACACATGTACGGCATCTGTGTAATATATTATTTTGCACTTTTAACAAGGTATTAGGTATAATTGCTGCAATATTTTATCTTTTAGATCTTCGACATTATGTGGTTTAGTTTTACAGGGTGAATCTTATCTAATCCCCAAAATTAAAGGAGTACTAGAACTCATCATTATAAGCAAAAAGTTCATATGTACATGTGTCCGGAAATGCTTCGTTTCGAGATACAGGGTGTCAAAGTTGAAAAAAGAAATCGCGTTTTCTTCAATATCTTCCGACTGTTTCGAAATAATTTCATGAAATTTCGTATACGATGGTTTTTGAAATGTAATATTCAAATTTGTGGTCCATTTAGTTGTGGTCTCTAGAGGGCGCCAGCGCAACCATTTCGACCCCTTTGAATTGTTGCAATTTTTCTGTGCTACACTGTATACCATTTTGGACCAGAAAATCGATTCTCCTATCTTTTCTGCTAAAAAAGATATATTTTAGTGATGTCGCTAGAGCAACCGTTTCTGAGAAAACACATTTAAAACTCACAATGTTTATTTATTTAAAACTTGTCAGGAGCACTAAAATCAAGAAAGAAATTAATATTAAAAGTAAACATGTTCTTTGATAACAACTATTCAAACAACTGTCCCAAAAACCCCGTATACGAAATTTCATGAAATTATTTCGAAACAGTCAAAATATTGAAGAAATCGCGATTCTTTTCAACTTGACACTGTATCTCGAAACGAAGCATTTCGGACCCATGTACATATGAACTTTTTGCTTATAATGATGAGTTCTATCTCTAATTTTGCGCATTAGATAAGATTCATAAACGCTGTCTTTAACTGTTCCACAAAAGAAATCCAGAGGGTTAAATCTGGAGCTGTAGGAGGCCACGGAACAGTACCACGAGTACCAATACAGTTAGAAAATCTTCCTTTTAAAAAGTTTGAAACAACATTTGCATTGTGAGCTCCATGTTGTTGAAAATGACGAAAAGCGCGTATTAAATTTAATGGACCTTCGTCCATCATATTTTCAAATCCATTTCTTAAAAACATTAGGTAACGTTCAGCATTTAAACGTTTATTGAGAAAACATGTTGATCTCGTCTCTCTACAGTTAAATGAGGATTTTGTTGAGCCCAGTCAATGTGATTTTTTCCTATTAAATAGACCATTGTTGGTGAAGTTGGCTTCGTCCGTAAACAAAATTGATTTAGAAAAGTCATTGTTCTTTGATGCTCTTCAATAAACCAGGTAGCGTAATTTAATCGTCTTTCAAAATTGAATTAGAAAAGTCATTGTTATTCGATGCTCTTCAATAAACCAGGTAGCGTAATTTATTCGTCTTTCAAAATCTGCAGGATACAATGTATTTCCAACGTGGTGACGGTAAGCTTTGAAGTTATTTTGCTTCAAGATTATGCATGCTTCTTCTCTTGACGTATTACATTCGAGTAAAATTTTCCGTATAGATGCAGTCGGTTTGACATTATTATAAGCCAGAACATTTCCTTCGGTTTCTTCATAAAATTTTTTTTGCGTCTTTTGGTTTTTTGAAATACCCGTATTGTTTAAATTAGTTTCCCGTTTACGAAATAATCGTTTAGCAGGTTGCTTTCTTTCCATGTACCTCTGTAAAAACATTTCCGACGCTGCATTTTCATCACGATTAGAAATATAATAGCAAAATAACATATCGTTCTTTTCTTCACAGGAATACTCCATATTTATTTTTAGAAAATAAAAATGCAACTGTCAAGTTTGTTTTGTTTCATTTTATTCCAAGGCGTTCTATTTTTTAAAACTGATACTCGATTTTAACTTTACAGTTTTTATTAAATTACAAGAAAACTACTTATTATAAATAAGGTAAGCTATACATTTTTGAAATCAGTAAAAAATATGCTATTTAATAGGACTAAAATAAACTATACGTTCCATTTAAAAAAAAGTAGCTTTGTGTTATATCTCAAAAATGAAATGCAAACTAAATTTAAAAATAGGCTTATCTTAAAGTTCGTTAAAATATCTATCAATTACTTCTCTTGTAGTTTAGCTTTATTTGCAACGGTTTCAAAGATATTTGAGTTTGAAAATTCGGCTCATTTTTAATTTTTTCTAAATAACTACGAAAGTTGGGAACAATGGTCAAAACTCAAAACGTCATTTGATTGGTCTTGAAATTTTGTCCAATATTGCTAATTTAGCCTAGATCATCTAAATAGCTGCGCACCCTCCATAAAATTCACAGTGGAATTGGAGTCAGAACAAAAACTGCCATTCCTGGATGTACTTGTACACAGGAATGACAACACTTTCACGATAGGTGTATACAGGAAACCTACCCACACGGGGAGGTACCTACACTACAACTCCAATTACCACAAAATCGTGAAGTTAGGCGTTGCAAAACCCTTGTACCATAGAGCAAAAGCAATGTGCTCAAAGTAGGAGGACCTGAACAAAAAAAAAAATATCGCTAGAACACTCAAAGAAAATGGCTACTCCGATCTAATACCTAACCTAAACAGGGAAAGGGTATCCGAAAAGAAGAACCTAAATATACAGTGATAATACCATATATACAAGGTACCTCGACAAAATTTGAAGGATAGGCAGCAAATACAAGATACACACTGCCTTCAAATCGACCAGAACTCTCATGGGAATACTAACCAAAACTAAACCACACAATGAAGATCAGAATTCCAAGAATTATGTATACAATCTACCATGCGAATGCGGCAAGGCATACATAGGAGAGAGCAGTAGACCACTCAATGTGAGAACGCAGGAACATAAGAACAACTTCCGCAAAGGCGAAACAGAGAGATCAAGAATCGCCGAACATGTCTGGAACAAAGACCATCGCATCCAATGGGATAACATACAGAGAGTGGCAAAGGACGAGAACACAGCTCGTCGGAAACTCAAAGAAGTCACACATCGCACTAGCAGAAAATACAATAAGCCAAGATAGTGTGGAAATGAAACCTATACGGATTCCAGAGTCCGCTTCCGAACCGTCGCGCTCTAAAAGAAAAAACTGTGGAAATAGGCCGATCAACTCAACAGATTAAGACGCTTATTAAGGAACTTTAATCATATAAGTATACAAGGTGCTCTTTTTAGAAAGCTAACTGCAAGACAAAACTTTGTTATAAACTCGGAAATATATAGATAGGTTAAGTAATTTACTTATTTCGCATATGCAAAGGTAGATTGTTTTACAAATGTAACTATTCTTATCAAACTTGTCTCTTGGACAACTTTAGTGATTATATTTCCATCTCTACGTTTTTACTTACAAAACAGTATTTGTTGATTACGGTTAATTATGTATACAAACATCGACATGGATAATAGAAACAGCTAATAAGTATATGTTTACTTACAAATTAATTTTTATATGCAAAAGTTACTTTTTATTATATAATTAGCAGAGGCAACACTTTGTTGCATCATTACAGTATACAAGCACATGTTAGTTCCCGTTTGTTAAGTACAAGTTCCTTGCTTTACAAACTTTGTTACAAAGTATTCCTTTTGTTAGAGCTTTATTAGCAAAAGATTATCTTCCCTTGACAAAATTACAATTATCTGTTCATTATACATTAAACACTAATTAGGGTTTAAACATTAGAATGTAATTTTAAAGAATGGTGTATAATCCTTAATGAACCCTTGCACTTGTTTAGTAATTGTAAAATTCCTGCTGTAAATATTAAATTTTAAAAGACATTTTTAAAAATGTATGCAAGTAGAACAACTGTTTTATAAAAGCGAGTGGATTAGTCCTTTCTTTTTTGGAGACGACCTAATAATCTTTAACGTTATGAGATCGTAAACTTGGTTACACGAAGGGCTTTATATAAAGTAGTCTATAAAGTCTGACGTAATTAAATGATAATTTACCACCCCGAAAAACCTACAGGGCGTATTTTAATTATTAATAAACTATTTAATTTAGCTAAAGTTTGTATTTAAAATTTTAATTATAAAATGGTTACGAGTAAGTAATTATGAAGAAATCGAACTAATGGGATAAGACGATAGCTGTGCGTCTTGAGTAATAGCTACAACAAGATTACTCCTTAAATCTTTAATTACTAATTTTATTTACTTTAATGTGTGTTTTATAGATAATTAAATAAAAGGTTTCGTTTTAGGGAAATTACGTATTAAGTCACTAGACGTTCGTTTTTAAAATTCCACAAAGCAGAATTTAAATGTTATGGTTTGTTTGGACAATGACCATAAGCTATAAATGTCGCACAACTGTGTATAAGCTTTAAATTGTCTTTCTCGTTTTACTATCAAATAAAATTTTAGGAAACACTCAATGTCACAAAATCAATAAAAAAGTATCTGTTGTGAAACAACACATTGCCTTCCAACTGAAAAAGTGGAAATTAAAAAAAAATTAAACAATTTTTTTAAGGATAATATGCACCCTTTTTTCAAGGAAAAAATTTTAAGCCTGTATTAAGAGTATACTTTATTGTACTTTTACTATGTTCCATTGATTAATTTGGTATTCCATTTTCCTACTTTTGATTTATATTGAACAACGTAAACAAGTAACTTACCTTCATATTTTATAATTTTATAATCAGAAAATTATATGCTACGCATTTAACCTGATTACCATAACGCGATAATAATTTCAAATTCTTAATAATTATAAGGAATAGTTTCACTGTTTCTTATATTGTATATTTTGTCTCAGGAACGTTAAATAATTTTTTTAGAGAATCATTTATTAATGGTAATTGTTAAACAACTCCAAATCATGCATTAATAAGGTGTATTAATAAACGATTTAAATGAGGTTGATAGTAGGCGCTGCTTTGATTTATATGAAACATCTAAACATAAATGTATTGCGTTAAGTCTAACCTTTAATAACTCCATTTCTCCCCCATGTTATTTTCCATAAGAATGTTTTATAGATTCTGAGAAAACGAAAGACAAATCTCAAACAAGCTCACCGTGAGATTGAAGCCTGACCTTTTGGGGTCATTTTCACACTTCACACATAATTTTCCATCCATTGGTTCCAGAATAATCTTCATGTCTTTGAGAGTCTCTGATGAAAATTATTATTTTTTTGAGCATCACATCCCTAATGTTTTATAGTTTCTGAGAAAACGAAAAACAAATCTCAAACAAACTCACCGTGAGATTGAAGTGTGATTTTTGGGGTCATGTTCACATTTCAGTCATAATTTTCCATCCAGTGGTCCCAGAGTAATGTTCAAGCCTTTGAGAGTCTCTGATGAAAATTATTATTTTGTATTCATTATTGAATTGCAAGCCACTAATTCGTACCATTTTTTTGCAGTTAAAATCGTGCCAGTAAAAAAATCTTTCGTGAAGAAGCAGCGTTCAGAGGCTATGAATCAGGCCATAAGACTCCAACGAAAATCTGCTGGATAGAATCTACGTAACGGTATGGGTGAAAATCTCAATTTAGTTGAAAGTGTGAATCTGGATACCGTGAATGTAAATTTGGAGAGTGTGAATTTAAATTTGGATAGTGCCAAAGCTCATATGTGAAGAAACTCCTGTTGGTCGTAAACTTGTGGCAATTCGCTCGCTTGAGAAAATTATGGGTTTAGGAGCCAAACATGCCAAGAAATACCAAGGGGCCACCTTCAAGATTATCCACGAGTCAAGACGAAATCCCAGTCTAAGTTTCAAGTTCCAAGTGTGTAATAGAGTGCTGATTGTTCCAACGGATGATGAATAGTGCAGTTTACCAGTGAATGAAGCCAGTACCTGGGATGCCAATGCTACCGGAATGCGGTATACTGCCATGCATCATGCTATGACCATCCTCGATGTCCCGTTCATGAACATGTCTACCTTCCTAAGCAAAGAAGAAAAGTTTGACGACTCTTTGGAAGATTCAGAGTCGCAAATACTGAAAAACGGAGAAGAAGAACGGAGATGGGCCATTGAACTTGGATGAATCGATCCAGATAGTGCAGTAGGGACGGAGGTTGTGGGTGATGGACAATGGGCCAAGCGTTCTTATTGAAACCAGGGGACTTCTCTGCCTGGATCTGAGGTTATAATTGGCTGCCTCTCCAAAACAGTTATTTTTGTAGGAGTTGGAAATAAGTTTTGTGTAATTTGTGCCAAACGTGGAGTTGTGGTTCCGAAAGATGATCACTGTTGTTTCAAACACTTCAAAGGATCTGCTAGTGCAATAGAGCCCGACATTCTGAAGGAAGGATTCTCCAAAAGTATGGAAATACACGAACTACGATACAAGCGGTTCATTGGTGACGGTGGTTCAAGTGTGTACTGCAATATTTGTAATGTGTACATTGTACAACAACGATGCCTAAGACTATAGAATTGTTCAGAAAGTGGAGTGCAAGAATCGTATGTTAAGAAGAATGAACACAAAATTACGTGACACTGTCACTCAAACCGGGTTTCCAGTTAGTGATCGAAAAGTTCTCGACCAATACTTGAATCTCATTGGAAAATCTTGCGCCTATGCCATCCAGAGCAACTTTTAACTTTAGTGGCCAGACGTGTAGTTTGTGGGATAGTGACACTGTTCCTTTACCAACTAAACCAATGAGATTGTCATAAAACTGTGGTTTGTTCAAGCAAGTGCAAGTGATTTTAGATGATGCATCAAAACACTCAACGTCATTGGTGTTCAACAAGACGACAAATGCAAGCAAACCTTTCAGCACTCTTAGGAACAAGTATCTACAAGGGAAGAGACGAAATGTTGAACAAAGAGGAGCCATGGCTCGAAAATCCAGAGAGGCCCTTCTAAACCACGAGTTTGGCGACTATTGATACGTTCCAACCTTCAAAATGGCTTTCAAAAGGAGTCCAACAAAAGTGTGGAAGAAATCTCACCAATCTGGGTCCATAGAGAAGGTAAAACCATCCAAGCTGAAGAAGAAGAAAGTGAGCAAAAGACTGTTTCAAATTGCTTTCACAAATCCTGGGTTTTTTAGCCGAAGGAGACCACTAAGTTACGAAAATTACGGTGACAATGCAAATCGAGTTGATACGAGTAACGAGTTGTTGCGTAAAAAGTGCAACGCATACTTGTTAGTGAAGTCAGTAGCTGACAAAGAAGAAGAATGGAATGTGCACTGGGAAGCTTAAGGTCAATTCGATAATTTGGTGTATATGGAGCGCAGAAGCATGATGATTACTGCAAGTACGGCTGAAGAGATTGCCACAATGAGAAATTCAACGTCCATTTTGGGATAGATAGACAACATCATAGTGCCAAATAACTTTTCAAATCTTGGGGCGGCATGGGGCAAATCAAGTGAACCAAAGGCTATCCGTCTGTACGAGACATATAACGGCGTAAAGGTGGAACAGTCTGGATTGTTTGCAAGTTTGGAATGTAGATTATTGGGTGCTAGTCCAGATGGTTTGGTTGGTGACGATGTAATAATTGAAGTGAAATGTCAATATATAGAAAGACATGGAGATCCTGAGATTACAGTTCACAAAAAGAAAGGTAAGTTCTTGGAATAAGTTACCATCGACGGCAGAAAGTGTATTCGTCTGACAAGAAGCCACACATATTACACTCAAGTGATGATGCAACTTCATGTGACTGAACGTGACTGGTATGATTTCGTGGTTTGGACACAAGGACCATCAACGTCAAATGCCAATAAATCCAAGTGGAAAATTCTGGCGAGAGAGGGTCTTCAAAAAGGACACCGAAGATAAGTGGAAGGTGACGAAGATCAAGTTACTTCGGTTTGTGTCCGATAATCTTTTGCCAGAGATGGTGAACTCAAGATACGACAGAAACATGGGATATCGTCAGCCCCTAAATATCGTTTGAATGCCATAAGAGCTACAGAAGCTAAGAAGGTAAAGACCATGCAGGTTGACGGTGCAATTCCTGGCACATCAAATTCGGCAATTGATCACACGATTGATACGAGTGATACGTGGGATGGATGAAAGTGAAGTGAGTGACGAAAGTCACAGTGAAGTGTAAGTAAAGTTCGAGTGCTGGGTGGGCGGGACTAGTTAGCACTACGCTACATTACCAGCAGAATGTATATTACTTGAGATGATTACCTTGTTTCCTTCAACAACACTCCGCATCTAAAAATAGCTTAGCACGTAGAATACAGTTATTATACATGTATGTATATATATATATATATATATATATATATATATATATATATATATATATATATATATATATATATATATATATATATATATATATATATATAATTAACATGCGAGGCCCATAAAGGCATTTACAATATACTATACGAGACCCGCTTTGCACATGTGAGGCCCGGAAATGGGCCTCGCAATTAAAAAGCATGTATGTAAGGTTATTTTAGTTACCCTGGCCCTCCTTAGCCCAACTCCCAATTTTTGTTCGGACTCACAAGTGATGTGCATATCACCTCTTATACGGTTTTGAGTTCATTCAAACTTTAAGTAGGAGTCGCATCAGTAGTTCTATATATAATTTGTATGAACAATACGAGGCCCCCGTACATACATCAAATTTACATGGTCGTTGTGGACTGCGAGGCCCTTAAATATGACAACAGTGTTAATTTGTCAAGACTTCAAATAGGTAAAAATTTGAATTCTTTGTGGTATATTTTTAATCAAAACAATCCAACCTTTATTTGTTTAAAATTTATGAATACAAAAAAAACAATACCTTTCTTATACTTATTAATAAAGTAATGTATAAATTACAGCTATATACGTTAGTTATATGTATTGGTTGTAATTGAAAGTTTTAATTCGAATCTATTCTATTTTTCAAAACTTCTTTTCTTTAAGCTTCAACTCTTCAATTTCTCGTTTTTAGGTGCTTTCTTATTTTTATAAAATGTTTGAAATATTTCAACATAAGATCTTTTTCTTCTTTTCCAACTCTTTCTTACCCTGTCGCATCTAAATAAAATATTTTACAAACAGAAAAATTGTACATCAGCTAGGCTAAGTCTTTCACTTACTCGATTTTATTTTTTTATTAAGCACCCCACTCTCTTCTAGATATTGATATCTTAGATTGTCTGTGTTTTCTTCGTTTTCTGTTTCTCCCTCAGAACATGAGTTTATGTGTCTCTTTAAACCATTTTTCTTATTTAATTCTTTACTTTTTTTCTTCGATTTGACTACTTCCTTCCAAGCCTTCTAAAATTTTAAAACAAATTTGAAAAACTTATTTTCTAAATTACTTTTATAAAATACCTTTTCTAGGAACGGTCAAGTTTGTTTCTTCAATTTCTAAAACATCTGTGTCATCTATCGTAATATCTTCTAGACCTTTCCCTTTATAAAGGTAAGCTTTGCCTTGGTCGATCAAAGTTAAAAGCTTGGCAATTTTTGCAGTTTGATACGCGTCCTGAGGCAATCTATATCAATAATTTCAAATTTAATTAGAACGGTTTTAAAAACTATTTCAAATTACTAAAGTATTATAAAAGGGAAATTAGTAAAATTCAGTATGTAAAATCGCAGGCTTCCAAGACCGTAGTTTTTATTAACAAAAGAACATCGGGAATTGGTCCGTGTTAATGTTATTACCGAATCTGTCAACGTTTCGCCTTCTTCTGCAATGGACATAATCAGGGTGAAGACTTGAAAGACTTCTTCAAGACTAGAATCGGGTATGGTTCACATGTTGATTATCTGACCTTGGAGCGCTTCTTGCTTGGAAATTTCATTGCTTAATTCTAGGAGTTCGAATCTTTTCAAGTTTTCGTCCTGATGAAGCTCATTACGAAGGCAACTTCGTTTACAACATTGTCACTGTCCAATCCCGGAAGATATTTCATATTACTTTAGCTGT
The DNA here is from genome assembly GCA_036346205.1 of Vesta saturnalis. Lineage (NCBI taxonomy): Eukaryota > Metazoa > Arthropoda > Insecta > Coleoptera > Lampyridae > Vesta > Vesta saturnalis. The sequence goes on along the minus strand of JARFJB010002474.1, from coordinate 328,565 downwards.
TAAACAACTGCAATAAATCTTTTTTTATTTTTATTATCAGGTACATGACCTGATTCGTGTGAAGATTAGTTTTTTTCGTTTTACTTCACTAATATCAAACAATAATTAAGTCCGTAAAATAATTCATTAGGAACCGTTGAATACTGATAACAAGAAAATTTTAAGATAGCCATTAATTAATTGGAAATAGAAATTTTCTTTCTTTCAAAATTAAAACGTATCAAGTACTATAAACAACCGTTAAGAATAAATAAACAAGTATTAATTAACACCGTCCTCATAAATTAATTAACTTAGTAAAATTGGATTGTTAAATAATAGTTTTGATATAAATGAGTAAAGTTAAACCTCAAATACTTTCTATAAATTTCAACTACAATGAAAGGAATGTAATCTTTTACCATTGTGTAAATTTTATGTATTTTAAATAATGCGAACACCGACAGATGTGTCAAACAGAAATCAGCTTCTGGAATTGCATGTTTTGAATTGATAGAAGTGTTACTAATTATTAATTAAACCGTTAGATAGAATAAGTATTTTTATTAATAGAAATTGGCCGAATTTTATATCAATGGCTTTGTGGTTTTACAAATAATAGTTTTAGTCCGTTAAAATAAATATTAGATCATTGATTGATTTAATATTAATTAAAACAAATTGTTGCGCTGTCGCCATCGTTAAAGTTATGGAATTTCCAGCCGTTCCCACTTTTAAACGCCGTAGTCTATATAGGTTAGTGCTTTCACAAAAATCTTCATCTTTTCCTACATTTTTCTTACTGCGAACGTAGCAAAATTGTATTCTTGTAAATCGATGAGGTAAAGAGTAGTTTAAGAATTAATTAATTAAATTAAACTTAATAAAGACTAGCTCTGTAATTAGTTAAATTTAAATAGATTCACAGAGTTAACATTTATTAGGAATCATTCATTTTCATCCATCATTGGTAAAGGAATTTTGTTTGTGAAGGGACCTGTGACCTTTGTCCACCGTATCCGCCTTCCCACCGTATTAATTAAGTTTTAGATACATCTTCGACCGTGAGGATTCAACCCTGAATTTATCCTCCACTGGGTAACCTGAGGTAGCCGTTTGGAAACCGCCAAGTTCAGGAGTGGACCCAAAGACCGCCTGGACAGTAGATAATCTTTGGGTGGCGCCCGAATCCGTTTAATCTGCTTCAACCCCTGTTAACGAAGAACCCGTTATCCGTCTACCGCCCAGGAGTTGATTTTGCAATAATAAAAATACCGTAACTTATAAGTACAACTAATAAATATATTTCCAAACGAGTCTTAATTTTGTGCTGATTTCGTTGAGGCAAGCTTCACTTGCCACCACCGAAACCCGTTACATTCGTCATGAAAGTGGACCCTAACTGTACCCAGAAAAAGTTTACTTTTCGGGATTTTCGTGGTAAGGTTGACTCGACCAGATTGTTTTGCTGGTGTTTATTTTTTCATTGCCGTATCTGTTAAGCATTTGACACAAAAATGTGTTTAATGGTTTTTAAAACTATGTGAACTAATTGCGTACTGGTACTGAGTTATTTTATGTTTTCGTCGTAACTTTACGGATTTTGTAGATTATTTCAATTGACTATGTTCATCTCGCAAAAGTATCACTTTCATGACTGTTATGTACTAAGTATTACGTACCTGTACCTCTGCTCGTGTGTTTTTTTAGTATGGCCCATAAAATTTGCCAATTGCTCCATGTCGTTTTCATTAATATTCATTATTTGTAAAATTGTCGCCGTTTGTTTTCTAAATTTGGTGGACGTTAAAGATGTGAAATTGTGTGCACCACACACAGAAGCAAATTTACGAATCACACTAACACCAAGATACCATCTTTCAGTAGGAATTCTATTTTTTGCTGCATAACGGGTGAAAACAGAATGGGAATTGGACGACTACCTTTACCGCCAGAAACCACGCGCTTAAAATTTTTGCACAGTAGTTTTTCAGAAGTCGATAAGCTTTTTAATAGTTCTTCTTGACTATTTGGATCAGAAAAATCTTTAAGATATGTCGAGGTCTTTAAATATTGTATCTCTCCAATTCTTTTACGATTTAATACTAATACTAAAGCCATAATGCCTTTTGCCAACCTGTTGTAATTGAATATTAATGTTTGTTTGTTATATTCGTTTTTCTCATTTTTAGTCATCAGAGCAAGTAAATCGGAACTTGTTTCAACCTCTTATCTAATATAGTTGTTAAATTTGAAAATGTCATTTGTAACTGGTATTACTTGTGGTTTCTCCCAATGTTTCTCAGTTATGTCTTACAAAGCTGACGATGCTATTTCAGTACCCCAATGGTCTTCTATCAATTTCTGCAGGTGTTTTATGTTTTTTAATTCCAAGTCCGGATCTTCAAAGTTAAAAAGTGTTGATTTCTTCATTATATGTCTATGAATAATACTGCATAATTGCTTTAAGTTAGTACCCATGTGTAACGCTAGTGAAGAAGCTTTAAACGTTTTAATGTCTGGATTAAATCCAGCAATTACTTTCGTAGCGGCAACCAAATTATCAAAAAATTCGGGTTTCATAATTTCAATAAAATTCTTTACTTCAGTAATATTTGTACCATTTGTATTTTCGTTGTTTTCTAAACCTATTATATCTTTTAAAGCTATCAACAACCTTGCTAATTTTCGCATTTTGTTAGATATTACCGTAGCAATTTGCGGCCTTTTGTGTTTTTTAATATGTTTTTCGCCAAACAAACAAATTAATAAATCATTTTTAGCTACTTCACTTATTTTATCCGCTTTCATTATATCAAAAACTTCTTTGTGTAGGCGAGATTTTAAAAGGAAATCGCTATGACAACGTGCAGCTGCTAAAAATGTTTGCGACTGAGTTAGAGCATAAAGTCTACCCCTTTGTTGATGTTCAGCTACTCGACCTGGACATCTGGTAGAGTGCCTACTCAATGTTTTTTTTATAAACGCTACTGCATGAACTACAAACTGCAAAATCATCAAAATGTTTTGCATTTTTTGTAATTTCGTTTAGAGTTGGTCGGCGAACTGCGATAACTTTTTTTTCTTCTCTAAAGAATGTAAAATTTCTAATTTTTTTCGCTCAATACTGCCTACTGAAAGAGACAACATTTTTCTAACTGTTGGCTCAACAGCATGTTTCCGCTGTATATGCCTCGCAAAATGTGTATGTTCTTTAAAGCAGAAATGGCTTACATTTGTTCTGTCCCAAATTCTATGCTTTCTTCGAGAAACATAAACTTGATTGTTGGTTTGACCAATCTATATATAGAATTAGAATAAGTTAATGTGTCACGTTTACAACATTATCAAAAATTTGTTTTAATAGTCAGACGTTCATTTGATAACGGTAATTGTTCTTTGCTTGTTAGTTACCAATATTGAAAATGCTCAGTAAAAAAGTCAACTGACAGTAAACTTAAATTTGTGTAAAACAAATTTTTGACTAGACCATTACAAGGACAGGCGTAGCGTTTTGTATCGCAACGGTGAGTCAATAGCCCATTAGCCACACGATCGAATTATAATCAACTGAGAAGCACTCGCAAGGCGTAGTTTGTTTTGTATCATCTGCCAAAGCGCTTGTATTCTTCACACACACCATCAGCACCTCTTGGTATGACCGCCGCAGCGACTCAAAACGCTATTTGTGTCCCTTACATTAAGTACTAATATCGAGTGACAAAAAAAAACGAATCCTGTTTAAGTTCACACATCTTTGGAATGTTTTCAGATATGGATTTCAGTTTTTATTTTCTAAGACACAGTGAACTGAAAATAATCCATACCAAATTAGAAACGTTTATTTCAAAACATAAAATAATAACGAATTTTCAAATATCAACTAAAAATATCAATTATACGTTAATTATATTCTTCAACATTTTTCCAATAAACATCTTGTATGGTATATCTTACTTATAAATGTGTTATATGGGACCTCCATTTTGCAAATAGTCTATGTTTAAATTGTAAAATTTCTCTTCTGATCAAATTGCTCGACACATTTCTTCTAATCGTCGGCGAAGATCTTCTAAGTTTACAAATGATTCGCGTGTTTGAGCATACACTGACTCTGTGGGATAGAGCACTGTTCTGGATCAAAATGCAATCATTATTAGGATATAATCTATTACATTTCTGGTAATCAATCGTCACGTAAATACTGTATGTAGCTATCTGAGTTTATTTATGTTAACTGAGGATCAGTGAAAAATAGTGTACTTCTCAGAAAACCGCGACTTTCTATGGTACGTTCTTCTTGGTTGCCTAACAAGCCCTATTATTTTGTCTGTTTCGAGGGACTTATAGCGTAAAATCCTTTCCGTCTTGAAAATTAAGGGTTTTAGGTCAGCATTTGAAAACCTCCTGTATAGGCGCAAACTTCGTGTTGGTAGACGGATTCTAGCGTTAAGTACAATAGCTGGAGTTTGCACCTCTTTGTAACATTTAATACCTATAATAGACGTCTTCATTCTTAGCCTGGCTGCTATATGACACTGAGACAAACCGGTCCCTGGTTGATTTTCCTGTGAAAATGACAATTCATATATAATTTATGAATATCCATTACTTGTAGCAGTTACGGGTCTTCCACTTCCGGGTTTGCTGTAAACGGATCCCGTTTCATCAGGTCGTCAAATAGCGCGATTTATGCTAGAAGGTACGCATCGTTTCCCTGGAAAATCTCCCGCAATCCTTTCTCCGTGCCAATTTTTTACGAGATAACACATTTCATTATCTCCAAATCAGACTTTGGGTGCCATTATGGAAAAAAAGCGATGTATGTATTAAAAATGTATATAAAAGTATACAGATACCATTTCACTTACTTCAATGAAAGTAATTACCCGTAACACTGTTTAACGATAAAGTGTCTTCCAATATAATAATGGAAAACAAAAAATAACTATAATAACTGTGCAAGGTAAAAATTGAATTTTATATAAACATAACTTAAAAAAAATTCCAAAGCCACCCGTTTCTATTAAAATATCGATAATACAGTTTCAGCGATTTCAATCATATTTGTTTAATTCTACCATTTATTTCGCTTTAAATTAAAAAATGTATGAAAAAGTAAATATTTAAAAAACCCGTCTACACTTCTTATAAAATGAATCCTTATTCAAATATTGAAAGAGCTAACACTTAATTATACTTAGCAATTTTTTGCCGCTGAATTACGCGTCGTATCAAAAATTGCGTAGAACATAATTAATGGATATGTTTAAGGTGCAGCTGTTTCAGAAATATTTGATAGAAACCAAAACGGACCCTAATAAACCCTCCTCTGCCGCCGGAGTTCCACCAAAATCTAATCAGGTCTAAGCCAAATGAGAACAAGCTTAAATACAACATTTTAAGTACGTAGGTGTTTTCGTTCTGGAGTGGATACTAACATACATCTCCCCACACACACATACACACGCACACGCACACGCATACACGCACACGCACACGCACACGCACACGCACACGCACACGCACACGCACACGCACACGCACACGCACACGCACACGCACACGCACACGCACACGCACACGCACACGCACACGCACACGCACACGCACACGCAAACGCACGCGCACGCCCACGCTACGCGCACGCACACGCACACGCACCGCACACCAACGCACACGCACACGCACACGCACACGCACACGCACACGCACACGCACACGCACACGCACACGCACACGCACACGCACACGCACACGACACGCACACGCACCCACCACATTAACGCGTACGCACGCGCAACGCACACGCACGCGCACACGCACACGCACACGCACACGCACACGCACATCGCACACACTACACGAACACACGCACGTCACGACGCACACACACACACACACACACACACACTACACAGAAATTTAAATGAGATATTTAGGCATTAAAACACTAAATAATACCTAATAGTCTTTGTACAATCATTTTGCAATAAGAAATTGGTTCTACGATTCGTACAAAAGTTGTTAAATGATTTAAAATTACTTTGAATAGTTAATTTCTTAACTTTCTAGGTATTTTATAGTAACCATATGGAAATTGTCAGGATCGGAAATCCTCACCAGTTCCTGGTGCGCTACACATGCCAGTACTGGCCCGTGTTTCCATTTCCACATGGGAAGGCATAAAATTTGTCAAAAAAATTCATAACTACATTTGTTTTAACAAAAGGTTACTTCGATTTAAGTTGCTTATGCAGACGTCAGGTGTAATTGATATTTTTAGTTGATATTTAAGAATTCGTTAAACAGGATTGATTTTCCTACCACCCAGTATCACCTCATCTTTTTACAATTAATATTTTGGATAATTCTTGCTTTTTTGTCATCACGTTTTTGCTGTCTGCGTCAGAAATTATTGACTAAAAATAAAATTTGGATTAAGTAGAAAATTTAATACAAGTTTGATGGTAAACATTATTCAAATACATTGAAGAATTTTTACCTCACTGGAACTACTTTCAATGTCACTTTCATTAGGACAAAAGACGGAACCGTGGTCGGATAGTATTGAATTTTCGTGAGAACTGATATCACTGTTTTGAACTGTATCATTAACTTCTTTTCGAAATTAACCTAATTACGAATCATTTAATTGATCAGAATGTACCTCATTTTCAATTCTGTTAGGTTCAATTATATGATATGGAAGAATATCGTTTTCATCTAAATTTGTTGTGAAATCATACGGGTTTTCTCATTTGGATCAATGCTGTTGGCATTAATATCACTCTAAAAATAAAAGCAAAGACCTTTGCTTTATAGACAATATTCAATAAACATTTTCATTCAACTGAGGTCATTGTAACCGTAATTTCAAAAGTGTGTAAATTAAGTTATTTAAAAATGTAATTTCAACAAACAAGTTTTTATTGTATATTTTGTCAGGATGTAAGTATAAAATGTTGTGTTCAAAAATTAAGTAAAACAAAAAAAACTGTTCAGTGAAATAAAGAAAAACTCAAAACCGTATTTGAGGTAGGTCAACTGTAAAAGCAGCGACATTCTAATGAAATAACATTAGCTTTTCTAAGATTTTGCAGCATCTCGTTATGCGTAACTTTATAACAGATCATTTTACAGAAATATCTTAAAAGTAACAAATTATTGGCTTTAACTTATTCTCCACTTATTGGAATGATGGTCTTCAATTAATTTAAAAAATAAAATTTTTGGCAAATTGTTACTCACCTCTTGAAGAGTTTTGACAATTAAAATCAACAGGTTGAAAATACTTTGTACGTTTTATTAATGTCATCATCCAAAATATCATAAATGTCAGTCGATGTAGGTGCTGGTTCTAATCTACTCAGATATCAAGTAATTTTGTTATCTAAGGATTCTATTGGTAAATTACCAGGATATCGAATTACGAATAAGATATTTTTCTCTGTATAACAATTTTTTTGCTTTGCGTTTTGGCAAATATCAATATCCCTTATTTCGGTTTACAATAGTTTCTAAAATAATAAAACAGTTTTCAATTGCAATTACGTACAGATCACTGGTTATAAATGCACCACCACATTTTACTTTTTTTTAATATTAGCAAAAACCTTAAATGTTTGTCGAAATTACTTTCATAATTTTGTGATGTAATATTTTCCTTTTTTCGTTAAATTTAAGTTAGAAATTTCCAGAATTGATATACTTTGTATTTTTTAAAATATAACAACACCCTGTATATCGTTTCACTTTTTATATAAGGTTGCATTATGCGAAATTTAACTATTTTCGGAATAATTACTGTCAAAACTGTTTCATTTAAACAACAAAACTTGACGTCAATTCTTGAAAAATATAACGTATTGTATAATAAAATACTACACCAAATGAATAAAAAAGTAAATTTGTCAAACTTTTGTATTTAAAGTTTTTTCACGTTTATAAAAATATAAATGTGACTTATAACCAATACAAGGCTTTTCAATGGAATTATTTCGAAAACGGTTAAATTTAGATCATGTAATTTGTAATGATCCTAAAAATTCATTACATAATAATTATCCAATCCTAGTCCAGAAATCTATCAAAACTTCTTTCCTATCTATTTCCTTAAACTGAATGCAGTATTGTTTATAAATCCTATCAGTTTCCCACTACTTTTCCCTCTCTAGCAAATCTCCTATAAATACCCACACACACCTTCACTCATCCTATTCTATTTCAATTCGAATCCTATTCTACTTGATCTAGAAATTCTAACCAGAAACTCTCAAATTACCTGCCTGCTTAAAGTAACCTGCCTGTCCTAATTACATTGTAACCTGCCTGACACATTTCCTGATTTCTCGATATCCTAGTACCAGTTCATAACAATCCTCCGCAACCGTAAGTAGCTATTTGCACTTTCTCGGTGTTTGTACCACGAGGAGTAGTAAGTAGTTACCTAGTAACGTGGTTCTACTACTGGTGGCTGCGCCAAGAAGTAAGGCTACTTTACGAAGCCCCTTTCCTGTTTAATTTCTAATATCCGAGAAACAATCTCAGATCTGCCTATCGGTGTACGTACTCGAAGGATAGACAAAGATTGTTAATAGAATTACTTTATTAATGGTGGTTTCGACCCCAATTGTAAGGTAATCTCCTAAAATTACCCCTATAATATTCCTATTATCCTCTGACACACCTGAACCATATCTAACATCTATTCGGGTTTCTACCACGAAAGGTGTATAGAAACCGTTCAATATCCATTTAATCCAGAATCTCAATCTCATACCCATACCGCTACCATCTTAATACAAATCATATCCTATAATATTCCCTATTATCCTCTTACACACCTGAACCGTATCTAACATCTATTCGTTACTACCACGAAAGGTGTATAGAAACCATTCAATATCCCTGATAATCCAGACTCTCAAAATAAAATTTATACCATCACCAGACCCTTATCCGAATACCACTTACCCTGTACCTCTCTCGGTTACACCTCTTGAATCCTGGTAGAAACTCCTATCACCTGATATCGGAACAAATTATCTCACATGGTCCTGTAATTTCACATCCAAAAGAACAAATTACCGACTAATTTTACATAGTCTAACTCTAGTACTAATTATTAAACATAATTTAGTATATCACATTTCCATTGACACGATTTACACTTGATATTAAACTTTCTCCTTTAATTATCCGATTAATCCTAATACACCAGAACAGTTAACTAAATCACATTTTATTATACACAGTTCATTTATTACAATTGTGTGCCATCTATTTTAATAATAATGCACGTTAGAATTAATTCTCATTCCAAACATCCAAATTTTATAAAATACCACTAAACAGCTGATTACAATAAGTACAAATGCTATTGTAGGTCAAAGGTTATCCTAACCAGTTTAAATACCACAACTTTCCCATCTACATCAACCAGTTATATGCAAGAGATTTAACCCTTAAGCCACCTAGACTTCACTATATTAATGACTACCTCTTATTAATTAACATAAAGGAAAAATTAAAAATAAGATCCATATCTCACCTGAGGGACGTTATTCCATTGTCACCAAACCACTCACTCCATTTATCGTCACCCCTCTGTTAACCTGACCACAAGTCAGTCTTGCTAATTAATTATTAACCCCCTGAATACAGAACGAACCTCGGGAGATAACATACACCGGATAATAACATTTGTTACAGCTTACGATCAAACCCGAAGTCAAGTACCGATTCATCGAAAATCAGATCTACCAAGTGAAAATTAGTTGTGCTTTGTAATTAAAAGAATCATTAATTATGTTTTGTAATTATAAGTAATATATTTTTGATTAATTCTTAAATTATATATTCTTAATATATCGTTATTTGATTCTACATCCAGGCAACCCAACATACACTGTAGTGTTGAAATTGCAAACCGAACCTCACCTGAGATCCGAGAGCTAAAACAGGGCGATTAAAACTGTAATTATTGTACACCACTTAGGTGTTACAAATTAAGTTAAATGTAACATAAAATTACTCCTTTTAAAATTTACTTGTGGAAGGTAACATTGGATTATTATTATTCTACCTAAAAAACCGAATTAATATCGATTCTAGTAAAATGGAACAATGAATAATTAATAAACATACAATTTCGAAAAAAATGTATTTAACGTTTTTATATATGCTAAAATAAAATAATTAAGTGTGAGTGAAATTGTAACCGATGACCCTGTACTAAATCTCATATTACGTTTATAAGACGCTACTATAGGTAAATAATAACTTATTTTTAAATCCAGAATATTGGTGGACTGTACCAGAGGAAAAACGTTAGGTTTACATCACGGCATAGGATCCTATATCGTAGTTTAGATGTAACAAGATTTATTACCCTTATTTATAATTTCAGAGAATGTAAGGAAAACGTCTGAAGGTCGACAAAAGACTCAATATTTCTGGATTAAAAATTTTTAAACATAGTGTGTTTATTATAGAAAAGGTTTATGATAAGATTCACACTTTGAATTGCATGTATGTACACTGAAAATGACATTTATAAACAACGGGCTTCGCATGTCACTTAAACATGATGAAGGGACCCGCATGTACGTTGCAAACAAGTTATGTTTTGATTTTGAATATATCTTACCCCTCAAGAGGGTTATTATTAAATGTTATTAGGACATTCCGAACAACAAATATATAGTCCGAAAATCATCCCTTGAGGTGGGCCTCGGTGGCCTATTTAATATATCGGGCCTCGCTTTTGTAACTGGATATATATATATATATATATATATATATATATATATATATATATATATATATATATATAATATATTATATTATATATATATATATATATTATATATATTTTTGCAATTAACTCGAAAACCTTTAGGAATTTGAAAATACTATGCCCAATGAAAATTATTTCTTTGTTGACAAGGATTTTTCTGGTTTGATTGTATTGTCTATGAATGGACTGGAGTATTAGTTTTCACATCGTTCCCGTATACATTCTGTTCCAACTGTTTGTGTCCGTTATTCGATTTTCTGCAAATTTGATCCTTTTGGTTAAAGTTGATAAAGTGAACGGTTTACGAGTTATTTGCAATTTCATCAATCACGGTCAATTAAATACACTTGGTAAGTGGGCCGTGGACTAAAAGTCATAGTTGTCAAAGACTTTATTAAGTTAAACAAAGTATTAATTAACAAACAAATTAGTTATTTAAATGTTAGAATTGTTCACCGTTGCTGGAGATGCTGGACGTTTGTAATTGGCACCGAATACACCATGTCTTTTAGATGATCCCAGAAAAAAAATCCATAGGGTTTAGATCCGGTGAACGTGCATGCCAAGGAACCGGTCCTCCATGTCCAATCCCGTTTGCATTAAAAATTCGATTCAATGACCGCCTAGCAGTGAGTGCAAAATGAGGAGGCGCACCATCGTGCATGAAACACATCCGACCACTAACATCTAGATGGACATCTTCTAGTAACTCTGGTAAATCGTTATCCAAAGAATTGGTGTATGAATTACCATTTAAACGTTGTGCAAAAAGAATGGACCATTTAAAGTATTGCCAATAATACCAGCCCATGCATTTACACTGAATTGCTGTTGATGATTGGTTTCAATGAAAACGCGTGGATATTGATAATCGCAGTAATAATGATTGTTATGCAAGCTAAAAGTTCCGTTTCTGGCGAAACCTGCCTCATCAGCGAATAAGACAATCGATGGGTATTTTCGGTCATTATTGGATTTTTCTAGAAACCAATGTGAAAAGTTCACTCTTGCTTGAAAATCATAAATCATTAATGGTCAAAGCTTGTATCTTTCGATAATGGAAAGGTCGCAAGAGTTCAGTTTTAATCATTCTACATATCGCAGACTGATTTGAAGTATATGCTCTTTCCAATTGACGAGAGCTTGTTGTGGGATCAGCGTCAATTGCATCCAACACTTTTTATTCTAAAACTGGTGTTCTTTCAGTTCGCCTCCTACCACTGTCAATTTTTGGTGGCTTCAAACAACCTGTGAGAACCCGATATGTATAGAATTTTTATACATTGATAATATATATGTACCACTTTCACGAAGACGCCGATCAATGTCGGTAAACGCCTTTTTATACGGTATCCGCCGATTGGAAATGCCTGGGAATATAAAGGAACAGCTTCAGCACTATTCCCAAAAGCTCTGCCACACATTATGTGCATATCTGCCATTTCGAAATTGGAACACCGATTATTATTCATTGTGGATAAATAAATTGAATGAAAACTGATCAAATATCATAATATGACTACTATGACTTTTAGTCCACTGCCCACCTATTAAATTTTGGTGCGGTAGTGTTTAAGTGACCGTGATTGATGAAATTGTAAATAACTCGTAAACCGTTCACTTTATTATCTTCAACCAAGAGGGCCAAATTTGCAGAAAATTGAATATCGGAACCAAAAAAGTTAAAATAGAATGTATACGGAAACGATTCGAAAACCAATACTTGTAGTCCATTCATAGACCCAACCAAACCAGAAAAATCCTCATCAATGAAGAAATAATGATTGGGGCTAGTATTTTCAATCCTTAAAGGTTTTCGAGTTACTGGCGAAAAACGATTTTCAAAATTCAACTTTGATGGCCTGTCACTTTGTAGCCATATATTTTAGAGAAAAATTTTATCTGACTTTTCGTCTTCAATTTATGTGTAGAATATACACTTGAAGCAGGGGTACGTTTATTTGATTCACGTTATATGTATATAATATATATATATATATATATATATATATATATATATATATATATATATATATATTATATATATATAATTTAAAATTTGAAGGTATACACAGTAAAAGATTAACTAGAGTGGGACTTGAACCCACGACCTCTACCTTGCGAGAGTAGGGCTCTTCCATCTGAGCTATCGAGGAGGCAAGTCACAATCGATTCAAACTTATTCTGTACGTACTTCCCTAGTTATAATGCATTGTAACTTTTTAACACACAATGAAGGATCACAGTCAACTTTCTGTGAATGTCATGTGTGCCAGCAATTCGCTAAGGTTTCGCACACGTTGCACATGAAGCTCATCCAGATCGCCACCATAGGGCACGTTTTGCATTTATTATAATTTCAAGTAAATACAGAGTACAAGGACATGTACGTGACAAACTAAGTGCTGGTCGCAAAAAATTCAACCCAGACATACATATTGATATTTAATTGAGAGAATTAACATGCTAGTTCCGGTCAGATTTCGTTGGCCATAAATTTTTAGTCATGCCGCAGTACTTAACGTTTTACATAAATATAAATTTCACCCTTACAAAGTTACGAACACGAACCCGAGTACGAACTCGAACACGAAAGCGAACACGAAGACGAAGACGAACACGAATACTAACATGAACAACAGCTCAAACACGATCACGAACACAGGCACGAACACGAACACGATCACGAACATGAACACGAACACGAACACGAACACGACCACGATCACGAACATAGACACGAACACGAACACGAAGACCAACACAAAGGCGACCACGCAGACCGACACGAAGACAAACACGAATACGAACACGAACACGAACATAAACACGAGCACGAAGAAGAATAAGATCACGATCACGAAGACGAAGACGAACACGAACGCGAACGCGAACGCGAACGCGAACGCGAACGCGAACGCGAACGCGAACGCGAACGCGAACGCGAGCGCGAGCTCGAGCACGAGCACGAGCACGAGCACGAGCACAGAGCACGGGCACGGGCACGGGCACGGCACGGGCACGGGCACGGGCACAGGCACGGGCACAGGCACAGGCACAGACACAGGCACAGGCACAGGCACAGGCACAGGCACAGGCACAGACACAGACACAGACACAGACACAGACACAGACACAGACACAGACACAGACACAGACACAGACACAGACACAGACACAGACACAGACACAGACACAGACACAGACACAGACACAGACACAGACACAGACACAGACACAGACACAGACACAGACACAGACACAGACACAGACAAACACAAACACAAACACAAACACAAACACAAACACAAACACAAACACAAACACAAACACAAACACAAACACAAACACAAACAAACAAACACAAACACAAACATAAACACAATCGCAAACACAAACACAAATGACAACCCTGGTAAGTCATCGTTTTTTATTTTAATACTTACCCCTTATTTTATGTACTTTAATCAAACGCAAGGTGACTCATAGTACGGTTATAATTGTTGTGGCATAGGCATTTTAACTAATGTATCTCTGAAACCTATTTTTGTGGCTGTGTACGAAACGCGGCAATAGTGTTGCACAATAATTTGATGTTCATATGTTAATAGCAATGTCGAGGGATATTTCGTTAGACCATTTTGGTATTTTTGAATTAAGGTTTATTTGGGCAAGCTATAACTTAGACCAAACTAGTACTTTTGAATTGTAAACTGGTTTTTGCAAGTTGTAAGTTATGATTTGATTGATTGGGATTGATTTGGTTGATTCATTTGCGGATGATCGCTTCCCATGCCAGTGCCCTCACCTTTACGGAGAGTGCCAGCTCTCAGTCTTGGTTAGTCTTATCTACAAAGGAAGCGGTCGCTCATAGGAGCTAGGTATATGCGGTGGCAGAATCGTTACCTGAAGGTTATGAAGAATTGTTAGCTCAGCTTCTTGTTTGATTTGATTGAGATTGATTGATTTGACTGATTTGGTTAATTGCTTTGATTGAGATTTGTCTGATTGTTTTATTTGATCGGGTCATTTGTTTGAGATTGATTTGCTTAATTGATCTGATCGATGGATTTATTTAGTTTGGTATACTTCGGCTGAATTTATTGGTTGATTGATTGATTTGATTAATTTCGATCTTCTGATAAGGGGTGAAGGCTCCAGAAGAGGTTCCGGCGTCCTATACCTATCTTATGAGATAGTGTGAGGGTACCTTGTCAGAATAGGAATTTCTCGCCAAGGGGCGAAGTCCTAACGAGGAGCGACGACCCTAAAACAAGTTCTGGAGCTCTATCTTTTATGAGTTATTATAAGGACACCCTTACTAAATACAATTTCAAATTTCCCGCAAAAAACAAAAATGGTCTCGAAGAAGGCGTATAAAACAAGTTAAATTACGGCTCATAATTAAATGAAAATTGCCTGCGGAATTCTGGGGCGAAGGCCCGTGCGCAAGTTCTGCTGTCCTATACAGTGGGCGAAGACCCTAGAGCAAGTTCCGGTCCCCTAAATCAGCCTGTAGTAAAACAATTTAAGATCTTTGATTGATTGTATCCAAATACTGATAAGAAACAAGTTAAACCGTATAAAATGAGGCTGATCAGATCCGACGGTTCAGGAACTATTGTCAAAAAGGGATGTTTAAACTGACCCTTCATCTTGAATCGTGAAACGATACTAAAGGACACTATGTGATCATTTTCGCTTAAATAACATATGATAAATCTGTATATTTTACTTTCATCGTGCTTATCTTTTAGTATCAAAACTGCGTTTTTGTTTTCTAGAACTTAAACGTCAAAATTTGAAATGAAGGTCAACGTGCTTGTCTTTACGTAATTAGACAATTAGGGGGTTTTTGCCATGACGCTATAGATGTAATCGAATAGTGAAAGTTTGTTATTCTTGTATCAAAACTGGAAATGAAGGTTAACTTGTCTATCTTTACGTAAGTAGACAATTATAAGTTAGTGTTATGGCCCCTTTATTAGAACACATATTAAAACTTCCCGCCAAAACAAAGTGACCGATAGTCCTGGTTATGACATAATTAAAGGGTTATGATGATACAATTTAATTACAACTCGTAATTAAAATAATTTGACTTTGATTATGACGTCATAACTAAAAACAAAATGGGGTAGGACAGGGCCTGACACAAGTTCGTATACCTGGCTTACGAGGTAGTATGAAAGCCCCCCATGCCATTCCAAATTTACCGCTAAAATAAAATCGAGAGCACTGATTATGACTCATAATTAAAAACACGATTATGACGTCGTAATCACGTGACCACCCCCACATCAGTCACGTAACCACACCGCACCTCATAAAGACAGGGGATGGACTGATAAAATGGCACTTATAAGAGGTCGAAGGGACGAAGCCCCTAACATAAGTTACTATACCAGGCTTACGAGATAGTATGAGGGCCTCCCATGCCATTTGAAATTTCCCGCCAAAACCAAATTACTGTGGGATTTGATTATGACTCATAATTAAAATAATTTGACTTTGATCTCCCTATGCCCTGCCCCATACGACTACCCCCAGAAATTTAATTTTGACTCATAATTAAAAACGAAGTGGCTATGGAATTTTATTGTGACTCATAATTAGAAACAAAATGGTTGCGGAATTTGATTAATTGGACCCTAACCCAACCCTCTCCTTCCCCCCATAGGACACGCGTTTGCTACCCTCCAAAGGCTGGACTGCCAAAAAGGCTCTCAATACGGCCAAAAGGATCCTAATTAGGGGTGAATATTCCATCAAGGGGCTGAAAATGCCGTCAAGGGGTTCAAATTGGCTCCCCACAACTTTCTTATGTTAAATAGGCGCCATATTGAATTTTGAAGTAAATAAATTGTATTCTTTTTGCTTTCAACGATGTATAACAATCTGCACTTCAAGTAATAGATTCCAGTATATTTTATATTATTTTCTTGAACCAAATAGTACTAATTACTATAAGTCGTAAAACTAAAAATAGCTAATTGAATCACAGCAAATATTCAAAATGATGGCGATTGGTCGTCAAACACAATTCACATCGTTTTAAAATGCTGGCAGCCACTTTCTGCAATGTATGGCGATTAACATTATTTAATGCTTCTTGCACAGATTTTTGTATTATAAGTAAAATTGCTACCATACACTTTATTTTTACAAAAAATCAAGATATGTGAGCTCAACTGAACTAGGTCGCCATCTAATAGGTGTGTTATTAGCTATTACTCTGTCTTTAAAACGATTATTTAAATAATTAATAACATGTCTGGAATTGTAGGCAGGCGCACCATCTTGTTGACACCATATTGCCAAATATTGTGCCAAGGAAGTAAAAAGTCTTCAATCGTTGTTTGCAACATTTCCAGGTAACGTGCTGCAGTTAAAGTCCGATTAAAAATTATAGGTCGAATTAACCGATTCCCCAATATGCCGCAAAAAACACTAAATCCAAAGCGAATTTAGTTTTCTTGCGTATAGTGAAATGTGATTCGTAAGTCAATAATAAAACCATCGTTTCCTGCCACTTTATTAATAACCTACCTCCAAAATGTTTTTCTACGTAGATGATCATTTGAGTGTAGTGTGAGCAACATACAGCTTATAAGCGATAAAGTGATTTAAAATTCTACATGTCGATTTTTTCCCACCAGCTAGAGCTTCTATTTGTTGAGTTTGAATCAACATTAACGCAAGCCAGTGCCAATTTTTCGACATTACCGTGGTTACGTATATATTTCTTTCACGAGGCGGTTTCCTTAAACATCCACATTGCTGCATATTTATGTCTAATCTATTAATATACAGATTTGGTTGAATAGACAATGTAGTGCAGATTTTCATACTGAATCAGATGCTGTTTAGAAATATTAAAAATTCCGAGTATTTTCGAAGATAATTGACAAAAACTAAAAAATGCGTTTTTTGAAAAAGGCGATTATTTCCCTTAATATAAGAGTTATAAAAATCTTTTTTAACAAAAGTGACTTACATATTTCTTTAAGACAGAGGTGCGTTGTCAAAAAATATTATCGCAACTACGCTCTACGAGACAGGGATAGCAGCTTTCTTATGTCAAATAGGCGACCTATTGGATTGCAATTTTTTTTCTGCTTTCAAAGATGTATAGCAATCTACACTTGAAATAATAGATTACGGCATATTTTATATTATTTGCTTTAAAATAAGGAATCTATGAAAACAAATGAATTTTAACTAAAATCCGATCTGTTATTTATAATTATTAAATCAGTTGTTGTATTTTGAATATGTATTGGTATCAACTTTTAGTGAATGGAAAATTAATTTTTTCTAAGAAATTCCAACGTTTCCGTGAAATGAACAATATATTTTTTGCAGTTACATTAAATGTATTAAAAGCACTCGCCTCGATGCTCAACAATATGAGATAACTTCCCAGAAAGACGATAACTGGATATTAGAATATTTAACAACAAAGTTACCCATGCAATACTAATCGGTTTGGGACACACTGTATATACATCTTATTGGATACTAAAATAAACCAGTCGGCCCACTAGGTACTTACTTTGGTTTGCACATAATTATTTTATTATTATATTTTGATAAATAATAATAAAACATCCCATATACAATACGTAGTTACCATTGATTACATTGCATAGAAATACCTTGGCCCTCCTTTATGACTAGCTGTAACTCGTTCAACTTTAATGAACTTATAAACCTGGAATAGTTCAGACATCAGTCACAATGTATACTAAGGTTGCACACTTCGCGCTTTAACAAAAATGATGAAATGTATAAATCGTAGCTAGTTTCTCTTTTACACTTACACTTGTTATTCACGTCAGAACATTTACGTAATTGAAAAAATATATTTTGTATTTCGTGTTAGTCATATTAAGTAGGTGTATTAAAAATAATGATTAACTTTAACATCTATACGTTAACGTAATAAAACCGCGCTATATATGAAATAAAAAAAAAATGTGGCTTAAAAAGCATAAAATTTGAGATCAAAAATATTCTACACAAAAAGTTCTTTGCATTTTCTTTGCTTTATTGCAAATTCTCCCACTGAATTTAATTTTTTTTTGCAATTAACTGGTTTAGTAGGATATAATAAAAATAACATAATATGAAATGGTTTATAATTTATCTCTTTTTCTTTATAAAGATTTTATTATTCAAGTAAACGTCTTATTAAAAGTTTATGGTCAATTTAACGGGAAGCAACGACACAATCTGTCATTTTCAGCGATTTAAAAAGAATACTAACATAGAAATATCTTCAGAATACATTCATCCAGATTTTACCTATATATTTTGTTAAACTAAGTGAGAAATAAAATCAGTCAAAACAACGAAATCTAATTTCTAATTTCTACTTCACGTAGATAAACTTCACGCTTAGTAATACGCTTGCAAGTCAATCACACAGCAAGTTCGTAGAGAGTAAAGGATTAAAGCAGGCTCATTTCAGTTTTCAGGAAATAATTGAAACACTTGACAATGGATATCTTAGTTTGTGCTTTGTACTTTGGTCAAAAGTTGAATAAAAATTATATTTAGGTCAAAATAATGTTGGGTAAACCGTACAGTTATTAATCTTTTAATGATTCAACTACACAAGAAGGTGACTTGCGACGACTTACCCAAAACTAAACTCAGTGACATCTCTTGTATCCAAGAAACATTCAAAAACATGTATATGTATATATATATATATATATATATATATATATATATATATATATATATATATATATATATAAGAAAGATTTAGTGGGTAGCAGCCAAGGTTGTGGGGCTAGTTTAAAATAAAGAAAAGTTCCTTTGTTCAAAGGGAAGCTTTCGGTAAATTTATTACCTTTGTCAACCAATCTACAAGAAGTTATGCGTTGATAATACATATAAATTAAGATAAGATAATAACTTACGATCGTGGATACAGTTAAAAACATTGAAGCAGCATTGGAAGAAGATATTTCAATTTAAATTTGAATTAGATGTCAAAATCAATTTTTGGACTTTGACAAAAAAAATTAAAATTATTGTCATAGTTATAGGAAAAACAAATAAAATGGTTATGAAATCAATGTATAATTAGATTAATATGTTGAATGTGATTGTGTGATAAGTGTAAAAGTGTTATGAATAGGACCATTTAAGATTATTGGATGTCTATTATTACATAGGACTCTTACTTCTATGTGGGACATTCTGGAGATTAATACCAAATAGACCTATTCGTGATAACTCTTTTACACTAAACAAAATGGTAAAATCCACACAAAATAATTCCCTTCTGCCACTAAGGGTTAATCCGTTAATGGTTCATCCTATGATTTCTGTGTTTATCTAGATAAAGTATGTTAGAATAAATTATGTCTAAATTTTGAGTGTCATTTCTCTTATTCATTACGTATTCTGTACAGCGTATATGGGCCATTTCCAAAAAATTTCTTTTGAATAAATTTGATTCAGAGGTCAAGACTTGCACTTTGTCGAAATCAGGGCTGTGTCCAGTGGAATGTACGTATTGTGACAAAGCACAAGCATCTTTTCTGACTCTTATGTCACTGCGGTGTGATGTAAGTCTATATCTAAGATTCCTTGAAGTCATGCCGATATATGATTGGTTACAATTACTACAAGGGATCTTATATATAACATTTGTTTTATCTAAAATGGCGGTCTTATCCTTAAGCTGACTGAATAGATTGTTAACTCTTTTAACCTTGGCTGCTACCACTAAATCTTTCTTATTGTTTTTAACTTAATCAGCCACGATTAACAACTTTGATTATATGTATATATATATATATAATTTGTAATGGTTAATATTTATTTAATTAAATTTGTAATTAAATAAGTATATTTAGTTGATTTTAAATTTAAATGTGTGTAATTAATTGTTATGATTAAAAGATTAACTGTGCACCGAACTAGCTCAATCTCAATTTGGGGATAGGGATCAATTATTTAGTTGGAAAATTAAATTTATTCTGGATGTGTGTGTATATTTATATGAATTACACTTTATAAAAATTATCACAAATGTATAAGAATGAGTCTGAATATAATTTACTTCCAACGCATGCGTTGTAACGTAATTGAGTGAAGTTAACAATGTCAAAATTGTCAAATAATAATTTGGAAATTTACTGTTTACGTTCAGAATTAAATTTAGAATATGAAAATAATTTAAAATTTTGTTTCCTTTACAGGTGTTTATACAAGTAATGTTTGAAATTCTACACCAATACATATACCTAATAAATAATAATTTGCACGAAATTTAACACAACAATGTCCACAAGAAATAGGGTTATACAAAAAAATGTGACTCACATATACTGTCCACAATGCAAATTGATGTCTTCGAGTAGTTCCAATTTGATGCAGGCACTTTCCACTTGATTCTAGCTGTTACCATACACCCATATGCTGCTGACCGGTACTCGGGTTGTCGATGACACCAACTTCCAAAAACTAATAATGTTTTCTTCCAAATCGGCAACACTCCAGTCACTTATTTTATCTTGGTAAAATTTTTTTTTATTTAAATAAATTAAAACTTATTGATTGGTATCGTTTAAAAAAATATTTAAATGTTGTGCAAAATTTTGTTATTATTTCACTTTTATTTTTAGATGCCGGATCAAATATTAATTATTTAAAGGAAATTGTACCCAGAAATAAAACACAAATAACCAAATAAATGTGATTTTAATTTGGTGGAATGGAATCAAATCACGTTTGATTAAACGAAAACTTTGAACAAAATCGTAACATAAATTAACTCGTACAATATTTTCCGAAAACTAAAAGGTATCGGAGACCGAACTATTTAATTTAATCGCCGGTATAAAAACAATTGCTCTCGAATATTTTCTTCGTTAATTATAACTTTCTTTACGATAATTAAATTAGGTTATGAAAACTTACTTATTACACAAATGCACAACACTGCTTTAACCTTTTTTTTTAATTTGAACAAATTCTAGAGAGCTCTACACTTCCAGGGCAATTCCTTTTATACCTTTTTGGTTGTTACTAAAAATTCAATTTTTTTTCAGCCATTCTACCTAGGTAACTAAGGCTCTGATTGGTTGACACATTTTAAAATTTGGACTAAAATAGAAATTTGGCCATAACTTTCTTATAAATTAACGGATTTAAAAACTAACAACAGAAATGAAAACTACATAAAATTTCGAACAAAAAGACACCTAACAAGATATGGTTCCTAAAAGTAATATGCGAAATCACTTAATCTAAATTGAATTTGCTTATAACTACCTAAACCTACAAGCTACACTTAATCTAATTACATAAACGGAATCCTGGGAAAATTTTACATAAGAACACACACTTTTAGTGTTAGAAATCTCAAATTTTAAGTTTATGTAAAAATATTATAAATTCACCTCATATTTCACAAAATTTTGCGGTGAAATGCATTGTATCCTTTTAAAAACTGTGAGATACTGAGAAAGAACTCCTATTAATTACTTTAAGAGCATAATTAAAGCCTAAAAATATGAAAAAACTATAAATTTTTGCAAAAAACCTAGAAATTATAACATAACCAAACTTAAATCTAAAATAGCAAATAACTTATACTTAAAAATGTTTTTATCACTCAAAATGTTATGTTAGAGGTTTGTAATACTTGTCTTTATTATTTTCACTGTTCATTTCTAATGCATTGTGTCATATAGTGTTGCATTAAAAAAGTCCCTTCGTCTAACACACTTACTGAAATTTTCATTATAAAAATGTATATAACTATGAATGTCATTATGTTAAACTATTCTATGCATTGTTCTTGCTGTTAAACTTATATTACAATGTTTGTCACAGAGTTGCTTCCAGAAATATGTGAGAAAAATGTCTAATATGTCCATATTATAACCCTTTTATGAAATTTTCACATTTAATATTATAATATATAATCCTAGCTATACAATTTATGTTTAAACACCTGTAAAATGTTCACTTGCCAAAATACCCTCCAAAAATTGACTTTTATTGAAATAAAGGAAATACTAAATTGACTTTACGAAAATAAGTGTATTTAACATTCTTGACATTTTTGTTGGTAGCACAATGCTTTTTATGATGAAACCAAACTGTTTAAATAATATTCAGACTATTTTGTACAAAACAAATCTACTTTAAACATATCGTGAACCAGATTTCTATCAAACAATGTCTCGCACATGTATCGAGCTTGAAATCACCCCTTTTTATAACTAAATTATCATTTACACTGTCCGATTCTTCTTTTACTTCTTTCTGAACATCACAATATATAATTGTAATTCATTACGACGTCATCTAAGTTACAGATAATTGACGTACAATTACCCCCAAAATACTATTTTTTAATAATTAATTTTTGTGAAGTTTGTTAACTAAAACTCACTTTTCCCAATAGAAGCATACATGGGCCACCCTGTATATTAAATAGCTCTTTCAAGTACTAGTAAATCGATATGCATAGTAATTTGCCTAGTTCCTAAATAAAGCAGTAATTTTTAACTTTCCAATTTTTTTAACACAACATGCTCCTGAAGCCGACTCTGTCAAAGTAAAATAGCGTTTGAGTTGACATTTGACAGATGAACTGTATGTATTCGAAGCCGTATATATATAAAGGTATCTAGAGAACGGAAAGAAATATATTTCTGAACATTTGGGTAATGCTATTTGATGCTGGGAGCTTTTGAAAGATTTTTAGCAGTGCGCTGTGGCCAGATCATGTGATACTAAACATGACTTTGAAATTTCAAATGAAACACCTCACTTATTATTGAATTTTCGGCAACAAAATGGTGGTCACATCGATCATTTATTACAATCTTAAGTGTTTGTATTTCAGTTAAAATGTTTTTTTAGTTTGTTATGTATTCATAGCTTGCCTTGACCGACTAATTTTACTCTTCTTCAGTGTTATCAACCAAAAAATTTAACAAACTTAAATATCTCCGAAACTATTAGAGATAGGTAAAGAACATATTTAAAAGAAATGAAAACCGATTAATAGACGAAGACAAGGCATTAAAAAAATATGGGTTGCGCCATTTAAAAAAATGATGATGTAGCATTTTCAAATATATGTTATCGAATTTTGTGATCACCGTGTATATTGAAATCTAATTTTGACAATAGATTAAAGTCAGCTCATTTATGAATCAATTCTATACCTAAGATTATTTTTTTATCTTTAAAAATAACTGAGATACGCCTACTTGAATTACTACATAAAAATGTCAGTTTTTAGTTAACTTTACAAATATCTCAAAAACTGTAAGATTTAGCTTGTAAGTAATTCTTATAAAAAAGATGTGAAATTATAAGGAGAATCGAAAAATAAAATAATATATGGGGTGTTCTATTTAAAAATCAAAAGTTCTATATTGTACCGCTTTTATATTACATCCTGTAGAAACCAAACTATTTTTAGATCATTCAGCTTATAAAAATAGACAAATTTCGTATTTAAACTTATCTTCTAAGTTTAATGGCTAAGGAGCTATCGACCGAATACTAATGGGAGACCCTGTATATTGTAACGTGCACCATTTTATCTGGTTGCTGTTTCTAAAAGCTACCTTAAATAAGTGTATGTGACTTAAAAATTTCGTAATATGCTTTAAGCTTACTAGTATTTATTTTCTTTACTATAATGAGTTATAATTGCTGTATTTACGGCATTTACTAATGAGCATAATGGATTAAATGATATACAAATTATTCCTGTACTGTAGCTAATTGCTACTTCAGATATGAGCTTCTTTTATGACGTAGGCTTCTACATTTACGAAAATTATTTCTTTCTCATATTCACTTTTGTATTTTAAAAGTTTTCCAGTTTTTAGTTCCGCTAGTTTAACGTATTATAGATTTCTGTAGTTATTTACCATCTAGTAAATAAAAATTAATTTCAATTAATACCTATAGCGCCATCTCTGAGTTGTACGTAGGTTTGGTGATGAGTATACTTAACTCTGAACAGGGATCTGTTATTTTGCTATTTCTAAATAAATACACTGTATAAATACCGGTTTATTCCCATTAAATACAAAATTTGTGGTAACAATCATTTGTTAATAATGTTTTTCAGGTTGTAAAATTGTTTCTTGAGGCGTTGGCTTTTTTTCAAAATCGTCATTGCTGTGGAAGGGTGGAGATTTCTAGAAAATTTTCCATTTTCTATTTCGTAGATGTTAAGCATCAATTTTTTTGAAAAATTTTCACAATATAGTATCGCTTTGCTGTATAGAAGTGGTATAATCGCTATTAAAGGTGGATATAATAGAAATAACCCACCCCATTTCACCTTTTGGTAAGCCGTATCAGATCTTGTTAACCTCGCTGTAATTAAAACTTCTCTTTCAGGTCTCAAATAGAAAAGAATTTCCTAATACTTCTTCAACTTAACAAATTGATTAAAACATTTACACTAACGCTCGCATTCCACCTTAGAGGTAACATACTATCACTGAATAAACACCGTTGTAATGCTTTATATTCGATTTAGGAATTAGGGTTCCGTACAATTATGGTTCTGTACAATTAAGATTCCGTACAATTAAGTTCCCGTATTTACATCAAGGTTCATGTTTTTACGTCCGGTTTTGTCTTTATCGATGTAACAAGATTATCTATATATATCTTTGGCTGATTATTTGGATTGTACTGATAGTATACTGCGGCCAACTGTGGCTCACGTATTTGGGATTTCGTGATCGTTGAAGTTATATTTGTATTGGATCTGGTGAAGTCCTGGCTATCTTGAATAATGCATAAGATTTCGTAAACACAGGTCAGATCTTTCGTTTACTGCGTGTATAAATTGCCTTCAATAGACCTCGATTGTCTGCAACGAAATTAAATACATTTATATTAATTCTGTCAATGAGTAGTGGTTAACCGTAATACCTGTATTATAAGTTCGGTGATAATTTGGTACCAGATTTCAGCTAATGTTCAACACAATTTCTCTCATGCAGATCTGACATATGTTAATTAAACCATTCTTTACGATTTTAACGCACACTTAACAATCAACATTTTGAATAATTTTTGTCATGTTTATACCAGATGTAACTTTTTTTATAGCATGATATGGGATCATGTCAATGTTAGCGTGAAGGTCGTGCTATTTTAAATGCTATTCGGTAACTCACACATTATATAATATACACCATTGTTTTATGGATAAGGTTGTTCGGACCATTCCTTTTTCTAATTTAAATTGCTTAATTACTAATACTGAACAAGCTTTTCCAGTTGTATCTAGGTATTTGAATCAAAAAGGGGTTTGCATTCAGTTTGTTAAACGAAATGCAAGCAGAATTATTTAATTAATGGTTTTTTTCCGTCTTGTAACAATTGATTTAATAGGTGTATTAATTTGGTCTTTTCAGGCTAAGGTACGTACGATCTGCGTCAGCCGGAAGAGGTATTATTTGTTTTGGTATTATAATGATATATTATAAATTACTGTGGGCGTAAGTACCAGGTCACAACTTTCCCTTGTGAAGCTTATTTTATCTTATATTGTTTTTTTTTTGTTTTGGGGATAATACGTATATACTGTGTAACTTGTCTTATTTATTATTCATATATTTATCTAACTGTACAGTAACGTTGGACTTATTGCCTCCTTAATTTAAAGAGAGAAATAAATTTACGTTTGTTGAGGGAATTTTAAATTACTATTCCTATTATTCCCTGTTTCAAGCTTTACAGGCTCTCTCCCTCTTCCAAGGAATAAGAACCTATTTTGTTTTCCTTTTTTTTAAAAGATTGTGGCGCCTATTTCGGTTTTTTCTCACTAACAAAACTCTAATTTAACCTACGTTATCGTTACCTACAAAACACCGATGCAATCCTTGTGCTCTACGGTGTTCAGACCGTTTGATTGAGCTTTAGCCGAGCTCACTAGTTTCTCCTGTTATTGTGCCGTGTGGTATATATATATATATATATATATATATATATATATATATATATATATATATATATATAACAGGGTGAATCTTATCTAATCCATAAAATTAAAGGAGCACTAGAACTGATCATTATAAGCAAAAAGTTCATATGTACATGGGTCCGAAATGCTTCGTTTGAGATACAGTGTCAAAGTTGAAAAAAGAAATCGCGATTTCTCCAATATTTTTACTGTTTCGAAATAATTTCATGAAATTTCGTATACGGGGTTTTGGGACAGTTGTTTGAACAGTTGTTATCAAAGAATATGTTTACTTTAATATCAATTTTTTCTTGTTTGTTAATATTGGATATTTTAGTGCTCCTTACAAGTTTTAAATAAATAAACATTGTGAGTTTTAAATGTGTTTTTCTCAGAAACAGTTGCTCCTAGCGACATCACTAAAATATACCTTTTTCAGCAGAAAAGTTAGGAGATCGATTTTGTGGTCCAAAATGGTATCAGTAGATATATATATATATATATATATATATATATATATATATATATATATATATATATATATATATATATATATATATATATATATATATATATATATATATATCTAGGTGGTGGTTCATAATTGAAATAGGGATTTAACATGGGAAATCACTTTTTTGCAAAAATTGGTTTCCCTTATTATTTTAGAGCAAAATTTTAATATTTCTTTCAAAATATTAAACTGGAATTATAACCGTCTCTAGTGTTTCAAATTTTATAACCATTTCCTTAGAAATTATAAAGAAGACCGGAAAATCAACAAATTTATTATCAACTCTAGCCATGAAATTAATCTCATATTTGGCAAAATAACAAAATTACAAATTCATAATAAATTAAATCATGTGTTCAAATAAGTGGCCGTTTGTAGCTGAACAATATCTTAAGCGGTTGTAAAATTCTCGTCTCACATTCGCTAGTTGATAAGCAGATATAGTTATAGCATCTTTTAGTAAATTCAAATCAATATGTTGTTCCTAGTTATTATATACAGTTTCTTATGTAGGTTTATGTAGGTGGCCCCATAAAAAAAAACGTTTGGAGATAGATCCGGCGATCGGGCTGGCCAATGAACAAGTACCACCTCTTCTAATTCACTTGGGAAACGTATGATCCAAATAATTTCTCACAAGCGAACTATTGTGGGTAGGACAGTCATCATGTTGAAACCATACATCATGGTCTATGTTAAGGTTTCTAATGCTGGTCCAGCTGAAGTTTGCAATAAATCAATGTACTTCTCAGCAAGGACGGATCGTTCAATAAAGAATGGACCGATTATTCGGAGCCCTACTATTCCTGCCCAAACATTGCAGTTTTGAACTGTTAAATGTAAATTATCTACATTCCAGTACCGATCTTTCGTGCGTAGAAAGTGAAGATTCGCCGTATATAGTATTCGTAGCAAAATATTTCTTACTATTACAAACATTCATAATTTTTTCGCAGAACTCCATTCCCTGATATCTATTTTCTTCAAATATTTTTTGCTGGTTATGGTACTTGTACTACGGGCAACCCATTATTCTTGAAAATAAAATAACCAGTGTAACTTTTTCAAAATTTTATTTTGCGTATGTTTAAAGTAATTGTCTTTTGCTATAAATCACTTAGCCATTCTTTCCTTCCACTTCCTAAATGCTCCAAGCCAAACAGCTTTTGCAATACTGTCAAAATATCACCGAACAGCGACATCAATCTCTTCCTCTAAAAAAACCTCCTTCCTCGTAAGTTCTGTTTAGCAAGAAAAAAAGACAAAAGTCGCACATTTCCAGATCCGATCTGTACAGATGGTGTTTGATTACGTTAACCTCGTCTGCAGCCAAATACTGCCGAGTTAGATCTGCAGTGTGCGAGGAAGCTTTATCGCGATGTAGCATAATTCCTTTCTTTGGCACTCTATTAAACACTTCCGACAAACAGTGTTCGACGTATCACTTAACTGTAACAGTATCCTGATTCTCTCTCTCAATAGCGCTCGCCAGACCGGTACTTCTAAAGAACACAGCATGTGTTACTTTCTCCGTTGCTCGCTGCTCACTGATTATTGTTAGTGTGAGCTCGTCTTCAAGAATCCATACGTGGCTCTCTTATTGAGTTGGGCATGTCGAAAAATGGTATGTAAATTTCACCGCCTGTTACAATTTTGGAGAAAATTTGATATCTGTAGGATGATGGGGTACAAAACGTCTTGCGACTTTTTTCACATGGAGGTGATCGCGTATTGTTGTTTTCAATCCAATCCCCAATTGATCCTCTATTACGGCGTAACTAGTTTTGTTATCTGGTTTCATAATCTTCTTCACAACAGTAATGTTTTTCTCTGTCACAGCGGTAATGTGAGGGCCTGCGTCTATTTGGTGATCAACTGTAGTTCTTACACGTTCGAATGCCTTAGACCAACTTTAAATTGTTGCCAAGGAAGGGACCTGATCGCCAAATGTTAATTTCACACTTTCTTCTCAGTCATACGCACTTTCCTAAAGTCACAATAAATCATTATGCGAAAATGTTCTCGGGTTAATTCCATTTTTAACTTCACTTGCGACACTTAATCCTATCTCTTTCAAAAGCTGTTTAAGGTAAATTAGCAAATGAAGCGGGAAATGTCAATCAAAGAGTACGTGATGAATCTTTCGGACGCGATATCTCAAAAACATTAAAAACGCTTGGAATCAAACTTAACGCAACTGTTTAGCATAAATGGCCAAAACGCAGTGAATTTTGGTGGTAGTGGATTTCCGGATTAAGTAGCAACAGGGGCAAATGTGGTTTCTTGCGGCTGCGATAACTCAAAAACCTTAAAATCAAGTATTTTCCTATTTAGTATACTTACAGAGTGGTCGCGGATTTGCGGGGCAAGGGGCAGGGATGGTGGGGGCAAATGTCATTTTATTTAGGCCCCAATAAGTCCAACACTTGAGCGGCAATTGTGATCAACTTTAGCACTTAGATGTCTACATCACTGTTAGTTTCGTTGGTGGTAGATCTGTGGGGTAAGGAGTAAATGATATTATTATGATTTTCTATCGATCACGTTATAATACTTAAACGGGGATTACATTTAAATTTAACATAACCGTTAAGGTATAACATTTAAGCTTCAGTAGTGTTTTGTGGTAGTGGTGGTGGAGATGTGAGGTATAAAGGTATGGATTTTGCTTTCTTTTATCCGAAGTAACTCAAAAACTTATAAGTATTTAATTTAATTTTTGTATATGGAACAAGTCTTGATGTAATCTGTTTAAAACATGTAGTTATCATAATAATTATTGGCGTAATACCGAATAATTGTTTCAGGAGCATTAACTAATTTACTAGTCCATTGTATTCTCTGCAAACTTCATACGTACGTAATACGTACTAAGTACATGAGTTCCTGACAAATAAGGACGTTATTGCTATATTTAACTTCACTAATCGATATTAACTCCCATAAGTAACTCTCAAGAAATATTAAGTTGCGTTGAACTTCTAGTGTAGTTATACTAGGCCATACACAATTTACACAAACAATGACGGAGGGATACAATGTCTCCTTGTGAAATATATTATAAATCTTAATAATTAGATAAAAAAAAATAAATTAAATTTAAATGACACTTCCAAATTTTTCAATCACTAGAAAGCAGATAACGTTCCAGAGCAAAAGCGTGATCGAGTTTATAGGCTCGCAAACAGTGTGAACGGTTCCCACTTTATATGGTGTACACTACAAATCGATATTTGATTAAAGTATTCACTATTCATTTATAAAAGCCTGTTGCACGAAATATTTTCAGTTTAGTGTTTCTTTTGTCCTCTTGTTCACGATACTATAATTCTTATTAAACGCGTTATTTACTATGAAATGCTTTTTTATAGTTATAGTCGCATTTCTAAACAGCCTGAAATACACATTGGAACGCATCAATCAAATTTTTTAGACCATTCCGCCGTCAATTCTTAGAAACTGGCACATAATATTTATCCTTAGTTGAGTTGATCGCCCTATCTCCAAGGTTTTGCTTATAGAGCGCGACGTTTCCGGAACGGATTCTGTTTCCGTCACCAGGTTCAGTTCAGAGACGAGAAATCTTTCACTTACAAGTCTGACATTCTTCGTGCGTTATTAATATCCGTATGGGTTTCATTTCTACACTAGCCAGGTAAATGTGACTCGATATTAAGCTACCACACTCCCTAATGGTAGCTCATAATGACCCAACTTCACCCTTACGTTCGACAGCGGTAGATCTCAAATCTAGGTTCACATTGAGTTTGCCATATGATTTTTGAGAACTACATAAATTGTGGTGACTACCGACTGAATAACGATGTTCCCACCCTCTGGTTTCTTCAAACCCCAAGGTTGACGCCAATAAAAAGGCTGATGTACTTCATAATTCAGCATATACATGATGGTCCACCCAAGATGATCCTGTGCCTTATCACGAAACCTGTTGCAATTACAGAAAAAAGTGAAATACAAAAGCTGAATGGTAAATAATGAGTTTATTGATTTTCTAATTTTTGTGTATACAGGGTGTTCAGTTTTGCTTGGGTTGAAACCAACTTTTTTATTTGAAGTGTAATGCCCTATATATAATAGCATATTAGTATTCTGTACTAAATTTGGAATATTTTTTATTGATGTGTGTATATCAAAATTCCTTAGAGTATTTATTGTTTTAACTTTTTTTTTGTGAAAACGAGTATCTAAAAAAACTGATTTACATTGTAAAAGCTGAATTTAATGCAATATAATTTTACATATCATTCAACGTATAATTGTAATAACACTTTTTAGTAAATTTATTGCTCAATAATCTACAGGGTGTAGTGGATAATGTGCCAAAAATGTCGATTTTCAAACATGAATATATTACTTATTTTAAATAGAACACCCTTTATATTTTATTTCGTTAAATGCCACATGCGAATGTCTATCATCTCATGTATAAGGTATATGTCATTTTTCGAAAATTTGTATTTTTGATGTTATTAACAATTTTCTAGCTTATTTGCGTTTAAATGTAATATTGAAATAAAAAATGCAACGATCAAAGTATTAACATTTAATATTAATTGAATAATTAATTTGACATTATTTAATATTAAATACATGAACTCTTCGGTGCGCAATAGGTACCACCCATAAACAATGCACTAAAAATGAATACAATTACGTCCCTGATTTATAGTACAATTTTTCTGAGAAAAGTAAATGACACAGAAATAATAAATCTCATAATAAATGTAAATAACAACAGTTAAATTAATTTACAAAATCAAGCGAATGAGTCCTTGAAGAGGAACTCATAAGAACGTCCAGAAAGAATTTTAGCAAAATCAGCTCCCTAAATACTAAAATTCCTTCTGGACGTTTTATAAGTTCCTCTTCAAGGCCTCAATATACGACGTTAAAGGTTTTCAATAGTCTAAGGTGTGAAGATGACAATTCTTGTCGAAACTAGGCACAAATTTGTTAACTTTTAGTAATTTTTTTAAATTATATACATTGTGGGGAAGGTTTTGTGTTTCTAAGTACACCTTTATACATACATCTTTGACATACTATTGACAACACCCAATATATTATTAAGCAAGAAATTTACTAAAACGTATTAGTACAAATATCCGTTGATTGTTATGTAAAATAGTTTCACATTCAATTCAGTTTCAACAATGTAAATTAGTTTTTTTAGATACTGTACCACAAAAAAAAGTTTAAACGGCAAATACTCAAAAACTATATGGAATTTGGTATACCTATATCAATAAAAAATATTCCAAATTTAGCATAGAATACGAATATGCCATAATGTGTAGGGCATTACACTCAAAATTAAAAAGATAGTTTCAAGCCTAGCAAAACCGAAGACCCTGTACACACAAAAATTACAAAAATAAAAAGTATATAATTGCCCATTGAATTTTTGTATTTAACGTTTTTCAGTAACTGCCACAGGTTCCGAGATAAGGTACATGATCGTCTTGGGTGGACCACCTGGCACCTATTAACTGCATAGTTGAATACTTAGGCTCACCATTTTAACTTTGAAGGAAGATTACTGAATCTTTACTAACACGTCGTTTTAGATTATAAAACTCACTTATATTGAAACTCGAGTTATACATTATGTATCATGTTTACGAGTGGGCGATTAAATTTTTCACAAAATTTGCAAATTACGTTATTTTCCATTCATAACAAAATTTAATGAAGGAAACTTCATTTATCGATTCAATCTTAGCCCTTATTTTAAACACCTTCAGACACACACACACACATACACACACACGCACACACACACACACAACACACACACACACACACACACACACACGCACACAACACACACAAACACACACACACACACACAAACACACACACACACACACACACACACACACACACAACCAAACACAATACACAAGACACAGACACAACACGACATGACACAGACACGCTAACATCACGACACGACACAACACAGACACACACAGGACACAGACACGACACAGGCTACATGACAGGACACGCACGACACGACACAGACACACACGACACGGACACGGACACGGACACAGACACGACACGGACACGGACACGGACACGGACACAGACACAGACACAGACACGGACACACACGGACACACGACACACACGAGACACGACACGACACGACACGGACACGGACACGGACACAGACACGACACGGACACGACACGACACGGACACGACACGACACGACACGACACGACACGGACACGACACGACACGGACACGGACACGGACACAGACACGGACACGACACGACACGGACACGACACGACACGGACACGACAGACACGACACGACACGGACACAGACACAGAGACACAGACACGGACACAAGACACGGACACAGACACAGGCATGGTCACAGTCACGACACGACACGACAAGAACACAGACACAGACACGATACAGACACAGCCACACAGACACAGACACAGACACGACACGGACACAGACACAGACACGACACAGACACGGACACAGACACAGACACGGACACGACACGAGACACGACACAGACACAGACACGACACAGACACGACACGACACGGACACAGACACAGACAGACGCAGACGACAGACACGACACGACACGACATGACACAGACACAGACAAGGACAGAGGACACAGGACACGGCACGACACGGACACGGACACGGACGCGGACACGGACACTCACACACGGCACCAGTTTTGACAAAGTTGGAATAATGGTTTAATTTGATAGAATACAAAACTGAACGTTGTATCGGGACCATTTATGCAAACTTCTTAAAGTCATTTCAATATCGCGAACGATTGTGACTGATAGGCTTTAGCCCTGCATAATCTATTAAGTATGTCTCATCAGCTAGCGAAAGTCATTAGGGCGGTTTGGATGCGTGATGAGCTACCTTATTATATGCACCGGACTAGTTCAAATGTTGGCAAGCATGTCTTTTTAGTTGTAGCAAGAGGTACCGTGAGGTTTCCAAAATGCTAACCTTACGGTTCACAAAGAGAAAATATAGCTAAATGAGAAAGTTTTCTTTGTCACATATACAAAAACACAGACACGTCAAAACAGGAAGTTAGTTATCCAGTAAATAATGACTTCTTTATTCAATAAGAATTAAAAAATCAAGGTACCCAAATATTTGTATATTCAGTAACAAACAATTTAGTGTAAACTGAAAATTTTAGATATCAACTCAAATTAACGGTGTAGTACCACGAACATTAATTCAGAAATCCAGAGATTAAAAATGGCCAAATTACCGAAATTTTAATCTCACAAAAAGCATTAACACATCAAAATTATTTTTATTTTCACTGCTTACCCAACGCGATAATTGTAAATAAAACTAAAACACCCAAAGCTCAATCGTACAGGTACTAGCGTAACTAAAGTGAGTAATCTTACCTCAAACAAAGCGATCTTCATGTCTAACTGTTTGTACATAAAATTAATGAAAAAAAAAATGTCTATCTTAAACGAAATATAAGCACTTATACAGGTATAAAATAAAATTTAAATTGAAGTTCTTAATATATGAACCTAAATATGATGAATGAACTTGAGTCACCCAAAACAGTTTACAAATTCAGTTGTATTTTGTCAATATAAACTGACTATGAAACAAATAAGCAAATAATACGTTACAGGTATTTAATACTGTAACCCCCTTTTCTTTTAATAAAAAGGACATTAATTTGCCTCAGGCTAGATCAATTGGATTTTAAATTAATAAAAAGGGGCGGGGTTCGTTTATTTGATCACAGTGCACACTGAATTATAGTCATATAAGAGTTTTTTCTCTGAAAATAGAATTAATACTACCTTCAATTAACCTATTCGGGACTCGTATTTTAATATACAGGGTGAGTCACGAGGAACTGTACATACTTCTACCATAAGTAGAGGCACCTTAGAGGATTACCAAATGACCATTAAAAAAGTCCTCTTGTTTTGTTTATTAATATACAGGGTGAAACATGGATCTTCACCAAAACAATGTTTCGTCATATCTTTTCAATGATTAAGTCGATTTGTCTCATTTTTTGGTGAAAGTGTGTATTCGTGTCTAGCAACTAACTGACATATTCAGAATTAAAAAAATCCAGGACCGTCTTCGTGAAAATTTGTGGGACTGCTTCATATCCAATACTTCACCCTGTATATGATTTCTCTAAAATCTGATGTATTTTTTTCAGAGCGAATTAATAGACAGTTAAACCTGGGTATTTGAATTTTTTGTTACACTTACCTCACATTTTCAATTAAAGATTCATTTTAGAGTCAAATTGAAAATTGGCAATAATGAAATATCTTACTGTATAATAATGTTTAGTTATTAAAAAGAAATCTTTAAAATAAACAGTAACGACACACACTGTGCTCCAGTATGGTAAATACCATAATTTGAATTAATTTACAGGGCCGGATTTAGAAATCTGGCAAATCTGGTTCATCTCAAAAATTCACCCTGTATGTAACTTTTTCCGCCCATAATAGACAGAAAACAGATAAAAAATGTTTGTACTAACCTAGTTTTCTTATTTGTTTGAGAAAAAATCATGTGTAATTATTTTAATCGGAATGAAATGAACAAGCCCAAGAAATGTTTATTCATAAATTAAGAAAGTCCATTACACATTTAAACATTCGACAAGAAAAGTGTATTGAGGCAGATGGACTTCATTTTGAACATCTTTTATAATCGTAATATTTGTTAAATTGTTTTTACTTTGTTCCACATTGTTAAAACTGTTTTATTATTTGGTTATTGTTATTTATTTTATTTCTCAATTTATGAATAAACATTTCTTGGGCTTGTTCATTTCATTCCGATTAAAATAATTACACATGATTATTTCTCAAACAAATAAGAAAACTATATTAAAAATTATTAATTTTATTAAATACATAAATAAAAAGTTTACTTCGAGTAGGTTTTGAACCTACGACCTGTACTTTGCTAGAGTACCGCGCTAACCAACTGCGCCATCAAGGTTCAAGCCCCAATCGATGTAAATTTTGTCTTTATGTATTTAGAACTGATGTAAAGTTAAAATAAGAAAACTAGGTTAATACAAACATTTTTTATCTGTTTTCTGTCTATTACGAGTGGAAAAAGTTACATACAGGGTGAGTTTTTGAGATGAACCAGATTTCTAAATCCGGCCCTGTAAATCAATTCAAATTATGATATTTACCATACTGTAGCAGTGTGTGTCGTTACCGTTTACTTTCAAGATTTGTTTTTAATAACTAAACATTATTATAGTAAGATATTTATTTTGCAATTTTCAATTTGACTCTAAATGAATCTTTAATTGAAAATGTGAGGTAAGTAAAAAATTCAAATACCCAGGTTTAACTGTCTATTAATTCGCTCTGAAAAATTATATCAGATTTTAGAGAAATCATATACAGAGTGAAGTATTGGATATGAACAGTCACAAATTTTCACGAAGACGGTCCTGGATTTTAAATTCTGAATATATCAGTTAGTTGTGACACGAATACACACTTTCACCAAAAAATGAGACAAATCGATTTAATCATTGAAAAGATATGACGAAACATTGTTTTGGTGAAGATCCATAATTCACCCTGTATATTAATAAACAAAACAAGAAGACATTTTTTAATGGTCATTTGATAATCCCCTAAGGTGCCTCTACTTATGGTAGAAGTATGTACAGTTCCTCGTGACTCACCCTGTATATGAAAAAATCCTAATTAAAATGACTTTTTAAAATTACTTGAATGTTTTAATGCCGGTACTGTGTTCAGAAGCTGCCCGGGTGCCTACGCCCAGTTATGCTAACGGAATCGCAAGGTTGCTTAGAACGGTAATGTGGGTAATGCTCTCGCTTGCTCGCAAATAGAAGATGTTGGTTTGCTTTTATACAGTATTTGAAGTGAATAAATGCAATTTTCTACCTCTAATTTTTATGAAATGGACTTTTATATTTCCTTTTATAAAATATATGTAACTTTTACGGTCTATTATTTACAAACGAAGATTTAAATAAACTAACTAATTTGTACAGGGTGCTCTGACGTAGAAAACTAGATGTTTTTGAAATTAACGTCGGAGGGGATATAAAATAAAATTCATTATTTGTTGATTTCTGCAAAATTTGATTAAAACAGAATAATTAGCAAATAATTAACGATGGGAAAATTTGCAATACTAGTTTTATTCACAACATATGTTCGGTTCGTTATCCAAATTCCAATACTGTAGCTAACGTGCAACTGGTATGAGTAATCAAACAGTTCACCGGAAACAACTACATTTAAGAAGCTGTAGATTAATGCTATATCATTGACTAGTATAGCGTGTTGACTGGACAATAGACAGAAGAAATGAATGTAGTCGTAAACTAACCTATTACAATCCGTGCGGCTAGACTGGCGACAGCACATGTACATCAGTAGTGTATAAATGGTGGAAATAACATTTGCAGTAAGCAGTCGTTATAGTGTCCAGAAGGTTACCAAATAATTTCAGTGACAATTGTAGAATTTAGTTTTCGAAGAGGTTTCACAACCATAGACAAATGGTTATAATGTTGATATCATCAGTGGTACAGAATAAATACCGAAAAAGTACAGAATAGTTCTGAAGCAAATGCAGATTTAAGATGTATGTTTATTTGAAGAAAATTTATTTACTCGCCATATTGAAATCAGAGATACAAAAAAAAAACTTTACTATGAGACAAGCTCGTGGATAGATGAACGTGTTGTAGTCCTTCGTTCAATAAATTAGTGCCTTGTATTGTATCTCAACTTAATTTGGATTGTTTAATTAATATTAAGCGTAGATAAGTCAATGCAGGTGTCTTTCAATCAATTGAGTCTTTTGAAAGGTTTTATCAGAATATTTGGTTCTACTTATTACCACTAGATGCGCACGAATGAAATTTAAAGTAGTGTTTATGTAAATATAACACAAGTAAAATACGCTAAATTAAGTTTGAAAAACCTCAAACACTGGAACTGCTGATAATGATAGCTTAGCTATTCAAACGCGTTTGGTGTTTTTTAATTTTTGTGTGAGACTGGGTGTATTTTATCGGTTACGGTAAATCAAATTACGCACGTTACAATATGATTATTTAAATAACTTAAATGGTATTAGGCCACTGCAAATTTTTTTTTACTCAATCAACATCATATCAATTTTTATAACATTTAAATGTTTAACTGCAACTTTCTCAGTATGAATATAAAACTATTACCAAACATTCTAAATATTAGTCACAAAATTTTACAAAATACGAAATGCATAGGATAAGTCAGTTATAATAATACGAATTAAGAAACGTAATGATTTATCTTTAACAGTTCAAGTATTATTAAACCGTTTTTAGGAGGATATTCCAGAACACCCTGTACGGACAAAGCTTACAATGAAAGCTGCCACAACTAAAAAAAATTGGTGCAATTTAGGTTGTAAAACACTTCACATAAATATGTAATTCAAATTAAAACCTTATATGTTTTTGCACATAGCAGCAAAACTTCTTTTTGTAGTTATTATTAAATATTTACTTTTCTACAAGTTCAAGATAACTTATACACTGCGGAAATAACTGTGAGTTTGAGGTGTCTTTGCTGTTCTTTAACCCTTCTGATACGATTCGGTTTAACAACATTTCCATCGCAAGATCAATTTGCTCTATTTTTTCTACCTATAACTTTAATTATAAGAGTAAGAAGAGGAGTACTAATTTGTTGGAGATTTCAATTAAAGGTTGTTTTAGAACTCACTTGTTATGAGGTTGTTGAAAAACATTACTATCAATAATGCGTTAACATTTTTGGAGACGATTATTGAAAGTTTTACCGCTATGCTTTAATTTCCTGCGTTGCACACTGTGTCTCATTTTGGTTGAAATTGCAGGGTATCTCGTTTGCGAGCAAAGATAGAAAGATGCGGTTTTCTCTGGACCCTGTCCTACTTTTCGTGAAACGAAAGACGTGACAAACAGAATTGTCATAGTCCTATTAGTATTTGAGATACAGGGCGAAATTCAAAATTTACACATTTTAAGCACCCCTCGAACTGCTTTGCCTTGTAATTTATCAAAATGATGAAAAATGGGTTTTATACAGAATTTTCCGTAGAATTTAGCGGTGT
Source organism: Vesta saturnalis (assembly GCA_036346205.1). NCBI lineage: Eukaryota > Metazoa > Arthropoda > Insecta > Coleoptera > Lampyridae > Vesta > Vesta saturnalis. The sequence goes on along the minus strand of JARFJB010002474.1, from coordinate 289,103 downwards.
GCATTGTTTTTCCCACAAAAAGTCAGTTTCTTCGCAATAAACTATGGTGTTGTTTATTTTAAATGGGACACCCTGTATATTTTTTATTGGATAATAGAGCTTACTCTAAGCTTTCAAAAAATATATATTGTGTGGCACTTCTTTTGCATTATTAACCTCAAAAATTAATGTTACGTTAATTTAACATATTGATGATATAGTTGGTAACAAGGTTAAGGGTTAGGAAGTTTTATGCAAAAACACAAAATGTTATACATGCTTCACAAACTCTTCCAATTCGTTCTATAACATTAAGCACAATAATAGGGTGATCTTGTAAACGTCTGAATGCTTCTCTAACAGCGTTTGTCAAACGTTCAATGTTATCAGGGGTTGAGTTTGGTATATTTTATTTTTCAAGTAACACCATTAAAAGGAAATGTAAGACTGGGATTCCGGAGACCTAGGGGGCCATCTCATCGGCCTTTTAGTGCCAATCCATCAAGCCTAAATTTATACGGTTTATATTTATGGTGGCGAAGTATTCTTTGGATTCTTGTTTTCGAAACTGTAGAAAGAATCTGTGGCAGGAACACAACATGCAACAACGAGTAATCTGCATAGACTAACTTTATTCAGGAAGTAACATCCAGTGGCGCTAGAGCGCATTTGCCACAGAAAATATGTGGCGCCATAGCGCAATATTCAAACTATAATAAGTAGGCAGATATATTACAACATCCCCACTATATCTGGCTACTGTATAATTCCTTTTTTTATAACATTATTACAGGCTTTCGATACCTAGACTATTCATAAATTTATAATGCTTACTTGAACTTAATCGTTTAGTCAGCATGTCAGCAGGCATGTCTTCAGTTTGTAAATATTTAATATTAACAAAATTATTTTCGATAGCTTCCTTATAAAATGATATCTGACATCAATGTGTTTAGATCGCTTATGAAATACAGGATTCAATGCAAGCTTCTGAGCACTTTGATTGTCGTTGTGTAACATAATGCAAGTCAAATTGTTTGTTAATTCACTGTACAGATTTCGAAGATAAATAGTCTCCTTGGATGCTTCCGAAATAACTATATATTCAGCTTCTGTACTTGATAAAGCTACAGTTTGCTGCTTTTACATTCAGGCTATCACAGAATTACTGAATTTGAAACAATAACCTGTATAAGATTTCCTGTCAGAATTATTTGCCCAATCGGCATCTACAAACCTTCTAATTTTGTTACACCCTTTAAATTTCAAACAATAATTTTTGTCCCTTGTAAATACCTTAAAATTCGTTTCGCATATTTCCAATGACTATCATTGTAATTGTTATTAAATTTACTCAAAAAACACTAAATGAGATATCTGGCCTGGTTAAAACAGATAAATACATGAGGCTTCCTATTAACTGCTGATAGGGCAGCTTATTACAATTCTCATTACTTTCTGCAAAGTTTACATTAGTTTCAATAGGAGTACCTACTTTTTTACAGTCTTTCATATTAAACTTGTTTAATAATTGACTTATATAATCTTGCTGATCTAGAGTTATAATATTTTATTCCCATCAATACAAATTCTAACACCTAAACATTGTTTAGATTCTCCTGGATCTTTGATTTTAAAATTCATTCCTAAATTCCTCTTTAAATCCTCAGTTTCAATTTTATCATTGGAAAAAATGAAAAAATCATCTACATACACAGTTACCACAGTTAACAAACCATTATTCCTTTTTAAATATAAACAAGGTTCAAATTTTGATTTCTTAAATCAATTAACACATCGTTAACTCTTTTATTCCAGACTCTAGAAGATTGTTTAAGACCATAAACCGCCTTCCTTAACTTTAACACCTTATTTTTGTTTATCGTATTCTTATACCCTTTGGGTTGCATCATATAAACTTCCTCAGTTAAATAACCGTTCAAAAAAGCAGTGGTTACATCTAAATGAGCTATTTCTAATTCTAACTGTACAGATAAAGCAATTAACAGTCTTAAAGTAGAATGCCTTACTACAGGAGAAAAACTTTCGTCAAAGTCCACACCTGGCCTTTGTGTAAAACCTTTCGCTACCAATCTCGCTCTATATCTTACATTATTATAACTATCATATTTTCTTTTAAAAACCCACTTGCACTGAACTATATTTGCATTTTTTGGTGGATCGACAAACTCCCATGCTTGATTTTCTTTAAAAGCACAAAGTTCTTCAGTCATCGCCTTTTGCCATTTTTCATTATCAGGCCTGGTCATTGCTTCCGTAACTGTTAATGGATCATTTTCTAAAGCACTATCACAACACATGTACGTTACAAAATCTTGAAAGATTTTTCGCTTGGGAACTCTGTCACTTCTTCGTACCGATCCGACAGATTCTTCTACATGTTCAGGAGTGTAATCGCTATCCTCATTGTCATGATCATCTACTTCACTTGGGAACTTTCAGATTCACTATTTAGTCCTTGATCTATACTTTCCGTTTGATTCCCCACAGAATCCACCACTTGTTCATCAGCGTTGTCTTCGGAATACATAAAATTTTTATTTTCTACATCTTCCATTACAATAACATCTCTGCTCGTTATTACAGAGTTGGCATTTGGTAGATCCTATAACCTTTAATATTTTCGCTATAACCTAAAAAATCATTCTTTCCGATTTCTTATCCCATTTTAATCTCTTTTCCTTGGGAATATGTACCATAACTGTACTAGCAAAATTTTTAATTTTTTACATTAGGCTTACTACCGGTCCAAACTTCAAAGGGAGTTTTATCGACTAACCCCGATGCTATTGACCGATTTTTCAAGTATACCGCAGTATTAACTGCCTCTGCCCAGAATTGTTTCTCGAGATTCGCATTCTGTTCAGGGGTATACGGATTTGTTCTCTGGTGGATTATGCCATTTTCTAAAATAAAACTGAAAATCTTTACTCGTAAACTCACCTCCATTATCACTCCGAAGGTTTTGAATTTTACGGCTTTTCTGATTTTCTACCATATTTTTTAAATTCTTTAAAATAACCAAACACTTCATCCTTTGATTTCAAGGAATACACGAACATCATTCGACTAAAATCGTCTTGAAATAATAAGAAATATCTAGACTGACCGATAGATTGAGTTTCCATTGGACCACATACATCAGTGTGAATAACCTCTAATAACCTTGTGGCTCTTGAACCCTTGTGTGAAAACGGTAATCGTACCTGTTTACCTTCGCAGCATGTGACACAATCCGTTTCTTTAATTCAACATCAGCCTTGCAAGTTAACCCTTCTACTACGCCTCGTTTCATTATCATTAAATCCCCATAATTTATATGACCAAATCTACGATGCCAAGTTTCGATTGTAACTTCAGAAGATGCAGTTAGTAAGCATCGCTCTGATTTACTGATATTTAATTTGTAAACATTATCTACTAAATCCGCTATCGCAATTAACTCGTTTGATTTATTGTAAATCTTACAACAATTACTTTCAAACTGTACGTTATTTCCTTTTCTATTAAGCGACTTATCGATAATAAATTTGTCGTCAATTCGAAACACACAGGATATCGTGGATTTTTATGTCAAATTTCTTATTTCAACAACAGTTGTAATATTAGTTTCCCTTTACAAGAAACTGCGATTTTGTGTTATTTGCCACCATTATCTCATTCACATGTAAGCTCTGAAACGTTTTCCATGCAATTATGATTAGTGGTTAAATGTACACTCGCTCCAGAATCGATATACCAATCCTCTTTATTAAACTGTCCGCTTAGAAATACTGCACTAAAAGCGTTTTCACCTTCTGATTTATTTACAGACGAACCTACTAAACGTGGGCATTTACTTTTGAAATGTCCTTTTGTTTACAATTGTAACATTTGACAGATTTTTTGTGTAGCCACATTCATTCGAATTCGATCCGGCAAACGCGTGCTCTGTTTTACCAACATCCGGTTCCATATCCATCAATTTGGTTTTGATTGAATCCGCCGTTATGTTGATACCTGAATGTTCTATAGCCATTATCATCGGCGAAAATTTCTCTGGTAAACCAGCTAACAGCAGCGATCCGACCCATACTTCATCAATTGTAAATCCTGTGCCTCTTAGTTTTGCGCCGTTTCCACGATTCTATTTACATATTGAGCCATTGAACTGCAATTTTCTAATCTAGTCGATATTAATGATCGAAGTAAACTAATTTTTCTGGAAAAGCTGAATCGTCGAATAACGATTTTAACTTGTCCCACAATTCTTTCGATGTTTTCAAGTCTTTGATACGTACATACAAAGACAAATCAATTGTTAAAATTAGTTTCGCTCTCGCTTTTGCATAATCACTTGCATTAAAGTCTGTATCGGTTGTATTTACACTAATACATTTCACCAAGCCATCGATCACTAGAAAGTGTTACGTGTTTATCGTGAATAACGTGTATTTTCGATAACTTCCGTTACTTTACTTAATGAATGAACTAATGAACTAATTAGTTACATCTAAATATTAATATTTCCTTATTCGTTGGTGGAATGTTTTAATTTCGTACCTCAAAAATTATTTTTCGCACCTCTACAGTTAAACCAATTTATGTTAACGTGCACATCTTTTTATTCTTTTAGAGATATAAATTTGGTATTTAAACAATTTGCGCCATCTCGAAGATTTAGGGTCATTTAATAGAGTTTGAAAAGGAATCTTGTTTTAAAAGACAACAATTAGATATCTGTAAAATTTATTTATCAAAATTTGGTTTTAACATTCTTATCTAGTTTGAATAGTTTTGACAGGTTTGCAATATTGCTTTTGTTAGGGCGTTGTTCCTGATCTTTCTTTACTTAACACCATTGTCCGATGGGGAGATTGATCTTCAAGAAAAATTTTTCCTTCCGTTTATAAGATGTTTAAGCATCGTTTCTTTGGAAAATTTTTCATATAATTTAATAGTTTTGGTATAAAACTTTACTGACGCTTTACCAGCGGATCTTATTGAAATTCTCAATCTTCATATCCTCGGTAAGTTTAACACATATTCGACAACCTTTAGTAAATCGATTCTTTCATTTAGGCACTTTCGCAAGATTAATTAAATTTATAACATAAGTCTGTTGAAGCGAAATCATCGCTATCGGCTCTAAACATCTAAAAAGAGGTATGCTTGTATAAGGTAATTAGTAACGTACTTACTTGTATCACTTTCAGCGCCTTGATACCGGCGAAATAAACAGCTATTCTTTATTTGTATACGTAACTAGCAAATTGGAATCCACTACAGATCACCTCCGTACATATTCATACTGGAATGCTGGCTCTTAGCTACTGATTAGCTGTCTTGGTTTCACAAAGTAACTACCACCTTCGAAACACGAAGGGCATTTACAGTTTGGTAATTCTTCATCAAGGTCAGAATTCTTTATTATTCAGATACACAGGACTTGTGTAATGAACAGTGTATTTCTAAAATCCGTACAACAGAGTTAGGTTACATTCGGTGTTTAACCTTATTTACTTACTTGCAACAAAATTTATAATTTACCATCCTTGTTATAACTTTCTTTTGCTGGAGGCTAAAGGGGTTGAATAATCTAGAGTTTGATTTGTTCAATTTGTAATTAATTTCTGCATACAAAAAGAAGAAAAAAAAACACACCTATGATTCACTGGGACGTTGACCTACTTAGTTCACTACCTTCACACGGTAGTTGCGCGTTGAAGCTCCTGTTTTTAAAATACATTATACAGGGTGGAACAGATATCGAGGTCATATGAATTACAGTCATTGTTTGAAACCGTATATATATTTATATTCAAATTTAGAATTTCTGTAAGTTTTCTGTACTTTGTCTTTCATTAATATTAATTATTTGTCATTACGATAATTTTGTTCAGAGCAAGTTTTGCTGTAATAAAAATTCTGTACTATTGAATGTCTTGCTGCAATTCTATGCCTTGCACTGAACAGACTATCCAGATATTTCTATGTAATACCACTTCTTAATGGTTTTAATGAAATTAAAGAAACCGAAATCAAAATCATTGGGGATTTAAATTCTATTTGTGAAACGTAGGCAAGCCGTTTCAAAATTAAGCACTACTATTTTCATTGTGGATCTATTTTAGATCGCACTTTATGGGTTACCTTCGCCCTTTCGACTTCGATTTGTAAGTACTTACAACCGTCGGGAGCGGCACATTAACGAAACTTTGTTTTTTACGTTTAGGGTTCGATTAATGAACTGAATATATTTAGTTTTTTATTCTTTGTGGGCATCTGCGACGGCTCACCACTTGCCATCGTCCGGGCTGAATTATAATTATTTTGTTAGTTAAGATTGTTATGTATACTTTGGGGAAAATTAACATATTATCATTATTGTTTACGTTCGATATTTTTTTCAATTACTAATGTGAGTTTAAATTAAATTAAATATACGTTTACTTTGTGGTTGTTTGGGTAAAAGTTTTTTTCTCTTTTAAATTGTTTCCTTTTTTTTAGGAGCACTACCTGTTTCAGGTTTTACAGGGCCTGCCCTACTCTACTCCTCTTTTCCTTTTTCTTTCCTTTTATCCCTTTCCTGAAAACCTGTGGCGCCTGTCCTTTAGTGGCTATCTAACCAAGTCAACAACAGTGTAGCAAACCTCCAAAACCCCACGCATCCAAGTGCTCTGCGGTCAAACGACCGTACGCATGAGTCTAGTCGAGTGCACTTTCAAAAAAATGTTTACATGCTGGTTAGACATGTAGCAAAAGTTTTCTACCGCAAACGCCCAGTCATCATAATTTTCACGACCTTTTAACCTCGGGACGTTAGCTATATAATTTGCAGTCATTTTATGCACTCGCGTTACTTTGTAATATTTTAAAACAGTAAAACACGAAGTGAATATCAATAATACTAACCATGTGCTAGTTCTGGGCACATAACCTGTAGAAAGAGTCTGTGGCAGGAACACAACATGCAACAACGAGTAATCTGCATAGACTGACTTTATTCAGGAAGTAACCTCCAGTGGTGCTAGAGCGCATTTGCCGCAGGAAATATGTGACAATTAAAAAATTGCCAGTTTGAATATGTTTCAGAAACTATTGTACCTAATTTGTATAATTTTTTGTTATTATTTTTGCATTTCTGTGGTAAAGTCCTTCGATTTATTATAATCGCGTATTTACAAAGCAGCAAGAATCTAGTACCCTTTTTTAATACTCAAATATATCTTGGACGTTCATGAAAATACGCGTTTATATTGAGTTTATAGGTTTCATGGCCAACTACGTATATCATCAAAATGTTAGATTAACGTAACATTCATTTTTGAGGTTAATAATTCAAAAGTAGTGCCACACAATATATATTTCTTAAAAGCCGAGAGTAAGCTCTATTATATAATAAAAAAATATAACAAAATAAAATTTTGGTTTATTGCGAAGTAACTGACTTTTTGTGGGGAAAACAATGCACGTCACTAAATTTTAAGGAAAATTTTGTATAATACTCACTTTTCACCATTTCGATGAATTACAAGTCCAAGCAGTTACGAGATACTATATAATTTCAACCAAAATGAGACACAGTGCACATCTATATGATGCTAGATATAGTATTTCGTGTATTTAAGTGTATTCTTTATAATTGATTCTTCAATTGAAATATTTCTATAGAGAAGTTAGAATTTGTCCTTTATTTTGCAAAGAATTTAACTATACTCATTAATTCTATCTATAAAACGGTAAAGAAGGACGATTGTATTGCAACTTTTTAGCTCAAACTTTTTCAATTAGTATCATCTCTTTCAATAAATCTACATAAAAGTGAAAAAAGGTACTACTAATTGCTAGTTTTAAAAAACGTGTACTTGGCGCAGATGTCTGCATTTTAATTAAGGATCTATAAAACTTTCCATATAACTTTTATTGAAATCTTAAAAGACAAGTATATCCAAAATTGTAAAGTAATTCAATTGTCAAAAAAAAATTTTACTAAATTCAATTCTTCTTTAGCTTTAGAGACATGTACAAAGCTAAAAGTAACATTTAACGACACAAGCTTTTAAATCGAAACTGAATGTTCAGAATATTGACTGAAATATTTGGATGTTCATTTCAAGACGTATTTGAGTTTAGTTTCTATAACAAAGTTGAAATATAATTAAAATGTAAAACAATTTTTTTTGTTACTCTACGAGTATATTGGAACTTGAGGGATTGCTCAAAGTACTGCCATAAATTTTAAACGTTAGAAATCCTCAGTGGAATTTAGAGTTAGAATTTAAGTATAGCAAATGTTATAGTTCTACAAACTTGATCGTCTATTATTAGAGAGTACGGTCTCAAGGGCTACTATGTTGAGTCTATGATGTATTGATATTCAATGAACTTTATTTAAATCCATACCTTATTTAACCGTCCAATAGGTATGATTAGATTAAACGACATTAAATAGTGGTGTCCGGTTATAATGAACCCGGTTATATTGAACTCTCGTTTATAATGAATCATTTCAGAAGGCACGAAAAGATTGCTATTAATTCAATGTATCTTTTTCGCTTTTAATGAACCCGGATATATTGAACCAACAAGCGGTGTTAAGCAAAAGCGTAAAGCTTTTACATTACAAACTAAGTTTGAAATTATTACCCAGCAAACACACATATAAATTATACATAGAGTCTATATAAAATTGAAGTAAATACTACTACATATGCTTTTTTATATTTAAGGTATGTAAGTATTCTTTAATACAGTTATATAAACCGTATATCACATATATTATGTATATTTTATATAATAGTATAGAAGCGTACGTATATTCTATATCCAGAAATTCATATAATATATACATACAGATAATTACATATTAGTTATGAAATTCATATGCTATTATATTTACATGAATGAATTTATGTACGTTATATGTATAATCTTATATGTAAGATATATTACTTACTTTTGATGTATATCTTCTGTAAGTAATTTGAAATTATCATTACGTATATTTTATGGTCGAAAATTAATATCCGTTTCGGTGAAACATCTGTGCGCCGTACTATAAGTAAACGCGCGCGCGCGCGCGATTTCTGTGTTACCCACCGTAAAGGACGCTACTTAACCTAAAATACTGCTTTATAATTATTAATTATTTCTATTTGGTTGTTGTGTTTATAACTTTACACTTTATTTGTTTGTATACGTTCTTGATTACAGTGATTAAAAAGTTATTGTTAGGTAAGTTGATCTATTTATTATTTAAAGTTTACTGGTTCCTAATTTTTGCAATTCATATCACTCGAATTTGTGATACTATACAGGTAGTGTTATACATATATGCACCACATGCACACACCTATCAATTGTGTTTTTATACACGTACCTATTGTGTTTTTTATACCTATTGTACATGCTTTTGTCCTAGTTTCTTCTAATGGCAAGCACTAATATTCAACTTTCAACAATTAATCTGCCTCTTTTCCAGAAAAAATATATGAATTGCTTGTAAGTACAAACTTGTACGTTAAAAATATAGCTGCCAGGTTAGAGAAGCTGGAAAATGCGAATAAGGGTTACACCCTTGATCATTCTGAAAACATTAAGGACTTACGGAAAAAATTACCCTTATGTAGTATTACCAACATAAATGAGTTTGAACAATTCATTTCTGACAATGAAAATCATAAAATTTTTGTAAGTAAAATGTTACAGTAAAAATAAAACTATAATATTCCATTTACCATAGGTAAACTTTATATCGACAGTTGGGGTAGAGAGGTGAAAGACAACATTCATAGATGCTTGAAGACCATTTTCACCAACGATGTAGCCACAAAATGTTCATGGCTGGGCCAAAGGGGAAATTTTCGTATATGTGACTTGGTGTCAATTACTGCTGTTAAAGGTAACGTTGATAGTTTTGCTGTGGTGAGATTCGACTAATACCTATACTTGTTTACAGATGTTATGCAAAGTACGTACACTATTACGCAAAAGCAATTGGAAGTTATATGCAGTGAATGGTTTCGGTTAGCAAAACTTCGACTTAAACCAACGCAAAATCAAGCTGTTCAATTGTAGTTTTTTTTATTGATTTATTATTTGTAAACAAAATATAAAAAATAAATAAACTTTTCTACATAAAATATATGTCTTATCCATATATCTTATTTAAGTAAATATCAATATGTAATATTGATGTAATTTTTCATCTGTATTTTTTATGTAACTAAATATACATAAAACATATATAAATTCATGTACTACAGAGATAGAAGAATTTACATCTAATATACATATATATTATTTTGAAAATTGCTGACATCCTGACATTAAATATCCCTTATTTTTCTTCCAGTTTTATATAAATCTAACAAGCTCTTATATAATTTATATGTATTTTATATATAAATGTGTTTGCTGGGTAAAAACTACAAGATGGGGCTTTGCAAAGTGATGTATGTAAAGAAATGAATTTAAATAAGTCGACAGTGTGTATGATATGGAAAGATAAAGAAAAATATTGAAGAGTTATGAATGCCACACTGCTTCTACAAACAAACTTAGAAAATCAGCTCACGAGGAGTAGATAGAGTACGCTTGAAATGGTTTTCTCAGCAAAGGGACAGAATTCAACAATAACTGGTGCTTTATTACAAACGAAGGCGGAAGATTTTGGAAGCATAGTGTAAAACAAAGATTTCAAGTGCAGCCGTAGTTGGATGAAAGATTCAAAAACGCCATAATATCAACAGCAGAAAAATTGTAGGCGAAGCAGCGGGAGTTAATATGGAATTGGTAGATGACTGGTTGAAAAATAAATGGCCCAATATACGCCAAAATTCCGAAGACCATAATATTTTCAATGCAGATGAAACTGGTCTATTTTAAAAACTAACACCTAACCGTACATTAAGATTCAAAGGCGAGAGATGCGTTGGGGGAAAATTATCTAAAGAAAGAATAACCGTTTTGGTTGCAGCAAATTTTACAGGCACCGAAAAAGGAGATTGTTGATTATTGAAAATCCCAGAGTCCATGCTGTTTTAGAAACAATCGACTGCCTGTAAAATACTATGGTTATCAAAGAGCATGGATGACATCCGATATTTTTACTAAAGAATTACGCGACTGGGACGATGAATTAAGGAAAAAAATCGTAAAATTATATTACTGGTAGACAATTGTCCAGCGCACCCTGACATTAAAACTTAAATTTCATTACATTGGTATTTATGCCACCTAACACTAGCTCCAAATTACAGCCTATGGACCAGGGTGAAATTTACAGTCTGAAAAGTAATTATCGACGGATTCTGCTTGCGAAAATTATGAGTATGGATGACAATAATGAAAACGACAAACGGATCGATGCTGTAAACTTCATTCACATGGCGTGGCAAAATGTGAACAGAAAACAATAGAAAATTGTTTTCGCCATGCAGGATTTCTGAAACAAAATGACGAATTTTAAGTGAGTGGCTCAAAAACAACTGAAGTTGAGATTTCTCAAGATGATGCTGGTGTTGTGCCATTAACTGAAGAAGTAGACGTTAACTTTGAAGAATACGTATGTGTTGATTCAATGTTTTATGTAGAAAGTTTTGTCCGATAGTTGTATTATTGATTCTATTGGTACCGATGTGGTAGAGGATGACTGCGAGGATGAAGATAGTGCTAATGATGATGTATCATCACCTAAAATGCCAGTTTCAAAATTGTGGAAGCCATCAGTGTTACACGTCATTTTTGCAATCGCATGGTGCTCCAGAAACAATTTTGAACAGTTTCGCCGCAATTGAACTATATGTAAATAACACTTATTTGAATGCATCATACAAACAGTCTAAAATTAGTGCCTATTTCAACCAGATGTAATACAGAATATGTACTTTGAATTTTGAATTTTAACAGTATATTCAATTTTTGGAATTACATTATGATATATATATATATATATATATATATATATATACAAAGCACAAATATAATACAATACATAATATATACTATAATACATCCGCACTCTTCGGTTCTTCTTACGTGACCTGGTCAGGATGTTCTCCTCTTCAGGCCTTGGTTAGTGGTTTATGTATGGAGTTGGTTTGTTGGTATGCCAGTTGACATCGTGTTGTTGAAAAAAAAAAAGTCCGTTGTTGGGTTGCGTAGTGTTGTTGTGGAGATGATGTTGAGATGTTGTTGTCCTGTTGTGGAATGTTGGATCCTGGATGCTGGGTGCTGCCTCGAATATCTGTAAATAAAAGAAAAACGTATAAGTTTAATCTCAGTTATTCTACACAACGACATTAGTTGTTGTTGTGTAGTTTCCATCGGGTAGGATGTCTATACCGTGAAGCGTTATAGAATGTAGGAGATAGGTTAGGATAGGACAGGTGTGGTAAGTCGATACTAATACTTATCCGAGGCAGCCCTTTCTTCGTTGTTCCGTAGGTGTTTACCCGAAAAGGGCGCACACCTCCTGACCGTGGGTGATCAGGACCACCCACAGGTCAGACGCCGTTTGCGCGTCGGCTAGTGCCCCGGCCACCTTTCGGAGGACGGTTAGGGCCTTCTCCAAATCTAGGCCTCCGAGGAAACCTAGAATGGCGTCGAACCCTAAAGCGGGGGCGGGCCTTTTCTCGTCTACGGCTTTCACCGTATCCGTTACTTCGGCCATCACGCTTCCGCCTGCCGTCGCCTTGGCGTAACTAACGCCGGATCGTCGCTGGGTGGTTGCCGCTGCTGGCGGTGTCCTCTTCGGTCGCTGCTGTTGCTCCTTGGGTGGATCGGTCTGCTTCCGCTGGGGCTGCTGGGGACGTGGAAACCGCGGGCATCCACGGAAGCTGGCCGGGTGCTCACCACCACAGTTCACGCACTTGGCCCGGTCTGTACGGGGTTTAGTGCATGCGCTAGTGTGATGGTCCCCTGCGCACTTCACACAGCGAGCCGCCGCTCTACAGCAACGCTGTGCGTGGCGAAAACCCTGGCAACGGTGACACTGCCCGATGCCCGGTCTTCGCCTGAGGTCTTCAATGGATACACGAAGCCGAACCACGTGCTCCACTTGCCGGATCTTCGTACGGTCCTCTTCTGTAGGCAGCGTCACCAACAGAAGCGGAATCGGTCGTCCTTGTTTCTTCATCCTAGAACAAGAAATGGTGTTAATATCGCGCGTGTGTAGCTCGGAGCGAACGTCGTCTTCGGCGATGTCTACGGGTACTCCCCGTATAACCACCTTAAACGTGCGTTCACTCGTTGCCTGATAGGTATGGTACGGTGTACCATGCCTATCCATATACCCCATCAGCAGGTCACGGTCCCTGGCCGTGGCAGGCTGGATGCTGTATCCCTCGGCGATGGCCTTCGCTCGGGTGAAGGCTATCCTACGTCGGTCCAGTTCTCGAGAGAAGGCGACCCAGTTACCCTTCTGTCGAAGGATCACCGGCGATCCTCTTTGTGGTCGCTGCTGTTTCCATGTCGTCCGGGCGGTTCTCGGTGTCTGCGAGGGCCTGGTACGCGTTGACGGTCGTTGTTGGCTCGAACGGGTGGGCGGTCGGCGTCTTCTTTGGCTTCTTCTTCTGAATGATGAAATCGTTGGTGCTGTTGGATCTTGTTCCGGCGGCTACGTTACTTCCAGCGGCAGCGTGTCGTAGGTGTCGGTGATGGTACCTCGGCAAGCGGGGTGACATCTTCTGCTGGTCATGCTGTCTTCTTGGAACGATGTCTCTTCTTCATTGCGATGGTCTGGTAGTAGTAGTCGGGTAACGGCACTGCTTCCACCAGACGTCAGTTCCTTGGATCGCCGGGATCGAAGTCAACTTCAACTTCTCCCACGAAGTAGGTTGGTTTCTGTTGATCAGGACCGCGCGGCATCGTGAAAACGACTACCGGCGGCTGATGCTTTTTAATTTAGCTAATTAATGCTAATTAGTTCTTAACGATGTTACTCGTACTGCTCCGGATCTCGACTGAGAAAATATGTACATAGAATGTGTACCTATATATAAGTACAGCATGTTTCTGTTTAGTAATCTATCTAATCACATTTCTTGTTTATTTTTCTCAATAAACTAGATATATATTTTTCACGATGTATGAACTTTGTTTTGTTTTCTAATTTTTGTTGGATATAATGAACTTCGGTTATAATGAACCATTTAAGGTGGCCAGAAGGGTTCATTATAACCGGACACCACTGTACTACAATCAACAGTAAAATTAAATTTATATCCTTTAACCTTACTTCGTAGAATTTCATATAATTATAAAAATATTATTGTACAGTTTCTTTTATATACTTATTTTTTTCTCTATGTGTTGCAATACAACATGTATCATTATCAAGAGAAAGTGTTTAAGTGAAATAACAAAAGTAGTTATGGTATTTAAAATATCTGATAAAGGTGAGTCTATAAGATCAACCTGTTCGTTTATTAAAGGTACTTTGGGTATATGTTTATTAATTTCAAACGCTTCCAAAACATCTAATTTGTCTTTTTTATTACTAGAATGTAAAAATTGAATGTTGATTTGTAAAATCATAAAATGATTATTTACTAGTCAACGTTTGGCATAATTTGATTTATCTGTGAGTTTATATTTGTAACATGTAATATGTTGCTTGTATCTAAAATCAACGTCCCTATGCGTTTGTCTACGAATTATAGAATGTGCAGTTCAATTTATAAATACCCGAATTCAAAATGTCGTTATTTGAATTTTTCGTATCTCATAAACATTTAACATTGGTATTAGTTTTGAAAGCTACTTTGCACTTTTTGCTCTTTTGGAATGTCTGAGCTACCTTTTCTGATATTTACTAATGATCTGTATGCAGCTAACCTATTGTGTTATGCTGACATGAATCGTTTGGAATTGTAATGTCTTTTTGTGTAGGTTTTCTAAATACGGAGAACTTAAACTTGTTATGTGTATTAAGTTGTATGTTTAAAACCAGAAAATTGATGGCTCTAGCGTAAATCTTGTATTAGGATGTAAGTTGCTAATATTAATTAAAAGCTCATTAATGAAATTTGAACTATCAAAACACGCTGAAATATCATCATACATAACCAAACCAAAATAAAATTTTATCAGATACACTTCATAAAAAAATTTGATCTTATAAATTATTCATTAAGATATTAGCTAAACTGGACGAAAGTGGACTGTCCATTGTAAACCATTTTTGTAGATTGTGAAAAGATTAACACAGTGATCAAATAATTGAATTAATTCTATTTTTGTAACTAATTCAACATTGTTATTAAATAAAATATTATTTAATAAACGCATACATTCTTGAGGGGGCATTTTAGAAACATACTAATAACATCAAAACTTAAAATCATATTATGTAATGGTAATTTTATGTTTTGTAGTTTACAGATAAGTTGTAAGGAATTGTTAATACAATGTTTTGATGTGCACTTTAAATTGTTTGTTATTATGTGGTTTAGTTTATTTGCTAAGATATGACTAGGTATTTGCATGTAAGAAACTACTGGTCTAGTGGGCATATTTGGTTTGTGGATTTGTATGAAACCGTATAGTTTTGGTGCTTGTGGGTTCTTATACAAAATGTGTTGTTTCTCTAAATTTGTAAAGTAGATATTACAGTTTTGTAAACCTTCTTTCACATATGAAAATGCAAGTTTCCACCATTATCACACCTAATAAAATACTTACCCTTTTTGGGTTTTTTAATGGTGTATTTTAAATTATACAATCTAAACGTTTCGAAAACACTTACAGTTATCTTCGCCGGTAGTAATATCTATTAAAATTGTTTGCAACATCTTCAACAATTTTAATAGATATTACTACTGACTAAGATAACTGTAAGTGTTGTTATCGAAACGTTTAGATTGTATAATTTAAAATACACCATTAAAAAAAACCGAAAAAAGATAAACTTCTTTCACATCTTTATGCAATTTTGTTGGAGGATCTCTATTTAAAGTTTCTAAATCTTCGTTAATGATAAAATCATTAACTTTCTGCATATAACTATTTTTTTTTAATAATAACTAGTGTTACCTTCATCCGCTTTAACAGAAATTATAATTATTATTTCAATTAATTTTATTCTTAGATGATCTTAGTGAAGAATTCTAATATTTGTTGTAGGTTTTATTCTTTTTATACCAATTTACTTTAGGTAAATTGACAAATTGAAATTTGGCATATTTATTGTGATTATTTCCAAGATGCGTTTCGCACTCTATTGTTAACATCTCCTTAGTTTTGTTAGTGAATATAGGAGAAGGGCAATACATAAAACCTTTACTAAGGAATTCTAATTCTTTGTTCTTAAATTGAACATTTGACAAGTTAACGAATCCTGCGTGAAAATTGTAGGAATTGCTCTGATTTACGTTAGTTCTATATTGATGATGTTGTTTCGGAATAAGTTTTAGAATTTTATTTTTTTAAGTAATATAGTTTTTTATCTTTGATGTAACTGACAGTTTGTCTAACTTTCTGTCCGATGTATTAAATTCAATATTATGTAATCTATATAAAATTTCAGAATAAACATGCAGGTGATCTCTAATTCGAAACTATTTTTTAGGTTCTTTTCTAAGCCATCTCCTTTCAGCGATTTGAATTATCTTTTCAGTTAACGAATTTTGGTTTTATAATACTGGTTAACATAAGTAGATATCACCTTTCTATTTAACCCATTAACGCCGGAGTTTTTAATTTTAGTTTTTGATGATTTTAGTGGATTTTATGGATTTAGTTTGCCTTAAAATATACCAAAAAAAGTTATATGAAATTTACAAGAAAAGTGGTGGGTCCATATGGGCCCGCCAGGCGCGTTCTAATAAAATTGATTTACAAATAAAATTCATATAATTAGTTTTTTTAAATGTTTATATTATAAAACAGCAGTGTAATGACAAAATTTACATCTATGTGGTATGAAAGCCCTTAAAACAGGAAATACAAAGACCAACTTGACATTTACAACACATCGTCCTGCCTACTATTGTATATTATATTTTTCTTTGATAGCAAATTTAAAATTTAATCTAACATTTAACTTTGTTACTATATTCAATTTAAATTTTAATTAGGTATTCTAAAGTAGGCAATTAAAGTCGGAGGGCTAATAGGGTCATTTGTCATTTACTATTACCCTTCAAATAAATATAATTGAAATTTAAAAGCTAGAATATTTAAGTTATCGCAATTTAAGATAATAATATAACAGATTTTTATTAGTTTAAAATGACAATAATATGTAAGTTGACACCTAAGTTATAATCAAAAATGAATAAATTACTTTAAGCTTAATGCTGTCAATGAAACTAACCATAAATATATTGAGGTGCTATATAACCTATGCACGATCAGTATCTTCTTTATTCCTTATGTAGTTGCTTTCATGAGTAGCGGGTAGATACACCTTTGCGGTCGCGGCGAAGATAGATCTACTTCAGGAATAGCAAACCTGCCCGCGCGATATCGTGGATTTCAAATCACAACCCGAAACCATGCCTCATTTGTACCGTTCTCACCTCCATATCCTGTCCAACTCACCAACATACAGTAGCGAAGCGTTATGTTTTAACGGCAAACTCTTAACGCTATACCTCAGGTTAGTAGGGCGAGACAGTCTCACATCGATTCGCAAACCCGTCCCAAGGATTCTGGGGGAACAAACATTTATCAACGCCAAATTCAAGACTAAGAAGCGCAAGATCTGCCGGGAGTAAGATCCTGCGCCATTCGGATTCCGGAAGAGCAGGACATAAGCGACCTCGGTCATCGAAAGTACCAACATTCGGACACATTACTACAACACACGTGGTATCAGGTGTCTTAATGATGTTCACCTACACTTTGAACAAGTGCAATCAGACTTCCAGTTTCCATCAAACACAAATATCACCTGGAAGCACAGATTTGCCTGACCTTCAATTTCCCAGATACAACATCCACTATAACTTTCGCCTAAAAGGCGATGTATGTGCGTATACCAAAGACAACGTAGATTGCAAAAGGATGTTTACCTTGGAAAACAACAAATTCGATGGAATTTGGTTCTAACATTCTGGGGCTCAATTTGTAAAATTCTACTGTTGTCTATATAGACCTCCCAATAATACTAGCTCCCAAGATATTTTGTTTACCTTAGTCTAAAATTAGACTACCCTTCATGACAGTTTCCATCTTGCAATATCTCAATTCTGGCAAATTGTAGTGTCGACAACTTCAATTGGCTTTAATTTTCATCTGCCACTAATCCCGCAGGTCATAGTGCAGAAGCATTTGCTGTATCCTGTGATCTCACACAAAAGATTTCGAACCCACCGGAATCCATGAGAACCCCAACCTTCAGGACTTATTCCTTACATCAAACCCATAAAACAAGATTCCTTTCCTCACTTTGTCAATCAGACTACTGCCTAATCGAAATAACTTCTTCTGCACTAAATCCACTGTTATTCGAAAACAGATAGAACTACGAGGTATTTTAAATCAGCTTACTGGATCCAATTACTAGATTTTTTCGCAACCTTCCCTGGCGTGAGTATCGCTTTAAACGGTCCTCCTCTTCAAACATTGCTCTTTCAATAATTGAAGTTATTTTGATGGGTATGGAGTTATACATTTTCAACCATAGTTTAATGGGGCTTGCATTGATGCCTTATCGCATAAACAGAAACTATACCATGTCATGTGTATTTGAACGTCCTGTTATATATATATATATATATATATATATATATATATATATATATATACATACGTACCTTTTTTTCTTTTTATTCCTTTCTTGCTAGTGACTCAATTCACGCTAACTAAAGTTGTTGATTGTTTCGTGTTCATCAAGCTACAAGCACAAGTAACAATAGATTGTTTGATTTCTCTAAGTTTGTTGTGGTTTTCGAGTTAATCTTTTTGTATTGCTATTTAGATTTGATTTCTGAAATTGGCGATTATACACTTTGTGGATCAATTAATTGAAATAGAAAATTTTAAAGTTGAATCTAAATTAGTTTTCCTGTAAATTTTTATAGAAGGTTTTGCCAAAATAAAATGTAGTTGTAGATAAGAAAAGTTTGCATTTAAATTCCAGGATGAGATCATTCTTTAGTTTGCTTGTTTAAAGCAGGGCCTGCCGATGTTAATGGTACTTATTGCGTTTCAGTAATTGACGCCGTTTTCTGCCGGAATATAGTATCTCAATTCATTAGTATTAAGTACTTATCGTTATCGTTAAGGGAATAAATCTGTGGACGACAATTTGCACTTGAATCGTGCACGCCACAGCGTCAGCAGTTTTTATGTAAGGTTTGGTTGATAAATATGGTGCAATATTATGGAGAGGAGAGACTGATTGTTTGCGCGGTTAATTGCATGGGGATTCTGACTGATCTGACTTTCGTGAGTAAAATATGTGGTCTATGAGTTGGGAGAATCGAATACCTGGAGGACCGAACTTTTTGGAAAAGTTGTTTTCAACTAAAGCACCAGTTAGTGAATATTTGTGTAGATGTTCATCCCTCCTGGTTATTTGTTTTGAAGTCACGAACCGTGGGGTCAATTAACGAATATTTCACAAAGGGATGTGTTTATTTAAGTGCATCTTGGTGGTGGATCTTTAGACGCGTTAAACGCGGGTTTATATTATCGATTAAAACCATTACACAACGCTTTGTTTCCCTCGTAATAAGAATCGGCTGCAACAGACGACAGTCTCACTGTAAATTTGTAAATAGACATTTTTCCTTTAATATTAAACAGACTTGTAAATAGAGCTACTGAATTAATTGAACAAAAGTATGTAAATATCTCGTGTGTAAAGCTATTTGTTTTGCGCACATAAACTATATAACATCCTGACCAATTAAGTTAGGCGTATCGCTATCGAAATTGAGACTGGGAAATTTCTACATTGGTTTGCCGATCGAGAGCATTCAGCAGGTATCCTGAAGCTATTCACGCTCGAATTTCTCTCATTGCTAGCTCGAGGAGACGTATTCAAGAGTTCTGTGTAGAACGTAATTTAATATTGTACGTTATTGTGAGTGCTTTATCATATTTTTATTTGTAAACTTGGTGATACTATTTGTTGATGAGCGAATAAACGCAGTCGTCTTCTTGGTATTATTTTCGGAAATTGATGCTCTACGTCAGCGTGAATTAAAGGTTGACGAACTGCTTTTATTTGCGCCATCCTTGATATTTTGTTTTTATTGTTTAATTAAATGTACTGCAAATTGATGTATATGAAAATTTCGCATGGTAAAATTGATTTTGAGTGACCATTTGGTTACGTAATGTTTAATTTTAACCATATTTAGGAAATTTCATTTCCGTAAATTAAAATTGAGGCAATCTGCTAAGCTTACAAGTTGTACCTACTTATGTTCCTTATTCTAGCATTTAAGATTGAAACTGAAACTTATGTAATATTGATAGTTGTACATTGTTTGTAACGGTATAAACGGGTGGTAGAACGGGATTACAGATAAATTGGCCTTTTTGCCCCGACTAGCCAGCGTATGGGTGTAGGTCAGATGTTAAAAAAAAATTGCACATCCAGAATAGTAAATCTTACGTAAGTCACAATAGGGGTTGAAGACAAAATCGAGGGTTTGGGCGCCAGAATGTTTGGTAGTCAAAATAAGGGTTGTCGTGCCAAAATTACGAGTACATAGCGTGTCTAAACATACAAAAAACATACGCTTACCTATCCGCAATCAATCCCAGGTGTGCTGGACAGCAACTCAGCAAACTACCTGAAATCGGGCTTCAAAAACACTACACGCTTGTCAAATAAAAGCGTGATAAACACTCAATAAAAATTACGTTAATACACCTCCGTGTAAATAATCAGACATTAAATAATAATCAAAACAAAACAAAAAAAATAATAAGCTATAGAATGAACTCTAAACTGAATTAATACTCAACTAAAAATCAAATAAAATACTAAATATTAATAACGCTATTACTCAATAAAACAAAAATTAACCTCGTTACGTTAAAACTAAAACTCCGGTAATTTGTAATTTGCAAAAGAACTTTTATGTAACACAAAAGGGTTTCCATAGAAATTAAACACATTTATAAAACCTAACAAACTATAATAAAATAATAAAAATGATAAATATAAAAAAATGTAAACATACGATAATGCGTATAAACAAAAAAAACAAACACTTAAAAGGCGACAGGATGTCTGATCAGAATACTGCTTTTACGCCAGTCTAAATCGTTTAACCTATAAATATATAATCGTGGATAATATACCCACACTACAATAGGGTCAATTGCCCTTTAATACTAAAATAAAATAAAAAAAGTGTCAAGGCGGAGCGTCAAAACTATAATTAATTACGCTAAATAAATTTAAACGACAACTTACTTTAACAACAAAAAAAGACTACGACACCGCTTTCAAACCTTCATTGACACAAAAAATAATTCGAAACACAAAATAATAAATCTTGAAAACTTTCAATAAAAAACAATATTATTTTACCTTAAAGGTCTAGAATTACACCACTCCTGTGTTACAAGATATGTGGAAGATAACCAGGTGGTCGGTTACGCTGACGGAAATGAACTCTCCTGCTCTGGAAAAATGATGAATAAAATGTTGACTATGTTCTTTTATACACAAACAATTTCTTGACTAAACTCGTTAAAATGTTACTGCATTAATTGAAAATCTTTTAAAATAATAATAATAATTTGAGCGTTCACAAATACTTGATAACTTTTAGCTTTTAATTGGTTTTATTTCCACTAATAATCCAAAATGTTTAATAACTTGATTTAAATAACGTTAAATTTTAATATATTGCGAAAGTTTCTTTATCTTTACACACGCTTTGTACGATAAATAGGTGGCACTGCAAGAACGATGATTTTAAAATCCGCAAAAGCGATCTAAACCAAAGAGGTCACGAAGCACTATACAACACGACGATGTCCTCTAGGTAACTTTACGTAAAACCGAAATCGGCACTAGGTATAATCCTTTGGTGATGAACAATTTTGATAAAATCCCTTTACAGGTTCTTCTTCAGAAGTAGTTAAACTACCCTTACTACACAAAAAATACGTTCGTTAAACACCACAAGGTCCAAAATTTCAACGTTCTAAACCACCCCTTAAGGCGTAACACTCAACGGCAACGTATACTACTACTCGATAGCGCAGTCAGATTTAGAATCCCAAAAATTATTAACAAATTCCATCTTGGATTTTACATCCCACTACTCATAAAAAATCTTATCTAAGTTAATTCCACCAATTAAAAAAACGGAAGGGGAAAATAAGGTACCCCGATAAACAAATTCGTTTCCGTCCGTAAGGACTCGGTAAATTTTCAAAAACTACACGTCAGCATAAGTATCCTGTACAGCCTCTCTATGTTTACCTTAAAGTACGAACAATAAGGCCCACATGTAATCTCTATGAATCAAAACCAAAATACCTAATAATAAACTGACAACTATACTTAAGCGTCTTCATGTCGCTAACATGACATCATACGCCGATAATTCCACACTACTTATTTAAATTACTTAACTTTCTATTATATTTTACGGAAATCAAACGAAATAAACCTTAATTAAACTTATAAACAACTATTTACAAATAAGCGTTACTCAATATTCAATAAACGGGGAATAATACGGAAAAACAACCTAAATTACAAAAAAATAATTTACAAACTAAGAATCTAAAGCTCACCACACACTGCCATCCCTAAAGATCGCTACACACGTTAAAACAAATTTACTATAAAACATAATTTGACCACACAAAAAAAATTTATATACGGAATCTAACTAAGTACATAGAACTACAAACAAAATTACCCAATACGTATACAGGGTGTTCAAAATACCCTGACATGTTGTGTGTTTTCTGGTTTACCGATATTCAGATATAATAGATGAACAATTAATTGAATTTTATAGTGTTAATTTGTTATCTCCTCCCGACCAGTGGAAACAACAATTTACGGAAAGTGGTGATTTTATTATTCAAACTAAAAGAATTAATTGAGATATAAATCTTGATTTCAATTTTATTGATTCATTTTAAAAGTAACCAGTTGTAATTTCCTATAATTGAAGCATTTAGTGTCATACAGCTTTTTGAGTTTTATTAAATATTTTGTGTTGTTTAACGTAACCAATTAGAGGAAATTTAAATGACGTTTATCTAGTTTATGTCTAATTATTTTAGATTGGAATTAAATTAATTTAAATTTGAGTTATTAAGATTTAGGCGAAACATTTAACGTTAATTATTATTTATTGTGTTGGAGTGCATTTTGTTCACAAAATATAAAATTAAAATCATTGTATCCCAACAGCTGATTTGCGTACACGCTACTGCAGTATTTGAGCGTCTGGATATTTTAAGATTTGTTCTAGAGTGAAAGTTTCGTAGCATCTCCGACGTGCACCTGGAGATAACCAACATCTTTCATAAGTGAGATCTTTTGACTGCTGAAGGATGATTTATCTACGTGTGCCCAGGTGTGTTCTTACCGATTTCGTCTTAATAACAGCCTGGCTCCCTTTACTTGACTTTATTCTAATTGCGACGCACCCTTTTTTGCGACTTTCGACAATACGACTAACTATCTTCAGCAAATTTTAAATTTAAAAACACACCCACGACCTCTGTCCCACTGAGCTAGTCTAGTTATCCGTTACCTGCCGTTTTAGTTTCATTTTCGACCGTAACAGCCAAATGGAAATCAAATAAATCTGTCGTAAATCACGCCGACTACACTTCCGCAAGGAATAGTTGCAAAAACGTCATCATAAAGACGTTTTAAGGACGTAAATGCAAAGAATTTGTGTCAGGTCTTTTGGGTTGTCGTAAATTTTGGCCATTAATTAAAGTTACCACTAAAAACTTTAGTACATCTTTTTCCCCCATGCCGTCTCGTGACGGATCTGTAGTAGCTGGTCCTGCTGACAAAGCCATCCTTTTGGTCGATTACTTTTAAGCAAATTCATCCCTCAATGATTCTAGTAAAATTGTGCTATCGCTCAACCCTACCCCATGTGCTATGAAACCAATCCACTCTCGATACAAACTCCTAGAATTAATTGTTACGTGCACAAAGGTACTAATGCCAAAAAAATTAAAATAAATAGGGGTGCGCCGTAACAATTAATAATGTAACCGTTAGCTCAATCGGTTCTTTTAAATGACGAAAAGAAAATTACCTAACTTCCTTTTCCAATCTATCCAAGTACAATTCTCCCCTTTATCGAACTTTGAAAATGCAGCGAACACGTCACATAATTTGTGCGGCATTGTCACGAATTCATAACTTGTACCAAGTGTACAGTGTGTTGCCTACCAACAGGCATGAGAAATTCTTAAATTGAACGAGAAATACCAATAGCAAACTAACACGTTGCACAATTATTGATAAGCTCGACTCAAACAAAGCGACTGGACCTTACGGTATTTCAGCTGTCGTCCTTAAAAAATGTTCACACGGGCTAATACCTGTATTGTCCAAATACCATCTGGAGAGTATTCCTCATCGTGGAAGTTGGAAGATGTCCAACCTATACCTAAAAAGGGCGATAAAACCGAGCCCTCAAACTATCGGACAATACCTTTCACTTTCGTTCCTCCAACCCAATCAACTCCTCAGCGTATTCCAGTGGGCGTACATCCAAGATTATCTTGATTATTTTCCATTTTCGTGTTTTGTGGCAGAATTTGAATACAACAAAAGGCGAATAGATAAAATTTTTATTTTTAAAATTAAGACATTAACCGCACAAAAATCCCTAAATCGGCTCACTCATATACAGCAGTTATCAATTTTAACAAAATTTTCATAAAATTCCTAATTGTGATAAAACAAAGTAATTATTAAGACATGAAAGCAAAATAACAGAAATAAAATAAGCTTTTTCAAACTTTTAAACAGTACGAGGGCGTGCGTTATCTTGTTGGAAAACTGAATATCCCACCAATGATGATATGGAAGTGCAACAGGCTCCTGCACATTGGCACATGTGTTGGAGCTTGTTGAACCCACATACCTTAGGGTTTAAGAATTCAACGTATAGCTTTATTTGTTACCTGAAAAAATAATAGTATTGATTGCAGACAGCATGAGATGAAGCAAGAAAACACTATCAAGTCTAAATTAATGGAAATTAATTTTAATTAATTAAAAAATAAATTAGTTAAGAAATGTAACAATTTAATGCAGGAATTTAATGATAAGGTATTATTTAAACATATTTTGCTCCACATTCGAAACGTTATAGTAATGTTTATGTAATACTTTCGTCCTACGTAAAACCTTATGTTACGCCAATGAGTGATATATCATTTGCATTAAATGTGCTCTATTTAATTTATAATTGTTTGCTTTTTGGGGTAAAAAATTATTTAGTTCATCAATTATATGCTCATTTATTTATTTCTACATTGCACACAAACTGGGTATATCCTGTCCTTTCGTTGACATTCTAAAAGGTTAACATTTTCAGATTGTTGAGGCATTCAATCTATGTTAGCCAGCTATATAATATTACTTATTGCTATAATACCATTGGAAATTTGTGAAAATAATATGGAACTATGCTAGATTGCACGTTACTTGCCTGTAGCAATTTAAAATTTAGTAGAAACTTTAAGTAAACATTCATATACAGGGTGGCCCATTAGTGTGTGAAAGTGCAATAACTTACTTAGGATCAAAATACAAACAAATGTTTTAAATAAAACTTGTTATATTTGCGCAGATACACATTTCTAAAATATTTTGAGATATACAGGGTGCTCAGCTTAAGCGAGACAACACGAAGTTTACTTTTTTTTAATTGGACACCATGTATATTTGTTTACCATCGAATTCAGCGTAAAATTCTGCATCTAGCCCTATCTTTTCCTTTCCCATAAATTGCGACGTTGCCAAGCTGGAGCGAAAAATATGAAGATTTGACGAAAATTGGTGCACTATAAATGCTGCCAAATAAACGTTATCAGTGATAAGCAACTAAACTTATTTGGTAGGTACGAAGGTAAAGAATGGCTGAAATGTTTCGTTTGGGGTTCGGGGTGTTTTTGGATAAGCATTAATTCAGGAGGTTTCAATTAGCAAAAACTTCATTTTTTTAAATGGAACCATATCATTTTACCATCTTGTAAAACTATTTTATCCCTTCGAATTATGTCTGTATAATGTATTCTCTAAAATTGATTGTTTTTAAGAAAATTGCATTTTCACTTTATGATTTAAAAATATTTATGTTTTAACAAGCAAACTCTGAATGTGACGTTTAAAATACTTCTACTTTCTATAATTTTTTGTGACAAAATGAAACCAGTAATTTTCTGCCTTTAAAAACTGTCATAAAATAAATAGGGTATCTACAAAGCTTAATTAAGCAAAAATAACCTTACCAATAAATGAAATGAAAATATCCATAGTTTTATTACCAGAACTGGCAGTGTAACTTACGAAAAAATCGAAAGGTTGAAGACTGGAATAACAGAGGACAATGAGATGACCGTAATGTTAAAAGTTACGGAATATCCTCATATCTCGACACGGGAAATAACAAAACAAACCGACATAAGTCGTAGTCTCGTCCAAACAGTTCTGTCTATGAACAAAATGCGTCCTTGCCATATACAGTGAATGAAGGAACTATTGTATGATGATTATGAAAAGCGGTTAACCTCCTGTGAGTGGACTCAACAACAAATTGAGCAAAACAGAGATTTTTTCAATTTTTTATTATTTGCCGATGAAGCAACTTTTCCTAAAAATTGGGTTTGTGAATAGACAATTTCCATTATTATTCAACAGATCAACCGCATTGTATACGGACTATCAGTCAAACAAGGTGGTCATTAAATATATGAGGTGGAATAATTGGGAATCATGTCATTGGCCCTTATTTCTTTGACGGAACTGTTAATGGGCAAGTTTATTTAAATTTCTTACAAAAAGAATTACCACAACTACTTCAGCAATTACCTGCTCATGTTAGGCGGCGAATGTGGTACCTACACGACGGGGCACCAGTTCAGCATACCCAACTGATCAATACACATTTAAATAATGAATTTCCCGGACAATGGATAGGTAGAGGAGGACCCCATAAATGGTCATCTCGTTCACCAGAACTTACAAAAATAGATTTTTTTGGTGGGGTTATGTCAAAGAACAAGTATACAAAACACCAGCTACTACTAAGGAAGACATTAAGAATAGAATTAGAGAGGTTTTCCGAACTGCTGATGGCATTATGTTACATTGTGCTAGTAGAGTTTTTGAACATCGCATACATTATTGTATGGAAGTAAATGGTGGACATTTTGAACATTTAATAAGATAGTTATCCAGCGTTTTTAGTTCTTTCTTATTTGTTGTTAGTTATTTTTGTTTAATTTGTTTATTTTGAGTTTCGCAGATACCCTATTTGTTTTATTACATTTTTTAAAGGTAGAAAATTACTGGTTTGATTTTGTCACAAAAAGTTATCGCAAGTAGAAGTATTCTAAACGTCACATTCAGAGCTTGCTTGTTAAAAACATGAATATTTTTAAATCATAAACTAAAAATGCAATTATCTTAAAAACAATCAATTTTAGAGAGTACATTATACAGACCTAATTCGAAGGGATAAAATAGTTTTACAAGATGGTAAATAATATACTGGGTGTTCCATGAAGTTCCAAATGAGGTTTTTGCTAATTGAAATCTCCTGAATTAATGCTTATTCAAAAAACACCCCGAACCCCAAACGAAACTTCTACTATGTTCAGACATTTCAGCCATGCTTTACCTTCGTACCTACCGAATAAGTTTAGTTGCTTATCACTAATAACGTTTATTTGGCAGAATTTATAGTGCACCAATTTTCGTCAAATCTTCATATTTTTCGCTCCAGGTTGGCAACGTCGCAATTTATGTCAAAAGAAAAGGCAGGGCTAGATGCAGAATTTTACGCTGAATTCGGTGGTAAGCAAATATACAGGGTGTCCTGTTAAAAAAAGCAAACTTCATGTTGTCTCGCTTAGGATGAACACCCTGTATATCTCAAAATATTTTGGAAATGTGTATCTGCGCAAACATTACAACTTTATTCGAAATATTTCTTTGTGTTTTTGATCCTAAGTAAGTTATTGCACTTCCACACACTAATGGGCCACCCTGTATTTATGTGTAGTAGCGTTTAGTTTCTATTCGTAGTTAATAACATTTAAAAAATACCGCTATTTACAGAGTTGTGCTTGAGCTCCCAATTTATTTTTTTGTTTCTGGCTCACTTACAAACACCTCTTATGGTTTTGATCGGTGACTAAATCTATATTTCACATTGCGTACTTGTTTGGGATCAAAAAATTGTTTTTGTTGTAAATTCAGTTGCTGATTTACATTTACTTCATCTGGAGAGAAACTTGTTCCTCGAGCATTTATTTTTTATTATTAACTTAAAATACAGACGGTTGCATATTAAGATGAAGTTTGCTTGACGCTGGTGCCTGTACTCTCGAACTCAACGATCTACGTCTTTTAAGTTTACTTACAATTATCATGCTGGCTAAACAGTGAATTTTACAATTCATGAACTACGTTAACTCATGTTGCTTTCTGCAAACTTAAATTTCGGTAGATCACCTTTGACATCTCGTTTTCTAAATTAATATTCGATGTAACAAGCCATTAATTTAAATGGGTATATGAGATCTAAAGCTTACACTCCTTTCTTTTTGTTATTGTATAAACCAATTGTTTGGGTTCTCTTAAAATTTCCTTTGTTATCACATGATTATTGAATAAACAAATTATTATTTACTGAAAACTTAGTTTCTTGCTTTGATATAAAAAGTAAGATAAAGTAACTGAAGCATATACCAAGGAAGGGAAAACGAGTGTAACTGTCGAAACTAGCACCCTATTTTTAATAACTGTGGTCCTGAACAGACTAAGCAACACTAAGGAGGACTGTTTAGAAGCCGTTTAGAAAAATGTGGATTGCGCCCGTTTGGTGCCACGTGGTCGTGATTTTACCAAATATTAGTGGTTAATTCCATAATCATAAATTGTTTATTAATACCTGTAACGGGTGCCTAGGAAATTCAAATTTATATGACATTAAATAGTTATATGTTATTTTCTATATAAAGAAATGATTCGTTGTTAATTGTGTGTCAATTTATTTAACATTAAGGTTAAAAGCGTGAATTTATGTCAATAAGTATTTGCGTATTTAATTAGAAACGCGACAATTTGCGAATGCATAAATGTGTTGTAGAGGGAGGTGAAGACGCTCTCAAAGTGCCTTGCATTTTTAATAAGTAGTAGTGATTTGAAAGTGGTTTTTGCTGCAGCACGAGTGACCAAGTAATAGTCACGCTGTCATTGTGTAATAGGGAAGAAGAAAAAATACCTTCCTTATTAAATAAATGAAAGGCTAAATAAATAAAGTGCAAATATTATCAAATTGGTGATACACAAAAAAGGTGACGTAATAATTTAAAATAACGTGGTTGTACATATCAGAAGCTACCATCGATATTGTTTAAATATTGAACGATAAATATATAATAGCCACTTATCGATCCAGTGTAATGAATTCATATATAAAGAACATTCCGCATAGCAGCTGGTCATTTAGCTTATGTATATTCTTTGTGTCCAAATAAAGACATTATTATTATTATTATTATTATTATTATTATTATTATTATTATTATTATTATTATTATTCACGCGAAAGTATTAATGAACGTGTTGCACGATTCAGCTTTGCCATTTGTTTTGCAAGCGATTCATATTGAAAATTAAACTATTAAAGTGATCATCAAAAACTATAAATATAACCAGAAATTGTTAACAAAATCATTAAATTATTGGGAAGAAAATTTTAATTGTATTAATCCACAATGAAGGTCTACAGAAGATATTGAGAGAACAAAGAAGACCGGTGCCAGAAATCCGCGTCATCGGCCTAGGTTCGCTGTAATTACGTCATCGGCCTGGCCACTCTGTAATTACGTCATCGGCCTTCGATGAAGTGACAAACAAGTTAGACTTTTTAACTGCGTAATAAAATAAAACGATCACGTATCATTTTCCTTTAAATTTGTGTTTAATTTCAATACTGGAAGGAATGGAGTTCCTTTTATTATTGATAAAGAAGGTTCTGCATGCTAATTATTAAGAACTTATAATCATAGGATTAATTATTATGTGTTCTTGTAATCAAACCATTTCTGTGTTTTCTTGAATTCGATTTAATGAAATAATTAAATAACGCATAAGTTTTTGGATTTTAACGTTTTTATTTTGTTTCTGTTTTACTTATTAGGGAAGTATTTTAAATTTTTACAAATGGTAATCCCATTTGGAATCCTTTTTTTTTGAAAACGAAATGAAGTTTTTGGTTTCTTGATCAAGTTTAGATGGAAGTTTAAAATTAACACGTGATTTACGTATTGGTATTGATAGTTCCTTTTTACTAATGTGGTTGAGAATTAATTAGTTTGTTTGTAAATAATAATTGTTTCTAATTTTGTAGATATCGTTAAATATAGTCGTTTATGTTAAATTGCGTCAGTGGGAAATTGAAGAACATATTAAAATCGTTACTCTGTATTTAAATATAGTGTAGAAAAGCATATCTTGCGGTTTGCTAAGACGTTTGTCCGGGAATTTCGATAAGAGTTTTGGTCTTAAACAAAGAGTTTAGCTTTTAGATACGAGGCGTTAAGGTCTAGCGTCGTATGAAATCTTCAATTTACAGGATATCGTTTACATTGATAACATCCGCTGGTTGCGAAATGTTTTTTTGGGTGATGCGATCTTCCCGACGGCTCTCGAGTTTGATTCGTTTTGGCGTGTATCAGAAAATTTAACTGAACTTTTAATGATAAGCATGTCTTTGAGTCAGGGTTTTTGTTTGCTGCTCCGCCACACACACGAAGATTTGTTTGTTTCGAGGTAGTGAACTATTTAGGCCCTTATCGGGAGGTTAAGTGAATTATGTTTTAAAGTCTTTCCGTTATCCTTGATTTGGGGGATGTTTTTGTAAAGTAGTTACAAATTTTGTAATCCTCATCTTTACTCACAACTCTAATATTTTTAAGTTCATTGAACGTTTAGAAGTTTAGTTGTTTTGAATTATGAGTAATTGATTTTCTCTTATAGGAATCCACATACCGATTATTATTTTCCTGATTATGCCAAACTGGTAAGCGAATTTGATTATTTGTTATGGCGTGGCCGTGTATTTTTGAATTTAGGAACTACATCCCGATATCGACGTTTAGTGAATTTTTGGACATTGTAAATTATCGGTCACGTTTAGTTCTGTTATGGCGTATTTTTCGTTTTAAGCTGAATAATTCATTACCGTATTGAATAATTTTTTGGATAGTTGAGCCAATGATTTTGACGTTGAAGTTTATCGAAATGTTTAGTGGGTTTTGAGTTTTATTTTCGCAATTTTGCGGATTTTATGTAAATCTTAAGGTTTTATTGAAGTTTGGGTAAACTTTGCGTAAATATTCTTATAGTAGAATTTTAGTAGAGTTGAGGGTTTGATTCTGAGTGAACATTATCGTTTCCTGTTAGGCCATTAGAATATCTAGTTCATGACGTCTTCCCGCTATAAATCTATTTAACAGGTGGCGCCTTTTTACCCGATGTTGACGTTTTGACGAGTGCCCTTTTGCAGCATTCAGTAACAACCCAGAGTATTTGGTCTGTAACATTGGTACACGTAAAAGTTTTTAATACATGCTGATGGTGTCAATGAGCGAACCAAGTATTCCTAGCATAGGTGGTCCGAAATGGTATCAAAGAATGTAATTCAGCAGCACAATAGCCATTGTAGTACTGATAATATAAAGAAAAAATGAAACAATTCTTCCATTCACAGAGGCGAGAATTATATTCCAAATGATGTCGAATTTGGGTTTTATACAGCAGGAAGAGTTGTCTCGAGGTGCGTCTTATATTTGTACAAAAATCGTACGAAAGCTGCATTACCAGCTAATCCAAGGTGGTTAACCCATAATAGATTTGAAGATACAGTCATTCCCTACAAAGTAGTGTCAAAACTTAAGATCTGAGCCATTCATACTTACCACAGGAAATGATCTATGTCTTTTGGCGGACACAAGGCAACACTGAGTTTTATTAGCATTAAACTTAACTAGATTATTACTTCCCCGTTTAAGATACGTTGAATGTCTTTGCTAAAGGTGGATTACCATTTTGAGTAAACAGAGTGCTGACGTCAGCAAAGCAATAGACCAGGTTTGTCGTTGAAGAAATAAAATCATTTATGTACAGCTCAGAAAGTGTAGGCGCTATAAGAGATAAATGAGTTAATTTCTATAGAAACCATTTTAGAAAGTTTAGCAATTGGAAAAATGTATGAAACATTCAAATTGAAATTTGGGATTTGATGGTACGATTATTTACTGAAATACGCAACTTATTACGCCTTAGTCGTGCTCCAATTAGATATAGTGATAAATTATATCTTAAACAACAGATTTAAATTCAGACACGGCCAATATTACGGACTGCTTCGTTAACGAAGCAGTTTTTTTTTGTTACCTCTGAAAAATCATACAGATCTACAACTTTTGGTAGTATTTGTCACACTACACTTTGGAAATAAAAAAATAAATAAGATTTTTAATATGACGAGATAGATAAGCATGAAATTATCATATGGAAAATATTTATAGAAGCCATACTGCGCCGTATGGTGTTGTTTAGAGTAAATGAAACGTATCTACATAGATACGAGCGTTTCAAAATGTAAAACATCATCATTAGCTTTCAGTTAATACTCTGTAAATACTTTTTCAGCAACAAGCTGATTGAAATCAGCCCAGAAAAGCGGTAATTAAGGTTATTTAACAATGCTGTGTATTATTAACGGAATTAGTCAACATTGAGTAAGTCTGAACTTTTTTAATAAAGCCTGTTCTATAAGTTTTGCATAATACTGTCTTCGTAGGCGGGATCCCAAACGAAATTTCCTATTATGTGCGTACGTTTTGTTTAAAAAAACACCTTTTCCTTCTTAATCTGCTCATTCTCGGAAATTCTAATATTGAAGCTTACTTTCATATTTATGCATGTACAGCGTGAAAACATAAACAGTACCATAACCTCAGTTCAAGTCTTGTCATACGAATAATAAAACGTATTAAGAATATTGAAGTTTGTGTTATTTCGGTATTATATCGAATTTCAATTAAATTAGATAAGTGTATAAGTATTAAGTATGTATACTGTTAGTTTATAATTAAACGCAACGATTAAGGGTAAAGCACGTATTCAATTTTTTATCACCACCTAAATGGGATTATAAAGGTTACTTAAACCATACAGAATTTGTTTAATTTTAATATAGAAACTAAGTTACGAAGTTTACTTATCCTTCACTAATTAAGGTACAGAAACACAATTTTGGGAATTAACTTAATTCAGTTCTTCTTTTTGCAATTTAACGCAATGGTATAGTAGTCACTATAGTTTTGGTGTGCGTATACGTATATTTGCTTTATTTTGACTGCATTAACAACTAATTAAATCAATTATTTATTTGGCTGCTTCGACAAGTAGGTCATTTGCACGCGTTCATAGCGAAATTATACGTAAATTCTAATATTAGTGAGCTGATCTGTTAAAATTTTCTGCTATAAACTTGCTGCTTTTAGGAATTTGATTAAGTTGTGGATGCTTTGTACGTCATTATATAAACATTGTTCAATAGTGTCACCTAATTTATCTTTATTTCTTTGTCCTGTATAAATTTACATTTTAGTAATATATGGGATACAGTAAGTAGTTCGTTTCATTCTGCGCAGAAAAGATTTTCTTCCCTTAAAGGTAAGTATGGTGAGGTAAGATTAGTATGTCCTTTACGTAATCGTGAGATTGCTACTTGCTCTCTTCGAGAGTGGAATCTATTTTAATTTTTCAAAAGCTTAATTGTTTACCCAATTTACAAAAGCGAAATATACAATTTTCTTTTTATTGCCACTTTTACATCTTCAGTGCGAACTTGATGAATATCGATTTCTTTACTGCAAGATCGTTTTCCAACATTCAGCAGTGAGATGGACGCCAAGTGAAACATGTTTTTACCTCACTTTGATAACGAAACCATACTATCCAGTATTCTTTTAACTAAAGTGTCTCTGGATTAAGTATTTTCTAGAGCTCGTAAGGATTAAAAACTTACTTTTTCTACGTAAGTCACAATAGTACAAAACTTGCAATATTGCGTACAATTCAGCAGTAAACACGCTTGCAGTTGTACGAATGATTTTTCACATAAACCGCACTTACAACTCCTGTTTTTCATTTTGAGCCGTCTGTGAAAATTACAGTGTAATCATCGTGTTCAGATTAAACTGATTTTTATGACTTCTGCAGCAGTTTTAGTTTCACCACGAACACAATTATCAATGTGAATGCTCGGTTGACTAATTAGCCATGGTGGTACTTCGCCTTCATCGTAAGGATACAATTGAAATGGATAATCAAGACCAATGTCTCTGTTTACATCGTTAGCTATCGCTCCCGCATGGCACATGGCCGAACTTCTATTACTAAAATGACCAAACTCATAGTTACAGAAAGAATTACAGTTCGGATGATTTGGCTGGTCACTTGCTCTAACGACATAATTAAGGAGAGTTGAATTGATGATTTATTGAATAGGAGTAGTGTTAGATTCGAAACAAATATCGTCCAACCACAATGTGCGTAAATCCCCATTACATAACCCTAATCCTTCACAGTTAAGCTTCTTTAGCTTTTGTGTATTTCATTTTCTGGCGATAGACAAAACTGTTCCACCTTAACCAAGCTCTGTATGGATCGAGGTCTGGTAAATTCTAAGAAGGGCATCTTTCTTCGCACCTCACGATATATGAGCTAGATAACTAAGGGTGTTCATAGCCACCTTTATTCTTGAGCTCAAGTGTTTAATATGTTTCTTCAAATACAATTTTTCATCAAAGAAAGCTCATAAAAACCGTACATCGCTCCTAACTTCTAAGGTGTAATTCCCAATTCTAAATCTGGGATGACCGTGTTGAGATCTTAGAAGACAAAAATGAACTACATACAATTTCATTGAAGACAGGGTCAGATCTTGCCACGTGCCGAATAAAATTGGAAGAAATTAGTTAGCTGGACTAGTAACTCAGTCCAACGGTCCTGAGACCGCAGAGCACTTGGATGGCGTGGGTGCTTTGAAGCGTTGATAAAGATTAAATAGATGGTTATGTTAGTTAGAAAGCAAGAACAAACTTGTAGACAGAAATATAGGGAGAGCAGACAAGAACCAGGCGACATAAGCCTTAAACTATTATTTCTTGAAAGAAAGACCCCGTAAAGCTTGAATCAGGAAATCAATATGAATAGCAAATAAGCGACAGTTCCCTCAACAAGCAGAAATTGAATGCTATGTAGCTATATTTAACAACAACGCAGACTAAACAGTCGATATAATTTTCTCTTATATTTATCATAGTGGAACGTTGATTACGTTTCCGCAAAGACTAGATAATTTATGCTTGCATACCGAACATGCATTAGTTGTTTTCCTTTTTACTTCGTCAACAAAAATCCTAATTAAGTCCGTAAGTTAGTTGAATATCGATAAGAATTAAATTAAGTGATATAAATAATTATACCGTGGTTCATAATGAACGTCAAATAAATATAATGTTAAAGTTTAGTTGTTCAGAATAAAATCATGGTAAACAAAAATCAAAAAGATCTAGGAGATTGCCGTTATGTATAAATAGAAATTTTCTCTTTTTTATTCCGAAACTAAAACTTATTAAGTACTATATTGTAACAACTCATTTTGAGTTGTATTAAAATGTACCGTAATTTACGTTCTTAAGTGCATATCTTCTTAGGGGTTTATACTCCCACTTCTTTAAATTATTTTTTTTCTGCTCATATTTTCGTTCACCGCCATATTATCTGACATCCTAAGCGTCTTTTCATTTCTTGTGGTCCTCGGTTTGACGCAGGAAGCTATTTTTGGGTTTCCACCTAAATTTTGTGAAAAGTGCCATTGATTTAATGGTAAGATATATTTAACTTGTAATACTAAAATCTAAAACATTTGCTTTTTGCAAGCACTTTTACTTTCTTTTTTACTTTGACACTTTAATTTTACCACTTTTAATTGCGCATTTAATTCTACTTTTACGTACGCTTTCATTTTATGATTGCGTTTTGCTTTTAATGCAGATCTAAATGTAGATCCCATTATTTATTTTGAACTTTCGAGAGAATGAAATAAACATTGGATTACCCAAATTTTTTGAAGAGCAATTTATAAGAAATAAAATTCCATTTTCGTGAGGTTTACCACGTAAAGCATTATTATTGCGATATATTGCGCAACATTGATACAAGGATTACATCACCTTGGTTTGCATTTGCGCATATATTTTTTTATGATACCAGGGGTTCTCAAGAAGATGTATTGTATTTTGTAACAGGTATTTATAAGTTTAATGATTTCTTAGTATAAGGCTAATTTTAAGATATATTTTATATAACCTTAAATTTAACTATTAATAAACATAGTTTATACATTTTTATTTTTTTACATTTTAGTAAAATTTTTATTGTAAACCTCAGTTTAGTTATTCCGAGCATAATTAAAAAATAACTTGGCGTCCGAGATCATTTTTATTAGTGTTACATGGCAGTTTCTATATGGATGTTAAGTGGAGATAACACAGCATAAATTGTGGTAATTAAGCAAAACGAAAGCATGAACCGGCCTATTTTAAACTACCGACTGGGGTAAAGGCATTATTTTTGGTGAATGGTTTGTATCTCTAGTTAGTTTAACGATTTGTTTAGAGAACGTGTATTATAACGAATCTGAATGGAAATGTTATAATAAACCTGTTATATTTACTCAAGTTAAAAATTGGTAACCGCCAACATAAAAATTTAAAAAAATGGGTTTCCGTTGAATATAATAAGTGAATTTGCGAAATAATTAAGACTTGAACTGTACGTGTGAATAAATTCATTTATATTATAAAAGTCGTATTCTATATTACAGATATTTTAGCATAAAATGCGCTTTTGAGAATAAATTTTATATATACGAGTGCAAAGTTCGAAAGATCACATTAACAAGTTGTTCTAGCCTTCCACAACTAGGGTTACGTATAGATGCTTTAATGCTGATAACCATAGTAGTCTAGGTGTATTGGGCGTGCGAACACGTGTGCGTGTGAGTGTCTGTGTGTGTGTGTGTGTGTGTGTGTGTGTGTGTGTGTGTGTGTGTGTGTGTGTGTGTGTGTGTGTGTGTGTGTGTGTGTGTGTGTGTGTGTGTGTGTGTGTGTTGTGTGTGTGTGTGTGTGTGTGTGGTGCGTGCGTGTGCGTGCTGTGTGTGTGTGTGTGTGTGTGTGTGTGTGTGTGTGTGTGTGTGTGTGTGTGTGCGTGCGTGCGTGTGTGCTTGTGTGCGTTTGTGCGTGTGTGCGTGCGTGTGGGTGTGCATTTGCGTGTGCGTGTGCGTGTGCGTGTATGTGTGCGTGTGCGTTGGGTGTGTGTGGGTGGGTGTGTGGGTGCGTGGGTGCGTGCGTGCGCGTGCGCGTGCGCGTGTGCGTGTGTGTGTGTCTGTATGTGCGTGTATGCGTGCGCATGGGGTGTGCGTGTGTGAGTACATGCGTGTGCAATTGAGCATGACTGATTATTTTCAGTTTTTGATTTTTATTTTACTGTTTTAATATTATATATTATCTTAATAGTAATTAAACAATACTACTTGTAAAAATTTTGAGACTACGTAAGAATTTCATTGTAGGTTAGCAGTAGCTTTAGCCGTTTCTATTAGTTTAGAATTTTTAACTTGACCATTAATGTTAACTTGAACATTAATGAAAGTCCAGTTACTACTCATTTGTTTAATATGTGTATACCATTAAAAAATTTAGTATCAGTTTGTCTAAGAGTTATCAAATTGTATTGTACAAAGAGAAAACCTTGTCAGGTTGGCTTATATAGTATTTCACAATC
Source organism: Vesta saturnalis (assembly GCA_036346205.1). Taxonomy (NCBI): domain Eukaryota; kingdom Metazoa; phylum Arthropoda; class Insecta; order Coleoptera; family Lampyridae; genus Vesta; species Vesta saturnalis. Next base: position 251,050 of record JARFJB010002474.1, on the reverse strand, counting down.
ATACCGTTTTATAATCAATTAATTTCCTAGGCGGAAGTAAGAAGAAAAAGTTACTTTGTATACATTCAACATGAGGGGAGTTATAAACATGTTACAAACGTACTTGCTAATAAGTGGTAACACTTGCATAAACAAATTATGCCACATAAGATTCCTTGGGTTGCAATCATGTATTTATGTTTATATTCACATGTATGTTTACGTTTGCGTTTGCGTTCGCGTTGGCGTATGTATTTGCGTTTGCGTTTGAGTTTGAGTTTGAGTTTGCGTTTGCGATTGCGTTTACGTTTGCGTTTGCGTTTGAGTTTGCGTTTGCGTTTGCGTTTGCGTTTGCGTTTGCGTTTGCGTTTGCGTTTGCGTTTGCGTTTGCGTTTGCGTTTGCGTTTGCGTTTGCGTTTGCGTTTGCGTTTGCGTTTGCGGTTACGTTTGCGTTTGCGTTTGCGTTTGCGTTTGCGTTTGCGTTTGCGTTTGCGTTTGCGTTTGCGTTTGCGTTTGCGTTTGCGTTTGCGTTTGCGTTTGCGTTTGCGTTTACGTTTGTTATCATGTTGAAAGGTTTCAGCAGCAATTACATTTTTCTAACGAGGCAGCCAAATATTCCTACATCAATGAAATAAGGCTGGATTGTAGATTTTTACGTACAATAAACAAGCTGATCAATAATGACACAAGTGTTAGTATGTATACGCATATGGGAAACAATAAAAAATTGATATATTTGGTTCGAAATTAAACGGATACCTAATTTGTATGAAATGAAGTCAAATGAAACAATATCATTTAGTGAAATAAAAAAGAGGACAGTTATAGTATTTTCTTGTACTATGACAGATTTGTTATTACTAGGGGAAAGACTACTTTATTACCATAAACCAGAAGACACAATAACAGTTTCCGCACCTTTTGTTCGTCGTTGTCTGTATACGTTTCTTCTAATAAACTTCAAGCTTGAGTTGACATTTATTTTCTTTATCAAATACATCAAGAGCAAAAATATTTTTGCATTAAAGGATTACTCGATGGCAGCTAAGATAAGTATCAAAAACTAAGTTAAATAGAAATATAAAAGAGAAAAAAAATCTTCTGCTCTAAGAAGCTTAGTAGTAATTACATTAATCTATTTAGAAATAGACTTTAGTCTTATTGGGGAAGTTATAATCTCGCAACCAAACTTTAACTACTCACACCAAGTTTGCAGCAGTGTAAAATCAAGATTAGAACAGTTGGCAATAAACTAACTGCAAAGTTGACACATATGAAATAAAAATAAATAGGGATATTAATTTTCCACTTACCACTTACTTCATTAACCAGAAGACCTTTTTCATTCTCGTTTTAGAAAAAAATTAAGTAGCTAAATAAATCATTCCAAGAATATGTACTACTTTGTTCTAAAATATAGTTAGATAATCATTTCAGTCTTGGAATAAATATAAAGGATTATTTGAAAGTTTATTTTATTTTTCAATTTTTTTTTAGGAAAATTATACTAAATTGTCAAATGAAAACTGTATTTGTAATTATACATTATGTCAGATCAATACCTACTAATCGTGAACGGTTTCTTTTCACTTGCTCAGGATACGTCAGTGTGCTTATTTATTTATTGCGTTTGCAGAACAAGATAATAAACGTCTTCGTAACTTATGTTGACCTAGAAATAAATATCTCATAAGGTCTACCCTGCAAGTACGCACGAGATGTTTTAATTTAATATGATACCAATTCATACAACCTAATAAACGATTATCCAAGCCAATAAACCATAAAGGTTCTTATAATATTATTATGTAGTTGTTACTAAATGTACCTCAAGAGCTAGGTGTTTGAGACACAGGGTGTGAAATTAAAAAAAAGAAACCATTCTTGATAACTCTTCAATTTCATTTCGGTCAACAGTGCTTTTAACAATCTGACCGGAATATCGGTATTTTTCACCGCTATAGTACACCAAACGCGCGCTAGAAGCGCTCCTAGTTAACCTGTGCGGCTGGACCTCTGCGGCACCTTCAGTGCCTACCTGACAAGTGTAGTGGAATGGTGTCGCGTCGCAGACCATTGTAAAGATCGCCGTAATACATCGCAAACTTCTAAGTATGTCGGTGAAATTCACCGCTATTTCGTATTTGATAACATTTTTTATGCCCGTCATTTTTAACGATATTCCAATACTCCACCCGTATTTTTTACGGGTATTCCAACTCTGTAGCCGTAATTTTTACCGCTATTCCAACTGAATATTTCGTTTTGGAGAAAACCAATTCACGTTGCATTTTCTGATTTCTACTGAAAATATTTCAAAAAAGATTAGTTATGATTCAAATTCTCTTATGTAGCCTCACTATTCATGTTCCGAATCTCACTATTGGTTTTTTATCAGACTTTGTTATGCAATTCTGCTTATGAGCTACTTTTCCGTTCTTTTGGATTGCCTGGTAGGAATAAGACGAATGTTGGGACACCTCCGAACATGATACAGCTTCCATAATTTCTGAAGGTGAGATTTCTATGTTAGAGGACTCGGATGAGGACGACAAGGAACATGTACCAGATGTTCCTGGTGCATCAGGAAGTGAATCACAGAGAACTGCTCTTGACGCCGCAGAAGATGCTGTAGTAACTGACGACGTCTTAGTTACCGAACAAAACACGATCGAAGAATCACCTAAATATGTTGGGAAAAGTAACTGCTTCACTTGGGAGTCGATACCCCAGTGTGCCCCAACGAGCAGATTCGGTAGAAATAATATTCACGCAAGAATCTTAAAGCTCAAGGGACCTGCTCTGGATCTGGGATATGCACCAACCTCAAATGAAATTTTTCATTTATTTTTCACAAACAGCATGATTGAAGTTATCATTTTGCATACCAACCAAAAACTTGCTATGATGAGAGAAAACCTTGAAAACAAACAAGATTTATCATACAAAGATACTAATGTCACAGAAATGTACGCACTTCTAGGTATTCTGGTTTTTTGTTGCATTTTCAAGTCGAACAGAGAATCCTTGGCTTCACTCTTCAGCACAGAAGTATGGGGAAGGCCAATATTTAGGGCAATCGTGTCTCTGAAAAGATGTGAAGTCCTGCTGCGAGCACTTAGATTTGATGAATCTGCAACCCGCAGTGAAAGGGCGAAGGAGAATAAAGCTGCCGCAATTTTGGATTTGTTTGAGTCATTCATCAATAATTGCAAGCAAAATTACTCAATTGGTGCGTATGCTTGCGTCGACGAAACGCTTGTGCCATTCAGAGGTAGATACAGTTTCCTAATGTACATGCCGAAAAAACCAGTTAAATATGGAATCAAACTGCTTTGTATGACTGATGCTTTCAATGGATACCTTTTGGATTCCTACATATATTGTGGGAAAGGGAGTGATGGCTACAAATTATCAGAAGCTGAACTCGTGTATTCGAAACCCACCCAAGCTGTACTTAGACTTACAAAAGACATATCAGGTACCAACAGGAATGTGACCACGGATAATTGGTTCACGTCAATTGAACTGGCGGAAGTACTCTGGGAAAGAAACCTGACACTCCCTGGAACTGTCAAAGAAAACAAGCCACAAATTCCTCTCGACTTTTTGAAAAATGTAAGGAAACCAATTGGATCAAAATTATATGGCTACACTCAAAAATTTACATTGTTGTCCTATGTACCAAAGAAAAATCGGGCTGTTATTGCACTTTCATCAATGCACCATAAGGCATATGACGACCCTTTCAACGAAAAACCTGAGATGGTAGCGTTGTATAAGAAAACCAAAGGAGGAGTTGATCAACTTGACATGAAATGCAGTAACTACTGTGCTAATCGAAAGACCAGAAGATGGCGGCTTGCAATTTTATCATATCGTTGCCTCTTGCTGTTCCAATGCTTTTGTTTTATATCAACACTATAAGACGAACAAGATAAAATGTTTTGATTTCATGCTTCAGCTTGGGTTGTCATTGATCAATGCGCAATTACTACAGAGATTGGAGATCCCAAATTTACGCATTCAGCTAAAAGAATTGATCCAAAAAGTACTATCTGAAATCCCAGAGCAAGAAGGAAATCAAATTAGATCTACCTCGACCAGTGCAGGGAAACCTACAGGGAAGAAAAAACAAAATATGCAAACTTCAACCCAAAATTCAGACAAGTTGCAAAAACAAACCATGTGTCGCTACTGCCTATACAAATTGAAGAGGAAAACTTCAACAAAATGCATCAAATGTGGAGCTGCCAGCTATCGTCAGTGCTACAAAGCTGTTTTAACAATTGTGTTGAAGAACAAAAATAATTTCATCATAAATTTATATTTTCAAAGTTGTACACGGGAATTCAGCAAGGTGATGGCAATTGACACTTTGTTATAATACTTTAAAGTAAACTCTTTTTTATTTATTTGTTGTGAACCTACCTTAGCGTATGTAGACACACAAATGACCATTTGATCTTTCATTTTTAGAGTTTATTGACTTCAAAGAGTGTTTTATATACTTTGTCAAACTTACATGGTATTGGTTCCTATAATTACCCAAAAAAAAAGTATTGTGTTTTGTACCAAATTATCATTTGTTCTTTTAGAAGTGCCTTGAATAAAACGTTCTGTGATCTTACTTTGTGTTTTGATGAGCTAGTGACTGTCTAAAGCATCATACTGACTTAGCAAGTTAGAAGAAATCGGTGGGTGTAAAAAATACCGCTATTCCAACTCACTTGGGGTAAAAATTACCGATATTCCGATAGAGTGGGTAAAAATCATATTCCGGTCGGAGGGTTAAAAACACTCAAATTCTGCCGCGAAATTTATTTTTTTTATTTTCATCGGCAGGGTACATGGAATGCTGATTCTTTTTTTCTCCTATTCTTATGCCACTGGAAGAATTGCAATTATGTTATGTTTTTCCAATCTCTTGTTACTATCTAGCAAACCTTTGGCTATATTAATTTTAACCGTTTTGAGAATATCTGATTTTAAGCGAAACGTTGACTAATTTTAATTAACTTTATTCCAAGAAATTGGAAAGCAGAAAATAATTTCAATTTTCCCAGTAGCGCAAGAAATAAGAAGGAAAAAGAACGGAATTCCCCTGGAAAAAATGAAATTAAGTTTTGCGCCAGAGTATTTTTAAATAAAATCTGATTCCCAAATTAGAGAAATGAAATTTTATTTTATTACTAACGCAAAACGGTTCTTATTTTTATACTTTAACACCCAGTATTTCAAAAACTAAGCGCTTGAGGACCTTATTTTACGAAAGCTTTCATCCGTAAAGTGTTGTGTTTGGGAACACTCTGTGTACCTGTACTCACTCAAGATAATATTTTGCAACCAAGAATGTCGCGACAAGGAAAGGTAGAAAATGAGGGATTGTATTTACGTATTGCGTTCGTAATCTGTTAAAGTTACAACTATTAATGACAGTTATTGCCAAATAAAATTTGAATCTATGATATCCTCAAAATGGACAAATTGTATAAAATAAACCAGTAAAATAATTTAAAGTTGGTTCATAATTAAAATGCTTCTACTTTAGGTAGAGGTCGTGTATTTAAAAACAAATTTTACAAACTCTAAAAGTTTCAGTAATAAGCCCTTAGTAAAAGTCGGAAAGTTAGAAAATATTGAAAATGTTGTCAATAGAGTTTATAATATGTAAGCGCAAATAACAAGCCTGCTATAGTACTATAATTTAAAATAGTTTACTACTGAATAGTATAATATTGAAGCAAGTATTTCATTGACTAAATCTTTCAATACATTAAATATTATTAAACCCTCTTCGGCAACAAAGCATTCAAAACTAAAAACCTAAATAAAGGAATTAAAGATAATAGTGAAAATCGTTCATAACTACTGCAATTGTATTAAAATACCTTAAGGCTTGCAATGATAAAATTTTCATATTATTATTAATCTAAATGATTTTATGACTGAATTTGTTTAGAGCATGTTCAAGACCTTTCTGAATTATTTCATCAACAAAGGAAGAAGGGGAGTACCACTATTAAGCAGTGGTACAGCTATTTCTCCTTTCATAGCTAATGTTACGGATAGAGCTTAAATGGTCTTAATTAACCATGGTATTCTCATACCTGCAAGAAAGATTAAAGGTAAAGTATACGTTGGAACCTGAAACCGTAGCTTTGACACTAAACATGAAAAGCATATGAGATTCTGTAAGTTCAATCAAACACAAAAGTCTGCAGTGGCTGAACATTTTGACACTATTTAAGTCATAACGTAAGGTTTGGTAATATGGAAACTTTACCAAATCAAACTTCAACTGCAATATGTATACATTCAACCCACACTAAGAATATTAGAATAAACGTGTTGCTTAGTAAACTCACCGAAAAAGGCCGTAGATTTTAGTAAATATTGTAAAATATCTAAAATATTATTTCAATATCTGCACTTGCGCTAAAAACAATCATAAACTTGATAATATATGTCATAATACTCCATTACGATCAAAACTTTTTCTGTAAAGGATCCTGGGCAAGATCTAAAACGTCCTGAATGATCGCAGAAAATAAGATGATTACCCACTTGGTAAATTAGGAACTCAATTTCAAAGACAAGCCTTTATTTCTGTGGTCACACATTGGACTCACGTGGCCTCAAACTAAATTGCACATAAAAATTTGCCGCAGTAGAGAATGTGGCGTCACTAATTTTCCTGCATCGACTTGCATAAATTTGCGCTTGCACGATTCCTACTTCGTAAGTGTAACCAACTCAATAAAATGCCTTACGTTACGAGATATGAGAAAATTACATATACTTTCGCTACGTCAAAAGAAAATCGATCTTAAAAGCTCTAATCCTACTGAAAATTATTGCTCAAATTTACATAAATAAAAATTAGTCAATAAATTCTTATATCGTTAGAAAATAAATGATTGCATACTCCAAGGCACATTAAACTTGTCAGCCAATCTGATTAAACGTTAACACTAGCAAAATGAAAAACTAAGTTCGTTCAGAACAATGACGCAAAAATTCGAAATTCAAAAACAAATTTGAGAGAAGCCAAAAAGAAAGTAAAGAGGAGTTTTCATTAACCGTGAAATAATATAGTTCGATAAAAAACCCGCGTTCAGCAGTTATAAATTAAACCGCGCTGATAATGTTTGAGAATTAAACTTCATTGTCGAGTATTGAGTTATAATAGTTATTTATGTAGCAAGTTATTACGTGCACAAAGATACGGATGCCGGTTGGATGTGTGTGCGTGTAGCTGGCGTAGAAAAAGGGCACCACTTGTTTATATTTATAGCGCCCTTAAATCAAGAAAGGGCTGCGACATCATTAATATAAAGTGAGCAGTTATCAACTACAGAACCGGTCAGCTTGGGCTTCTGATCCTAGGATGTCGAAGAAACGAAAGAAATTACTAGAAGCATAACACAAATATTTATTGTTCAAAAAACGCAAATCCCAAAACAAAACTAACACTTTTTGTTTTATCTTTAAACTATTAATTATACATATGAGGTTATATTTGATAATGAATCAAGGAAACTAGTTGTTCTTAAGTACGAAACCCATATTAATTTAGCAGAACTTGTCACAAAATTTACTAAATCGTCATCAATAGTACGCCAACTTACCTTTTCAGTGCTATGTGGCGAAAGCAAATTGAATTTATTACCAAACAGCTCAAACTATTTCAGTACTGCTAGACATCCAGTGGTAATCCGGGAGGCTGAAACATACAACACACAAAACAAAAAAAAATAGATTCTGGAATCGTGGTTAAAGGAAGTCCACGTTCCTTTTTCAAAACGAAATTTATTTATTGGCAGTAAATACTCAATCGCAAATTAGCCAGATGTCTACCACTGAGATTAGATAAGTTCAAGCACTGTAAGTGGCCAATGTAAGCGATACGAGGGCAGTCCAAAACTGGTCAGCTGAAAGCGCCCAGTCGTGGCTTGGCGCCCCTGCTTATAAGTTCAGATGCACGTCATTAATTTACGTAAGTAGTACCAACGTTCGAGATTGTTACTATCTCCTTCTGAGTCATGGAGTCATACGAAATAGTAGATTGAATAGTTTGTTAGAACTAGCTAAATAAACTTATGACGGGCATAGGTTTTCTTTTGGAATTGCTTATAAAGTTGTAGTTCTAGTGAATCGATCTAAATTGTGATGTCACTACCTTTTCCATCCCGTCTTGGACATTCTGCTAGAATCCGAGTGCTGACATCGCACTATCGAAGCAAACTAGGTTACTAAATGTAATCCGAGGAAAATCCGATGCACGTCATTAATTTAAGTAAGTAGTTCCAACGTTCTAGATCGTTTCTACCTTTTTTTAAGTTATGCTGTGATGTGCGAAATAGTAACACGAATAATTACTTGAAACTAGTTAAATAAATTTATGACGTGCATCGCTTTTCGCTAGGCTACCTATATCACATTTTTTCAGATCGTAGCCCAAGAAAGTGATACTTCTGTCAAAGCTATTGTTGACTACTCTTGTGGCTTTATCGATAATTCCCAGTCCCAGGGTGACAGGATTCTCTTCCCGCTAATCTACTTTTCGGAGAAGCTGTTGGGATCTCATGTAGGGTTGACTGCTTATCCCGGAATTGTGCTGAAGGCATCTTCTACATTGGTTAATAAAGGATACGTCGTATGAAGGTGGTTGACATGTTAGCAAGTATGTGTGGGCCGAATCTCATTGCTTCACAAGAAGTGTGTCATACATCTTTCTGTTCTAAAATCTCAAGTAATTCTTGTAGACTTTACCATTTACTGAGGAGAACGTAATTTTTATCCAAATGTATAGATTTATAAATATATAAATTGAAAAATACACCATTTAAAAAACTGAAAACCTAAGTATTTTATTTGTGTATAAATCTTTTTATGTTACAATACTTTTTTTATTAACAGAAGCTAGTTACAGAATCTTTAACTTTAGCCGGTGACTTTTAGAATTATGTTAGCATTATTGTTCATAATCGTTACAATATCTTTATACACAAGACTAAATTCGACCGACAATGCTATAGAGATGGCAGCTCTCGTAAAATGTGAAAGAATTTTATAAGAATGTAAGGTCCTCAAGCGCTTATCTTTTGAAGTATAGCCTGCTATACTCTAAAATTAAAAATAGTTTTTTCCTTAAGGGGAGCGGGATGACCCTATCTTCGCAATGTTAAATTACCCATATTTAGGAACATTTATTTCAGAAAATAATGATTATATAAGCTTAATTTTTCTTCTTTTAAAGATTGTATATTTGGGGTTAATTAGAGCAGAGGAATTTTCAAAACATTTTTTTATCTAAATGAAAATTTTTTTTCCGAGTCCAAAATTTTCCAAAAAAATATTTTGTAATGTTGCATAATTTTTAAAGAAAAAAGAATTTTGACCAATCCTCTGCTTAAAAATGCAGATTAGTATTAGAAACAAAATAAAATAAAAATTATGTAAATATGTTTAATAGTTTTTAAGCAAAGTGTTCCTATATCTTAAGAAACAGTTTTTTCGGGAAAACGCGATTAAACATAAAATCAAATACACATAGGCATCCTTCAACTTCCTCTTGGCCATGCTTTGTTGATGCCTATATTTTGTTTTAATTGCTTCTATGGCCTATTCAGTTTCTGAGATTCTCCTTGTGTCGATTGTCTTCATTGTTCTGGTGCAGTTTGATCCAGGATTCATACCAAGCTCCCTCAAAATTCTGCATTTTGTAATGTTACCATTGTTGAATGTTGCTATGGCTTCATACACACACAATTCTAAGGCATTTCTCATAACATAATTTAATTTTGGAATTCTTGTCCAAATAACGCTGTTCAAAGATTCGTTTGGATTTTGTGTCCCTCCATGCAGACGCTTCTTTAACAGTTGTGTGTTAGACAGGTGTCAAAAGAATACTATACAAGATGTTAACATTAAGCTTAGCAAGATGAATCGTCATGGACTAGGAAGTAGGCTAAAAACTCTCTGGCGCGAAATGTACTTCTACATGTTTCCATTGACGTAGTACAGCGCAATGTCGTTCCTTTTTCACTTTTGTTTTTTTTTTACGCCACTGACAGAGTTGCGATATGTTTTTGTTTATTTCCGAGTAGAAAACTCATGACCTTCGTACATATTACATTTAACCGTTCTTGATATAGTCTGATCTTAACTAATTCGAATTAAACTACACATATTAACAATTATAATACCCTCTTTTATAAAGATGTATTATAAAAATTAATTTTTTGTATTTTTGACCACGGTTCATTCGGTCGGTATCTGGGGTGAATTCTATTCTTTAAATACAGTTTTCAACACAATCGAACTAAACAGGCACTTATTCAGCATGAATAATGGTATAATAATACAATAAAAGTTTAACATAATAAAATAAAAATGTAATTTCAAACTTAAATAAAGTGTGGAATTTAAAATAAATGAAAAATAATTCTAGGCTTGGCCTGGCAGGCGGTTAGGCAACTCTCCTGGCCCTGGAGGACAGCAGGTTGATTTTTCTTTTGAATGGTTGCTCTATAACCTAATTAGCTAGTATTTTCAGGGTTTTTGCGGCATAAAATCAATTCCTTAATAATTTGATGGAGTTAATATTATTAAATGTTATTATTAATAAGGGTTGTTGAATTTGTATCTGAAAACTAGGGAGTTTTCTAAATGTGGTTACCTGCAGTCTGGAGAAGTAAACTGAACTAAAAGTAAACTAGCTAAAGTAAAAGCCGACTTTGAATTATGTTTGGGGTATTTTTTTTACGTATATAAGTGTTCCGGTTTCCGTTCTGGTTAATTTAAATTGTATGAGAAAATTTGGGGTTCAGTTGTGATTTCCCTATTGACGTGTGTATCTATCTACAATGTCGACTTTTATCGATTACATTATTTAATAGGTTTTCTTTATTATTTATATTTAAACTATTAAATCTAATCTCTATTAGATATTAATAATAGTAAATGGGTAATTGCGATTTTTACTTCAATTGTAATTTTTCCTATTGAAACCGCAGTGATTTCAATAACAGAATGAAAGCTCTACCTTTTTATGAAAAGAATGAATTCGAAAAACGTTTATTTTTTGTTACTCTAATGAGACTGATTAAATCTGATCAAATCTAAATAAAATTATACAACTGTAAGCATACAATAATATGCTTATCAATTTTCTTTTCAATGGAACTAATCTTTATTAAAGTTTATAACGTACAATTTCTTTTAAAGAATATAAAATTTATGATTATTTAAACAGGAAAATTAAAGTGTTTTCGTAAAATGACAGGAACTAAATTTGGTTTGAAAATAAATAATGGAAAATGAGCAGGAAATAAAATATTTTTCTGGTATATACAGAATGAATCTTAATTGTGTTTGTCGTATTTTGTATGAGTGTAACGAGTGTGATTATTCTGGCTAAAAGGAGTGTTGTACAAGATAACTTCGAGCTTTCGCCTAAGAAGGGAGGGTTATAGCAGTATGGTTATCACTGATGCTTGAAGATGGAGAGTAGTCGAATCGTGTGGCTTTCACCGGCAACGCGGTTTGAGTACAGTCTACGTTGGTTGTCCAACGCGTGCAGAGAAGGTACAAGACGCACGGTTCGAGAACCTGGAGTTTGGGGCTAGGTTGGCTGGTTGTAAGCGGCATGCAAATTGATTGTCTGCCGTCTCCAAGGTTTTGACACAAGGAGGCGGGTGACCACATATTGGTTGTGTATTTGTAAGTTAGATTCAAGCGCTCTGGTTTATTAGGAAATAGATCAGGCTAGTATCTCGAAAGAGATTAGGATCAGGCTGGTTAGATTAGCAGGGATTGGTGCGCGATTGATAGATGTTGAATATATAGGAATACGATTGCGGGGATTGACAGGATTTAATTAAGGAAAGTTAATTACGATAAGGATATGGATCTTTGGATTTTTGGGATAAAGATCTGGATCTTTACACAATTATTCATCGATAAAAATGTATGATCAGTTTAGTACTTCATAACTATTTTATTCGAAAAATATTGAATTTGTTTACCAACATATTATGTTTTCAATGGTAGAACAATAGCTATTTATGTAATAAGTGCAGAAAGTTAGTGCTTATTATAAGCGACGTGGAGTGTAATGAACACTTTCGTACGAGTTGCACAGAAAAAAATTTAATAATGTAATATTAAATATTAAGTTATGATTGATTATCGTTATTAGCATAATTTGCTAGACACTTAATTTAAAGATTCTTCATTTGCCAGTATACTTATTTTTGGTTGGGCGTTGAAAAATCTTCATCGATACTGTTATTAATTATTATTATTTGAATAATATTTCTTATTATTGCTATAAAATCATTTTCCTGGATGTAACTATCACAGCGGACTGTAATGAAACATCAAAAATTGGAAACAATGGCACAATGCTATTATCTTATTTAAAAATATTTACAATGCAATTATTACAATTAGTCATGTTTCTACTGGGTCGTGCAATTCCTCAACTTCATTTGATCTTATTTCAGGAAATGTATCAGTTACTGCGTTTAAAACTAACTAAACGTCAAAGACATTATCAATTCGTTATGCCTGCTTTTTTACTCGTTTTCATGGTAACACACAAATACCTACTATCATAAATGAGAAATATATTTCCTGTCAAAACAATTAACGTTATAATTATAATTCATTATAAATATTCAATATATTAATCGTGCGAATGTTCTTTAGACACCCGCTTCAGGTAGTAGGGAATCTGAATCTTTTGATAATAAGAATGCTAGCTTTTCATGAAATGGTGGAGTATATTATGGGGGTTTACTTCAAATTGGGTTTATCACGGCATTAACAAGACAAGCACCAAATATGAGCTCAAATTGTAACTTTCCGTATTATTTGAGTCCCCTCTCAAGGAACTTTAATAGGACATTTTAATAGGAGGAAGTTTAAGGGAACAGTTAAGGACAAATCTTTTGCCTTGCCATCGGATAATTTTTATACCAAACTGATTTTCCAATTCACATATCTTATTTTTCTTTAGTTTGGTAACGCTTTCCATTGGTAGACTCCTCCAATTCTTCCTGAGTGTGTCACAGTACAGTGTTTTTCGATCTACCAACTCTTTTATTAGATGAATACCAGAATAGAAATTGTATAGTATTCGGCCTCTATAATCAATTTGGACATTAATTCTAACACCACATTGTGTGAATGTCCTTTACTTCCTATTGAATCCTCCTTTCCATAATATACTCTCACATTGTAAGTGAAACTTGTACGGTTCAGAGTTCTTATAATTTGACACCGTACTTGTCACGTTTGTTTTTAATGTATCCCTATATGGCTGCGCCAAGGCACCATACTTTCGTCTTTCGCATTTCCAGGAGTCATTACTGTCATAAATCTCTCATTAATGCCTTACAGCTACTAATTGGGGTTTTATTCTATATAAGAAATCATTACTTTCCAGTCAATTTTCATTGTTATTGAAATGTAAGTGACGAAGTAATGACAATAATCTATCGCTGGGCATTATGAATGCAATGAACTGGTTATGGTCATTTTTTGATCAGCACAGATCAGTATTGGGCACTATAACCAAGTCCATGCAGATAATTGTACTGAAAAATCTGTTCATTTCGTCCTTTTTGTTGGAGTCCAAGTACTTTGTCTTGATTTTAGTGTTCTATGCTGTGTACGTAGTTGTTGTTGAGCGTATATGTTCGTCTTTACTACAATATTTTATAGAATCCCATCTGTAATGAACACGGAAATAATATTACCATTCTCGTTGTATTTGTTGTCCTCCATTCATCTGGTCTTAAAAAATAGTGAATTTAAAAATTTAACCAGTGTATACTGTTATATTTAAATTATGATTTATAAAATACAATACATATTACATGCACAGTGCGTCTATTCAGGTTAGAATTACGTGGATAACTTTATATTAATAATTTTAAAAAAGGCAGCATTCCATCTGCACAGTTTAAAACCTAAAATATAACGGTTAAGTAAAGATTTTTTTCCGTGACATATGAGTGAAAAACGTAGAATTTGTCAAACAATATTTTTTCTAAAGTTTATAATAAAAAAGTTTTCTATATGGTTCCAACTTCACTGTGTATTTACGTATAAAATATTTTAGTATATGTATATAATGTACATATGTACTACATTTAGTATATGAGTAGAAGGAGGGTATCATCGCGCCACTATGTTTTTTGGGACGACATAGGGCACGCCCACCGCAGCGTCGGGGGGATTCCAGAGGACTAGTACACACCACACCACTACCTCGAGGGTCAATTGTGCGAGAAGTACCTATACCGCTTCGCAAAGGAGAGGGGAAACTCAGAGTAGTCAATTGTAATAAACGTAAGGTAATAACTTTCATTCATTCTTTGTTTTGTTGATGATTTTAGTAAGGTGAATTGTTTAAAACTCCATACTACGAAAATTTCTCAAATTTATGTTTTCGACGTTATTACTTTAAGGTACAATTAAGGTACTAAAGTATATGATTTTGGGAATTTGAACCTTGTAAGGGTCATCCGATTTAACTAATAGATTTTACAAAATTGAATGTGTCTGATTGCTTAATTTATTTTTTTATTATTGTCATAATATTATAATAGCGTTAATGAGTTGGGGTATTATTTCGTATTGAGTGTAAAAGTAGTTTAAAAGCGTATTATTATTTACGTAGTACCAAATTTAAAAGATTAGATATTTCGTTTACGTTAAAGTTGCCCAGTGATTTATTTATTTTATGGGAATTTTGATTTATGCAACTTTCTGGCGACAAGGTTCAATCATTTTTTTATATTTAGAAATAGAAAACACTGGACCGAGGATGTCAATTCACTGATTTACCTGGTTTGAGATAAAAGGTAAGCAAGTTTTTTTTGTTTGTTTGGGACTTAGCTGTGAACTATTCGCATTTAAGTATTACGACCCGTATGTTATTTATAAACATTATGGCGACCATATGATTTGTGACTTATTCTTATTGCGTTTTACGTATTACGAACTATTCTAAATGCAAAAATTAGTAACACTCCCAATCCTTTTATTTCACTGAGCTATGGACCCCTTCCTTACCTTATCTGTTCCGACCTACTGCCATTTTCGTCTGTGGTTGGTATACCGAGAAAGGTGTGAACCAGTTCGGTGTTTAAGGGCTTTTGAGTACAGTGAGTGTTTTTGCGTAATCTACATTTTTATCTAAAAATAAAGTGGGAGGTTATTGGTATACCTAGAAAGGGGCGAACCAATCTGAATAAAATTTGGAGGCTTTTAGGTACTTTTTTGGTTAAAATTTTTTTTTGAAATAATAATTTTTTTTGTTTTTCTTCGACTACATTTTATAGCGACACAATTGTCAGGCTGATTGACTGATAACTGTAAGGCCCCAGGTTGTAGTGTATGTTAACTTACTGAGTTAGACTGTAGCTTTAATTAATGCGGTGCAATTAAGGTCATGAAATTATTTACAAAGTAGGTAAGTTCATCTACCTCTAGATTCTATAGCTTGCTAGAAAAATACAAAAAGGTTTGCAGCATTAAGATTTACAATAATTGGTCACTTGGCCTTAACACTTGAGCATATGTTCATTGCGCGAGCGAGTATAATTTATGCGAAAAAACTTAAGGCTTGTTACCGCTCGAGATGCGTTTATTAGTGTCCTTCATTGGCGGATTAGATTAAATAAATAAATAAAATATATATTAATTTATAATTTACGAAAATATTTTATTAACTTCCAGATGTTGCTTTCAACACTGTGTATTTGACATTAATATTAACCCTGAAACCTCAAGGTGGCGTCGAATATATATATATATATATATATATATATATATATATATATATATATATATATATATATATATATATATATTACAGAACATTAAAAACCATAACATAACATTGATTTCGCGTCTTTGGTTATATCATAGCTAAAAATGGTCGGTTCATGTCCTCACTAAAAGGTGGTAGCGTTATACCTAAAAAGTATAGTGACAGCATCATCGTTGAAAGTAGCTTATGCGCGTAACCAGATATGTGTGGTAATCAAAGAGATGGTGCATATCTGCACTAATGTAACATAGTGGGGGTAGTTTTGAGTAACAATATAAGGAAATAGTGTAATTGGTAGTGAGTGTTGTGTAAAACATGTGGATGGCATACGCTCAAGAAGAATGGACCAAAGCAACTGACCTGAGAACAGCGGTGGAACGCTTGAAGCAAGAATTTTCGGCATTAGTATTCGATGCCGAACATAAGGCGGTTTACGGGCGAGGTGATTATAGTGAAGCAGAGTGTGACGTCCTAGTGAAAAAGTATGAAAAAGGAGTAACGATATATGAAAAGTTTTTAAATTTAAAGAAAATATGTAGAACATGTTTTCTAGAAGAACTGAAAGCTGTGCAATTGCATCAGTTTTGCAACGATGTAAAAAAATGGACAGCATCTCCTGATGGTAGCAGTTCATCCTCATCAGATGCAGATTAGCCTATCGATACAATTATCAAAGTACACTCTCCCCTCTACCATCAAAATCATGATGCAGTAATATATATATATATATATATATATATATATATATATATATATATATATATATATATATATATATATATATATATATTACAGAACATTAAAAAAACCATAACATAACATTGATTTGAATATACATTTATAACTTGAAAAATATAAAAATCTCTCAAACAATGCACTAGAATTTAAATCAAACCTTGAATTAGAACATATAAAAAACTCATTTAAAAACTAAATCAAAATGTTTTCATAAGGTAAAATAAAAAAATTAATACACGCACATCAAACCTCAAACAATTGAAAAAAAATTAGAAAACGATTCTTTTTCATAATATTTGAAAACATCACTGGGGCAAAAACTGGGAACGAGAAATTATTGAGTGTTAAATGAGCATCCTTCAAAACACCACTCAAATACAAGAGTCCGAATAACACATTTATTCCTACATGGATTGTTGGTCCAATGTACCACTGTTCAGATTTATATCTGACTTTTTTAAGCTCAATTTCATAGTTGGTACACTTAACAGTTATATCCAAATTAACATCTGAGAAAAAAGGTTCCATATTTTTTTCGGTTTTACAGGACCTTTAGCATCTCGGTAAATGAACAACCAAATTCCTCTGACCTGTTTTTGGCATGAAGACTATCCAAACACCATTACGTTTACTTTTAGAGTACATAACCCTTTGTGCCGCGACAGTAGGGTCTACTGGCATAGGTGAATCATCATTTTCGCTAGAAATGTATAATCCTGATTCGTCATCTCCATACTCTGCAAAATCTTCGTGCTCGCTTTCGTCGCTCTCTGGTGTATCATAATCGCTCATGTCTTTATGCATCAATGTTTCCAATTCATGGGGTTTTAAAGGCCCTTTTATTAAAAAATTTCCAGTACTGGTTCCTGGCTTATTTAATTTAGGTCTTTTTGACTCTATTGCAAAAAAAGTAATGTTCTAAATTCAGAAAAATACTGCAGTAGACGACAAATATAAAAACAAGTAATTCAACTTACCCTAGCAATTTTTGAACCATAAACCACAAGATGGCGTCAGATACGACCGCAACACGATAACTCAAGGTTGGTAAAATTTTACGCACTGTGTCATTTGGCATCTGCAGGACGAGTGAAACCTGGGAATCTACTGGGCCGCTCAGGCAGTAGAACCGACCAACGTCATATTATTCACGAATTGAATAGCGGTAGGTGTCACCTACGATAACACCTTGTGGTTCTAGGGTTAATCAACAAACGTGATCACCTAAAACGCGAAATGGGTAATGCCTAATTATTTGTCTATGCGCTCAGTGCATGTATGTTAAAGATGCCTTAACATTCACCCATACATGCATGTTAAATAGGGTTTAACATGTCACTTACGATAAATAAACTTACCTATCAAAATTTCCTTTCGTCGGTTACTCAGGAATATTTGATCAAATAGTGGATCGAGCATATATTAGATTTCGTATTATGTACAAAATAATTTTAATAAAAATATTACAGCTACTGCATACCCATGTAACTACATATTTTTCTAATAAATCATAAAATTTGCTTTTTTATTTAAAAAAACTGTTTCCTTCTATTCATAGTTCATGGGTTACAAATTTTAAATACATTATATCTGTAGAACAGAAGATAAGATTCGGTGGGTAATGTAACCATCCTTAGTACTAAAGGTCTCTTAGATAGCCGATTCATCATAATCTTATTTTCTAAGAACATACATTTTGCGGGACAAACGTTACTTAATTTGGATTTAATCAATCTTACTGAAACATAATCTATTTTAATAAAATTAAACTTCCACCATTTATTATGAAACTTCTGTGTATCTTCTAGCTTGGATGTTTATCTATCTATTTCACCAAAGCTTAACACACACACACACACACACACACACACACACACACACACACACAATATATATATATATATATATATATATATATATATATATATATATATATATATATATCATATATACGTTCATCTATTTTATTCTTAAATCGTAATCAAAGCAATCTTGAAAGATGAGTTGAGATTCCTTATCCTACTTTATAAATTTAAGGGGAATCTTTCTCTTACCAGAAACATAATTTATCGATAAATTTTTAATGCAATAGCGCCATAAAACGCAAACTACACCCTATATCACTGAAGCAAAAACGTTTCAGTAAGATAATTTCTGAATTCTATCATTCAATATAATTTTGAATTTTCCAAAAGGTTGCTACTCATTTCTCAACACTACATAGATAGAGCACGAATAATATCGTCGCCACAAAAAAAAAATTTCAAATTGATGTTTACCCTCTTAACACTAAATCCCAATAAATTTGCGAAGATTTCATTGCGTAAGTATAAAAACCTTAAAAGGAAGTTAAAGTTGGTGGTGGTACTGGATAATTATCACAAATTGCTCGAAAATTGCATTTTTATTACAACTTAATGTGATGAGATTCAAAGTGCACGTTTGTTAACATTACGTTGAAATGAAAACGCGCAGATGTAGAACGCAGGATCCGATTTTCCAGGCAGAAGCTGAATCATCTCCCCGGAGTTTCCTCCGAGTGCGCAGTGCGTGCGGTTTTGCGTAATATCGAAATATTGGTGCTATCCTAGATAAGTTTTAATTAATTTTTATGACATACAAGTGTGCGGATTAAAAATATATTACAATCTCCTAAATTAAGGTAAATCAATTTTTGTTTAAAAAATTTTGTGATTATGTGATTGATTATATAACCCATCTCGTAAATTTGAGTTTCCAACGTGGTCACTTTAAAACATCGCAATACGTTAGAATTATTATGTTCTACGTTTGATGTATCTTAAATGGTTTTATACTAATCGGTACATCGGAGGCTTGGTTGAAATAACTAAAGCAGATTAAATTAAATTGCGGAGATTTTCAAGATTTTCATTTATTTATGTTAAAAATTAAATCAAACTTACTTTATTCATTTGTGTGGAACGTATTCGAGAATTAATAATTTCGTAGCAAAAAGGTTTTTTTTTGTTTTATCAGTGTTTGAAATTTCTTCAGAAAAGTTGAAAAATTTTAGAAATATTCCCATTAGCATAATCAGTCATGCTTGGAAACTCAAAATTTGCGGAATTAAAATTAGACTGGAATGCCAAAACGACTAGAAAGTTTTAATCCATTGTAGAATTTGAATATTTTGGTAATTAGGTTAATGATAATATTAAACAAATTGTACCTTCACAATTGCAAAAGTTTGGCAATAAAAGGCCTTATGGACATCTTAAATGAGTGGTGTATAAACGTGCATGCACCTTCAAATAAGTTCAACTGAGCTTTTCATCTCTAATAATTAATTAAATTACAATTTTCAACTCTCTCTACGAGATACTAAATGTATTTCAGTATGAAGAACTACACACCAAAAAAACATGAAATGTTATGTTTTACAGGAGCAAGTACACTTATCGTATTTCGCTTCTGTTAAAAATATCTCACGACTTGGTAAAAGTTGTCAGTCAAGAACTTCATTTACACTAGGAAACGAATTTTCGTATTTAAAAATAAGTTTTCTTGGCATCATCGTGTATAACTGAATTCAGTATTACTTTGGGTCTGATAGGGAAATATTTCAATTTAAAGGAATTCATTTGGTTTTTAATGGTTTCTAGAGAATTAGTGTGTGGCGGTTCTATCATTTAACAGGGTTTGTTTATTTTGTAGCAACACTTATACTATTATTTCCTACGAGGGGAGTTTCTGCTGCAGGTTTCGACAGAATAACCACACTTGATGTGAGTATACGCAGTGATTGTGCCATTATGTGTGTTAAGAAAACCCCCTGAGTAAATCTTATAAAAAGCAGATTATAATGGGAATCGAACTCATTATCTACCGAATACTAATTACCGCGTTACCAATAATACATCAGCTCAATTTATTTTCTGAGTGATGGAACATGAACATCAGTGTACTTTCATATTCTGTTACAGGCCAAATACTCATTAGAGGATCAGCCCATAAAGGCAATTTGTGCTCAGGTTCTTACTTAATGCTGCAAAAGGGCACTCGTCACAACTCCAAAAACGTCAAAATCGGGTGAAAATGTCAAAAAGGCGCCATCTGCTAGATACATTTATATCGGGACAACGTCATGAACTAGATCTCATAATGACCTAACTGGAAACCATAACGTTCACTCAAAAATAAGATACTCAGCTCCCTGAAAATTCTACTAAAAAAATATTTACACAAAGTTCACCCAAACTTCAATGAAATCCTAAGCTTTACATAAAAGCTACCAAATTGCGATAATAAAACTAAAACTCATTCAACATTTCGATAAACTTAGCGCTAAAATCATTGGCTCAAATAGACAAGAATAACTGATTAAAAAGGTAATTAATTATTCAATTCAAAACGGAAAATACGTCACAACAAACTAAATCAGTACGACCAAAAATTTATAGAATCCTAAAACGTCGATATCGGGATGTAGTACCTAAATTCCGGAAAATACACGGCTCATTCTCAAACATATAACCAAACTGCTTACTTTTCGGTAAATCCCGGCACTACGGTATCGGTAAGTTGATTACTATAAAAGTTCTTCAAAAAATAATTGCGACTACTCGCAAAATTATCGTATTCACAACAAACAGCTGACCGGTCAACGACCGTCTTACTCTATAATTACCTCACTTTATAATCTAAAATCTCTTTTAAAGGGACTTTCAAAATGAACGTATCAAAATAACGAATACTCTAGTATAGAAATGCTCATAGTCCATTATGTTAAAGCTTTACATGAATAATCAAACACTTCAAAGAAATGTCACTGCAATGTTATGCAAATTAATAGTTACTACAAACAAATAAATTGCTCACAAAAATTGATTGTGATCCAAAATAGTTAAACTTGTAAATTTTCAATATAAAATATTAGCGTTGTGGGTAAAGATGAGGATTTACAATATACGTACGTTAAAAAATCATACTGAAATTGCACATATTATCCATATATTAAAACAACAATGAGCCTAGAAAAATATACAATCAACAAAGTGTTTAATCGCATAAATAACGTAACCCTTAAAATAAAATTTCTGTATTCTGATTTAGAATATTACTGTAGGATTCCAATAACCCCAATTTACCTATTTCATATATAATAAATAATAACAACAAAGAATAACGAAAAAGTCTAACACTTAAATTTTGCAAATCTTGCCGCACGCAAGATTTGCATTTCATTAACAGAATGAAACAATCAAAACACAGTCCGAAATAGTTCATTGGTGAATATGCTTTATGTATTGAATTGATATCTAAACGTTCCTTAATTAAACGTAAACTAACAGGCAGATTCATTCGTCTCACTGAGTGCAAACGTGTTATTAAAATCACCAACACACATATATTCGGAAAAAATATGTATATAGTTACCTTCACGCAACACAAGTCGTCAATTGAACTTCATTTTCTTACTCGCAACGATATAAGTATATGATTAATGGAAACCAACAGCTTCTTAATTCGTAAATTCATCTTTACGCTAATTGGATTTGACTTTCATTAAACTACGTTAAAGAGATCTTGGTCGGTATGTACACATTTATTAAAACGAAACCATACTTAGACGAACTTATTAAGCATTATATTTACAGCAGTTTATATTATTCGCTCGAAGTCGGCAGTGTACGTGAAAGCTATCATTTACCCAGGAACTCGTTAAAATTAATCCGCATAACCAAAATGCGTTAAAAAGTGTCAACAGAACAAAGCTTCAGCACTTGGAAGAAACACGAAAACCAATTACTTCTATGACCGAAAATAGTCACTGTTGACAAAACGAAATACAGCGATAAGATAACCCGGGCTATGTTGAAACTTTAAAATTATCGCATACAAATAGAAGTGGAAAACATCCTACGGTAATGTTCGATATACCCTCGGTTCGATGTAACTTGTTCCCTCTTCCTACACTAACCCGTTTCGCGTATACTGCGAAACCGCAAACAAAACACGTGAGCCTTCTATTACATCTTGGGATCGACTAACTTCAACATCATTCAGATCTCGCCATTTTCAATTTAATCCTCTTAAACCTGGTTTTTATCAATTAAGCAGCTTCGTTTATTTTAAACTGTCATACTCGTTAAAAACGGAAAAAATCGGACAAGATTACGTCTCCTACTTAAACTGCATTCCCAAAGATGCCTAGTGTAACGTGATATGTCTATGATAACAAAACACTACGATAATGAACCTTAAAGTAACCTATATAAAACCCAAACTCTTTGTTTAAAAACCAACGATTTTATCGAAAAAAAAGGGGACAGTTTGACGGCTACAATTTGAATTCACCAAAGATGTACCATACAACGTAATAATTTCATGCTTAATAATTTTTACATGATGCAAATTGCAAATCCATTTAACACAATACACCAAAATTTAAAATAACAAGGACATTTATTTACATAAGAACTAATCTACATCTTTCACTAAAATAAGAATATTCACGTGCGAAAACGAAACGTAATTTTCTGCACACTTCCATTTATTAAATACAATGAAGCCACAAAAATACATAACTGACCCGCACGGAATTGGAATTCTAAATGTTAGTAATTCGTACTAAAAATCCAGCTATTTTCAAATACGTAAAAGGACAAAAAAACCTTACATTCTAAAAGCTTCCAAAAATTTATGCGTTATCAATTTCAGTTTCATGAACTAATACTTCATTTCAGATGTACGGTATTGATGAATTATTCATAATTTCGAGATTAGCAGCAAATATTTAATAAAATCACGACCACGTGACAACTTATTTACTAATCAAAGCACTAAAGCTCTATATAAAATCTTTATTTGGTACATTTTTGAGAACGTATAATATAAATGTATAGAACCTAGTCTTTTATGTGGCAAGAGTCTATAGTACTTATCTACATTGAAAGTTGCGCAGGGAAATTGTTTGGGAGAAGATACTGTTTAACAGCCGAAATGTGTATCAATACCTTTAAAAACCTCGATTTGCAATGGGTGGCAAAAAATGTAGTGTTGATTCCAAAATCTCCGCTTCGTCTAACATTATTAACGCAACCTGAAATATTATCGAGCAGGAAGTAAACAAGTCCCTTACTCCAGCCACTCCATAAAAGATTGAAAATATAAGATCTAAGTTAAATAATACCTCAGGCGTATATACAGATAGTATATAAATAGAATAACATAAGTAAAAATAGGGAAAGCTTGATTTAATTAGCACACAAATAAACGCTAGTGCTCTACAGCAATGTTCGAAACAGACAAAAACTTATCTTTCTTACCTTTCGTCGTGTTAACCAGGTAAATCATCAAAATAGCTTGAAATTATTTGCACGCAATAAAAACAAAATATCGTAGTGCAAAATCAATTGCAAAAGTGATTAAGCTTCTTTACTCCAAGTTTATTTTACGTTAATTTTATCAAAATTCCAAAAATCTTAAAAAAATAGCAAAAAAAATAGACAGTGGAATCTCTGATCAATTAATCAACGTTAAAAGGCTTTATATGAACTGTAAATAATGATAAATATGTGAAATAGGTCGAAATTACACATAATATGACATACGTTAGTGAAATAATGCGCTTGAAGTTCATTAACTGTGAATAACATAATGCACAATTATTTTAAAGACAAAAACAAATGAACTCACTTCCGAAGTGCAGTAATATGCAATTTTGCTTATTTAAAACTTCAATAATATATGTAATTAATAGATTGACACTTGGAAGTTCAAACTTCCATTAATTACACCATATTTATCATCATATTGGAGACGTAGAAAACACAAATTTGACAAATTTTATAATGTAGTAGTGCACATTGAAAAAGAATAACAAAAACAGTAGCGTGAAGATCACAGAAGACGCTTTGGTAATTGATACGCTAGTCTGAAGGTCATCTATACAGTACTATACAACAAAAGAAATCGTGTTCATCTGTGTATTTAAATACAATTTAGAATTGTTAATACAATCACGAAAAAAACGCATTTAAATTGCACAGATTTTCAGTCCGACCATTTCTTTCCCAACTAACGGCGACAGGGTAAAATTCTCCTACAATTGACCCTTTTTAATTATTCGAAAAATAACAATTGAATCTTCAGTTCTTTCTTCAAACACGAACCAACGCAGTAAACAAAAACTCCCAGTAACGTCAGGTAAACTAACGACTTTCAATTTTTACTCGAAAATGACCAGTGAAATACTTAAATCTAATCCAGGCGTCCTTTTATTAACTGCTTCATCTGGTTTATTCACACAAATCTGTAACGTATTTACACTAAGTTCTTTGTTATAGAAAAACAATGTATTAGCAACCTTATTTACCGCAATTTATTATCTATTTTTAAATAGGTGGTGGCCATAATGGAATGAATGACAAGAATCCCCTTCAAGAATTTCCAATTGTAAGATTTCATACACGACACATGTACTTCAATATCCTAAAAGCGTAAAATTACCCCAAAAAATTAGTAAAGCACTAAAATCAACTCTTCGCCTTTTGAATGGAAACGAAAATGTTGCTATTAATCGACGAACACCAGCATAAAGTATCTCGGTGGTGATTAAATCCTATCTATCATCCACAGGTATTGAAGATGGTAAACTCCCTCACAATATCTTCAGGTAACAATGGGTAGACCGTAGGTATACTTTGCGCTCGCGGAAAAGTACGTCACTCCTCCAAGTTCTTAACCAACTCTACATACAGCCTCTAACTGACTAACTGAAGGAATCAAAAACAAAACCCCTTCCGCTCCCCAAAGATCACGTCATTTTTTAACATTGCTCGTAAAAATGCAAAGTTGGCGCATTTATAAGGAAAAGAACTTGTATCAACCAAAACCCGACCACTAGGATTGAGATAACCAACATCCCTTACTCAAAGAACACACTCAGAATGGTTCAACTAAACCTTCAATGACCTTTGCTCTAACAATACCAGTTAAAGACGAAATGATACGCTATTAATTACGTGGAATCCGTCAAACGCCTTGCGAGACCAGAACATTTAACCCGACAACACAAAATTAAGCAGAAAACCCCACTTCAAATTATGTTTCTTAATTCCTTTACAACATAATTTCATTCTCGAAACGCTTTCATTTCCTTTCAACGAAATCTAGATAGCATCATTTTAAAGGGGTATACACGGAAGGCTAGTAATTAATTGAAATTCTACGTATGATATCCAAATATATTAACGTTCAACAAAGTTTCTACGTCAAATTCAACCGGACGTGACAAACCTTATGTGCTACTTGTATGAATGACTTCCCTGGTAACATATAACATAGTATAGTGTGAAATGCATACTGATTATATTACTGTTAATATTTTTTAAAATTAATTTATGAGCTTATGTAATATTGAACAAATTTTAATCAATGCTCATAATAAGCCTACGGTGGCCAAGCTGTTTCCAAATATTAACAAATCTAAAACAATTTCGTTTTTAAGTGAACAACTACAAACGTTTATGACCTTGTCTAATATTAATTAATTACGTAGTTGCGACTAAACGTTTGGGGTATAATAATAGATAATCAGTTTACATAAAGATGTCATGTTAGGGTAGTAACAATAAACTTAAACAAAGCGATTTACTCTCTTCTCAAACTAAAGTATTTTCTTTCCGTGTGAGAGACGGTTTATTATGCTTGATTGGGTTCTATACTTGGCAACTGTCTAGTTTCTTGGGACACATAAGTTAAGGTATATCTTAAAATTACAAAAAAATAGGGCAATGAGGGCTACTTTTCGGCTATATACATAAGACAGTTGTAGATCAATCTTTTTATACCACAAAGATATGACAATTTATAGTATACATGGGTGTTGTATGTGTTTAACAATAAATTATATTTTTTTAAACCTGAGACATTTGGAGACAACACTAGAAATGACGTTTTGGAAATGACCTTATCAATACGGCAGAATACCGCAATTCCCATATTGTCAACTTAATTAGATCATGTAATAATTTATCGCAATACATACTTAATATTGATTATGATCGTAGTTTCAAAAATACACTTATAGGGGAGCATGAGCGAATGGCAACCACGTAAACACAATTGTCTGTAATTTCAGAACTTTCCATAAATTTAAGTTTGCATTGAAAGATTTATTTTGTGTTCTTTTTATATTAGCCTATATGTTCTGCAGAAAGATTTAATTTTTTTAACAAAAAAATTTAAACTTACTTTGACTTTGGTCGTGCATATGGGAGTAATTACGACCATGGTGTGGGTAATGATAATCTTAATAAAAATTTACTTGAAAAATTTGGTTATTAGCACATGAAACCAAAGCAGTGTAATTACCAAACATTAAGACTTTAAGCATCGATCTCTCGCTTTCAGGCAAAAGTTGCATGAGTGGTGCTTTGGTGAGTCCACACCACTGTACTCGCGATCAGCCCAACGGTCACAGCTACTGCATCGGTACTATGTTTCAGTTTTGCCATATTTTCACAAACTAAGCATTTTATATGACGATATCTTCCATGTCATCAAGACTATCACCATCAAGTTGGGACGACTATTGGACTTCGAAACTTCACAGAACTTACAGAAAAAGCTTAAAAGGATTGTGAATGGCTTCCCCCTGTACAATTTTAATCCATCAACTGTACTTTGATTGATGGTCAAAGCAAATGTTTAAGCACAGACCAACTTTACTTGTACGATATGTGCGACGCCATCAATTCTGGAGGACGCGCCAAAACTTGGTCTAAGAAGAATCCTGGAAAACTGTTCCATTCAAGCTGACTTACCACATCTAACCGAATTTCTAGATTGTATGTTTCCTCGCTTGAACTAACCGCAATTTGATGATATTGGCGAATTTTACATTAAATACCTTTAATACCTTTAATACCTTTAATACCTTTAATACCTTTAATACCTTTAATACCTTTAATACCTTTAATACCTTTAATACCTTTAATACCTTTAATACCTTTAATCCCTTTAATACCTTTAATACCTTTAATACCTTTAATACCTTTAATACCTTTAATACCTTTAATACCTTTAATACCTTTAATACCTTTAATACCTGTAATACCTTTAATACCTTTCATAACTTTAATACCTTTAATACCTTTAATACCTTTAATACCTTTAATACCTTTAATACCTTTAATACCTTTAATACCTTTAATACCTTTAATACCTTTAATACATTTAATACCTTTAATACATGTAATACCTTTAATACCTTTAATACCTTTAATACCTTTAATACCTTTAGTACCTTTAATACCTTTAATACCTTTAATACATTTAATACCTTTAATACCTTTAATACCTTTAATACCTGTAATACCTTTAATACCTTTAATATCTTTAATACCTTTAATACCTTTAATACCTTTAATACCTTTAATACCTTTAATACCTTTCATACCTTTAATACATTTAATACCTTTAATACCTTTAATACCTTTAATACCTTTAATACCTTTAATACCTTTAATACCTTTAATATCTTTAATACCTTTAATACCTTTAGTACATTTAATACCTTTAATACCTTTAATACATTTAATACCTTTAATACCTTTAATATCTTTAATACCTTTAATACCTTCAATACCTTTAATACCTTTAATACCTTTAATACCTTGTATACCTTTAATACCTTTAATACCTTTAATACCTTCAATACCTATAATACCTTTAATACCTTCAATACCTTTAATACCTTTAATAGGTTTAATACCTTTAATACCTTTGATACCTTTAATACGTTTAATGCCTTTAATACCTTTAATGTCCCTATAGCGTGTTATTTTCCAATAATGCATGTATTTTTAAGCACGTTAGAAGCGATATAATGCCCTAGGGCATTATGAAATTACTATGAAGACAAAGTTACGAAACCAAGGTGGTTGAACAAACTCTATTATATTCTTTGCTAAAGTAAAGGTCAAACCCACTTTGTTTATTACTAAAAATACGCATAACAGTAAATGTCAAAAATACAATTCAATGTGTTTTCTTAATTGAATAACATAGTAAATGGAAATTAAATATAAAAGATACGATGTATGTTACAGGAATAATACCCTAGGTCAACTTCCACTGTTGACCTCGGGCCATTATTACACCCGTAACACCCTTGATACCTTAATCACTATAATACGTTTAATACCATTCATACGATTAACAACTTCAATACCTGTAATACTCCCCGTACCAACCCGCCTTTCCGAGTTCATGCGGTCGTCACCAATGGCTCCAGTCTGTTTTAAGCCTGGTCACCCGGCGTAGTAACAGCAATTATACTAGAGTTGTCAATACCTGATATATTAGGTAAAATCGATTTCTAGGCTAGCCATAACCCAGGCGATATAGGATTCCCTAGTGAGGGTATTGTCATTCAATCGATCAGTACAGGCATAAGATACCATGCTTGCCGAAGACGTGTACACCTTTTTCGTTAACTCAAACGTGCTCCACGTAATCTTGTACACGTTGTAAGTCCTATCCATAAAGGACTTCCTTTGCAAGCCAGCGAGCAGTTGCCTGCACTGCGGCCACTAGGGGGCCTATGAGGAACTTTGGCATACCTCCAGAACAGGATAACATAAACTATTTCAAATTGCTAAACTCCTGAACAGGGATTCTAGTTACGTATAATCCGTTACAATGGATTGATTATAATGATATTAATTCGGATTCCATATCTTCCATTTTCCTGCCAAACCATTGTTACATAGTCGATATTTCTTTAGGTGTAAATTACCGCTTCATTTTTAAATTTATTTCATTATCAATTACTACGAATAATAGCAACTAGCACACTTAGATCGCGTATATGTATCTTTGCGATACGCACGATACTCACAAATGGAAGGCGCGAATATTGTAGGTCTGTCCTTTCATGACCGGTATTTGATCGGTCCGCTACATTGTGCTACCGAACTTCTTTCCTTTTTGAATGCTTGTATTCATGATCGCAGGATCGGACATATAAGGTACATCGATTGGCCGCTAAAATCGTTATACCTTTCAAGATGCGATTTTTTTGTTTGGGGATCCATAAAAAATACAAACTACAGTGGAAGACATTCGCAGTTTCTAGTGGTCGTGTTGTGTCTTGTTGACAATGTTCCCAATATCTCCTGAACTGTAACCTGTTATCCTTCACGGGAAAACTAAACTCTTCACCTAATGGAGCAAAACCATATGTATGGTGTGTCAGGTGGCCCTTTAGTTTATCAATGAATGAAAAATACACTAATATATAAGGTGTGGTGTTTAACATAACGAAATTGGTGTGTATTTCCGGTACATATGGAAGTTCACTACCTGTGAAAATAATTTTATAATTCGGGGATCCGTGCCACTTTTCTTGAAATGTTAATAATAAGACCAGTAGGCTGGACGCAGTGTAAAGCCTCATTTATAACTTCATCAGTAGAAAATACAAGACATTAACATTGTGTCGATATCATGATGCGACCAAATTTTGTTTAATTTGTTTATTGATGATAAAGTTTCACATTGTTAGCCTTCATGAGGCAGAGAGCTTTGTAGATTTTATTATCAGGACAGTTTAATCATATTTAATATACTGAATATACTATTTACTGTACGTTATTATTTTGATAAGTCCTTGAGAATGATATAATATCGAAACTAGTGATAATATTACAAATAAACAGTAGACTTCCTTTATTATTTATGAAAAAATGTCCAAATAAAACAAATATAGTATTATTTACCTTTGCAAGAAGTTTATGCATTGTTATTAAAGTTTATTTCACCAAATCCAATAAAAATTATTTTTTTACATAGGCACGTACTGCTCCTGAAACTCTACTTTGCGGCGTTCTATCCATATCAAAGTTTAATCATCACACTCTAATATATGGATGTTGCTTGGGAAATGTTGTACGTTCACTGGGTATACAAATTACAAACCATATTTTGCGACGTGCATTTAGTAGTAGATTGAATAAAAGATTACGTGCGTGACCCCTCACAAGAAATAGTAGATTAGTGAATATGTTAGATTTTCGTGGGGTTACTTATAATAACTACGAAAATGGAAACTTTCACGACTAACGTTCATAACTGATATACTTATGTTTATGGGAAATAGTCTTGTATTTAAAAGTAAATTTCTTAAGCCTTAAGTGTTTCAATGATATAATTTCAACAGACGAGTTGTTTACGCTTTTCACATTTTGTAAATTTTGTTTTCATTAATATTTTACATGTTTGTTAAGCATCTGTCTACTTTTACTTAGGAGAGTGGCTGCAATTGGTATTGAAATCTCTAAGCTTACAAAACTTTCTTTTAAATACACCACTTTTTCCCAAAACAAAAAGTATTTTAATCTTGAATTGCCTAAGATGCAAGGTTCCCTATGGGTTTTATTATTTATATTGAGTTCTCCGCATTACCAAATTATTCTCAAATATGGTGGCTGTAGCGGAAATACACACCATCTTCGTTATTTTAAATACAACACCTGATATACAGTGTGCCTTATTATACTCTGACTGCTTTTAAAAGCTTGTATCTTCTAAACGGTTCTAGATAATGAGATGCGGTTTTCACATTTAGGTTTAAAATTACTGTTTTGTTGCGATAAATTTATATAAATGGGCTACTTCCGCTTTACCCACTTTAAAAGTGGCGTATTTTCAGAAGACAATAGATGTTATTTTATAAATAAGACACCCTTTATACTTAGAAATATCCTAAGAGCCACATACTTTTACTTTGTAACGGTACCTTAAGATCGGTACACAGAAAGCGAAGCTAGAGAACTTTAACTGGGATACTGCAATAATTAGTAAGGTCCAATTTCATAATGCAAATAAGTGAACTTTGAAAATTAAAGAAGAATTTTAACAAAACAACGATTTGATAATGTCAATTTTGATCTAAAGGTTCCATTAAAGAGAGCTTTAGTTAAATTTACATTAGAGCTACTTTAACTACTAGGCAACTCTAAAGTAGGTATTAACGTCACAATCACATTTTGCATTCCTAATGTAGAAAAGATTGTTCGTCAAAAATAAATAAGTTTAAGATCAAATTTAAGTATAATGGACACTACATCTTTCTCTTCTAGTGACTCCGAAGAAAATTTCGTTTTTATTTGCGTAAAAAAAAAATATAAACCTAGAATGAACTTTTACGGCAGTTATGATGATTTGGATTTTTTTGATAGGTTTAGAATAACGAAACCAATATGGGGCATAGGGGACTTTTTGTAACCTTATCAGTATCCACATTCATCGCATTGTTATTATTGGCAATGTTTGGATCATGAAGTTGAGCTCTATTAGCTGCGTCCAATATTTTATCCAACAAAGTTTATTTTGGATAGTAAACATCATTTTCATAACGCGCATACCCAAAAAACCACAAAACACATGTTCCAAGAGTTCGTGCACCTGATTTGCACGTATAATAGTAACCAAGAATTATATCCTCCACTTTCGGTGTAAGCAATCCACAATTGATGTTTCGTCGCATTGCGAAAGCGCGAAAAATCTCTAATTCTTATAAAACTAGGTTCATTACTAAGAGAATCTACATAGAATTCTTCTTTATCTCGTTACAACTTATCTTGAATGTAAGATGAGGCCAGGTTAACTTGATATACCCCTACAGTAAGCTCTAGAAGATAATCCAAAGTGAGATGAGGGAAGTCACCTAAATCATGCTCATTTATTTAAACCCAACGAGCATTACGTCCACGAAGATTTTATACTTCCACCCGGGCTTGTATGATACTAAGCTGGCTTGATTATCCCAGTAATTTCTGAGCCAGCTCTTTGTTAGCGCCTAACATAAGAACGAGATGGTGAAACTTGTTTATTATCGCTCCAGCAATACGATAGAAATCTCCAAGGTTTTCGATGTGTGTTATTGTAATTGTTTGACCAAGAAACTTAAATATGGGTTTGATGTGACCGTTTCTGGCTTCAACTATCCACCTTGTTTTAGTTATTATGCGGCACTCATTTGCTTCTTCAGTCGACAATTGGTTTTGGCTCCGTTCAAGAAAAGCTGGCATCTTGTTTGAAATACCCACGTTCTCAAGCAGAGGTGTAGAATATCGATATCGACGATCCACCACAAAAATATCATCTTGGTGAAACCATGCTCTTGTTGCATTGCCATTCCTATTAAATTCATTAATCAGCATTTTGGCATCATTATTTTTATAGTCCGAAAACTAAGGGCCTTGGATTGCTAGTATATATCCGTCTGGAGCTACCATGAGAGGCGGTATTACTAAGTGGCGACTCTTATGCACGTTGTAAGATTGTTTTAACACACGAAAGTTATTACTCTTTGTGTCGCGGATTATCTAATGGGTTGGAAAATTCTATTACATGGTTGACAATGTAATCCTCCCTTGTAATGGCTTCAAGTCCAATATAACTAGGTACGAATCATTGCATTAGCGATTCTCTAACTGTAGCAATAGCCATGCTTACAGCTTGTCTACGTGGGTAGTGAAAAATGATTTTCAAAAACTCGCCCGACAAACCTTGCCGAATCTTGCATAAAAACATCAAGAGCTCCTTTTTGGTCACATACCTTTGTCCACTTTGCCGAGGTATTGAATCACAAAACGCATACAATTCCCGAAATTGTTCTTATGTAACCGGGGCTACGGATTTGAAATCGTTTTCGCTAAAACTATCTTCGTCCACGTACATCACTTTTTTTTCCTGTAATTGCTGACCTTCAATGACATACTGCAAGTAAATGCTCCAAAACAAAACGCTTTGGTTAGAACTTTACAATCTACAACACATCAAAAATTTAGCTAAATCCATAGAAAGCCATTTGCCATTTCCTTTATCCTTTATTCTGAGGTGTCTTTCAATTGAAATAAAACATTTTCATTTAATTTCACAAAATAATTTGATACAACTGAAAAACATTTATTTTCAACAATATTAAAAACTAAACACAAATAAATAAAGGAAGCACACTACTTTGTCGTTTACTGTCCTTCAGGAAGTTTAAAAATATATACTAACTGCCAATTGAATCGTGAGTTGAGATTCTTTCAAGAGATTCTGAGTCAAAAGTGTCTAAGTCCAGTCATTATTTCATCTCCATTATTTCTACATCCGAATTAGGTTCATCATTTTCAGAAGAAAGTTCTGAATCTCAATCTGATTCCTTGAGAGAAATACTGAATGGTGGAATATTTTCAACAGAAATTGACCCCATTAGTTTTGTCTAGTCTTCCAAAATTATGTTTTCGAATTGCCACATGCCGAACGTACATTTTGAAAGAGCAAGCCGCCAAATATCTTTTGATTTGGGATGCGAATTTATGTGCTTATTATAGGTCTTACAATAACCCCATGTCAACTCAATTGGAGTGTTTTAGCAGTGGTATGGGGGACTTCATGACCATGCTTTTTTGAAATGTCGTCAATTACAAACCGTTCAATATGATGTTCCCCAAATGGTTTAATCAACTCCCACAATTGTTTTTTTGTTAAATTGTCGTCAATTTTCACATTGTGGTTAATCAAAAAATCCTTCATTTGAGATTTCTTGCTAAAAAAAGTTGGTGGTTTGTCCAACTGCACCGGGTGATACGCTGCATTATCCATTACCACCACACGTTTTGATTACAGTCTATCCAAAGCAGGAATTAACTGATTAGCCACCCAATTTTGGAAAAGTTCTGAAGTCATTGTCTTGTGATAGTCACGGTCATTATTTTTTGGGTCCAGTAAGTAGTCTCACCCCTCTAAGAAACCAAACTTTCAACGTGCGTGTAATATTGTAAAACGTTTTCCTTCAGACTTAATTGTGGTAGGATTACTTTTCAATTCAATACCATGCACCCAACGACCTTTCATCCAAAAACACGAATATCACATTCTCACTTGAATTTAAAAATTGAATGAACTTCCAGAGAAAAGTGTCTTTTAATTCAACGACATTTTTTTTTCGTATAGCTGTTTACGTCCATCAAAAATTTTGTACTTGTACCCCATCGATTTTATAATTTTGAATAAACTTGATATACTACCCTTAAAATCCAAATGTTCGCGACTGTCGGCCAAAAGTTTGTTGATAGTAAAATGTTCAGATTTCGAATTGTATGTTTTCTAATATATCGTCACTAGTAGTTATCGGTCGACCTAATTTAGCAAAAATTGTCTGTACGTCACGTCCGTTCACAATTTTATTGATGGTCTTTACAGAAACCTGAAAAAATATTAATTTAATACATTAAACTATTTCATATAAACTTAAATCACTCACATCAAATATTTTTCCCGTTTCAATTAAAGCTTTTGCACGAGGAACCTTATTATTTATCAAACTGTGAAAGATTTTTTTATATAAATTATTATGTTATCTAATTTATTAGCCATATTGAAGTTTTTAAAGTGCCAATATTAATAAATTGCACTTTCAAACTGTTGTGTCCGTTGCTATAGAAACGGATATTAAAAAAATCCTCATTTTTAATACTTAAAAAAAAACAACATATATCAAGCATGTGAAAATAATTAATCAAATTTGACGTTAGTGAAAAATATTATACCAACTTTGTAAAAATAACTCCCAAATCTAGAGGTAAATAAAAAAAAATAGATTATGCACTAGTTTGTCATTAACACTTGATTCATACATATTTATTTATTAAATGTGACATTCACCATGGAGTGTTTCCAGTGTAATCTTAATGTTACTGGCGTATTTTAATCACATGATGACAAATTAGCTCATTTCATTCAAGTTCTGTTTCGGCAAAAAATTTTCGGTGTTAAGACCATAAGAGCTTGTATTTATTCGGACAAACTTTTATTTTGAAACGAAGGAAAGCTTTGTTGCTTGGTAACTGACGAGAAGAAATAACATGGTGAAATCGCGACACCGAAGTTGGAGCGATTTTACCCTTTGTGATTTGCTCGAGTCGTATTACCTCAAAGCAACAAATCTTGATTTGTGTCAAAATAAAAGTTTGACCAGGGAATAAACACAAGCTGGAATGGTATTTGGTAAGACAATTTAATGAATCATTTAATTAAAAATAATAAACTATATAACAGACTACAACAAATGATCTTAATTTCCTGTATAAAATGATTATAGAAATAAACAAAGGAAAGTTAAATAAATAAAAACACTAGCATACTTAAGTCCAGTCCTGTCTAGTAGGACAAGGTGGAAAACTACTAGTCTTATACTGTTATCCTAACGTAACACCGAATTGAAATGTTTTCAAAACGATAAGAACGAGTTGAATGGTTTTAATATACCTGTTTCTAGGTCAGTCAAAAGATCAATGATTTAAAAGGGCCTTGTATTTCTACACTGCTTTATGTCTATATTTTATGAAATAAATCGTGTTTTATATCATATAATAAAGGAAATTTTATACTTACAGGGGTTTAGTAACT
Source organism: Vesta saturnalis (assembly GCA_036346205.1). NCBI lineage: Eukaryota > Metazoa > Arthropoda > Insecta > Coleoptera > Lampyridae > Vesta > Vesta saturnalis. The sequence goes on along the minus strand of JARFJB010002474.1, from coordinate 215,049 downwards.
AACGGTAACCTTCCAAATTAAGGTTTAATGTTAATGACGAGTAATTAAAACAGACATACTTTTCGTAGTTGGTAGAAATTTTAATGAAAAAAGAATTGGTACTGTTTTCGAATTATTTGCATCCGGAAATGAAGTATAAATACTCTCGTATTGACCAGCCGGGTGCGGGGAACACGTAATGCCCTGGCTGGTTAAGGTAGTAACGGTAGTGGCTACCTGAGGGCCTCAGACTCGGGGGCGTTCTAAAGCGTTTAAACTCTTAGGGCCTTTCGGTTTACAGGATTGTTTATGTTTATCAGGCAGGCAAGGTACTGAACTAAACGTTGTACAGGTATACTTCTTTAATTCGCGTGTGCGTGCGCGTGCGTGTGCGTGTGCGTGTGCGTGTGCGTGTGCGTGTGCGTGTGCGTGTGCGTGTGCGTGTGCGTGTGCGTGTGTGTGTTCGTGTGCATGTGCGTGTGCGTGTGCGTGTGCGTGTGCGTGTGCGTGTGCGTGTGCGTGTGCGTGTGCGTGTGCGTGTGCGTGTGCGTGTGCGTGTGCGTGTGCGCGTGCGGGTGCGCGCGCGCGCGTGTTTGTGCAGGATATCTTTTGAACCATTAAAGCTATCGATATGAAGTTTGGTACAAAAATGATTTGCCATAAAATCAACGTCAAGTTCGTTAATGAACAAAACCCAGTGGCGGGGCATTCTTAGGGGCTCATAAAACTAAATAAAAGCGTTGCATCAATTTAATAATAGTCAAGTGGCTTTGGTATGTGTGGATCCTTGCGATATTGCAGCCTGACTTTCCATTAATACAGGTAATTTGATTGTATTCTTATTATATTTAGAATTTACATCAGTTCCACATACATAAAGACAAAATTTACATCGGGTTTGAATCTCGATAGCGCAGTTGGTTAGCACGGTACTCTAGCAAAGTACAGGTCGTAGGTTCAAATCCTACTCGAGGTGAACTTTTTATGCATGTATTTAATAAAATTAATAATAATTTATAACTACATTCATTTTATTTAATTTATGTAAAACTCGAAAGCTAATGTTCTTTTATCTGACAAGGTGATGCGTTAGAATATATATATATATATATATATATATATATATATATATATATATATATATATATATATATATATATACATAGTTTTGTGGGTATAACAAATACGACTTGGTATTCACGAAACATTTTTGAAGGTAATAGAAGTGTGTTCAGTTTCGTTTTAAGTGATTTGTGCAATACAGTCAAATAATTAGAAATATTGAAAGACACCAGAGTAGTACCCCTTTCCTATCATTTTCCTATCCATATGACTGGTTGCAAATTATAGCAGATAAAAGTAACTACTATTCTTGTTATTCATTTTACAGGCCATTTATAATAAACATTTGGGCCTATACAGCACAGATTTGTTTATCGCGCTGCAGATATTGCATAAATCACATAGACTTGTTACATTTACATTGTATAGTATTTATATAGTTTTAATTTACAAATGTCTTCGAAACTGCAACAACAATTAAACATCATAGTACCAAAAAAGGAGCAATATTTTGCGCGATTGCAGAGGTTGTATGATAATAGCCGCGATTTAAGATCTTCTGTAAAATTTAACGAATTTCTGCATTAGATATGAGACCCTGGCTGCTACAAAAGCAAAACGTTTAGATATCTTAGATGAAATCAATAACGTTGAGTATCTAATTAGCGAAGCTCACGTTCCTAATTATCAAGTGTTAGAATCATTTGACGAATTGATTTGTCACATAGAAACTATCGCAAAGCAAGCACTTCACGCTACCACTGATGCAACGAATCGTGCAACAGGATCACAGCATCCGCAGGTCATCGCAAAGGCTATTCGTAAGTTACGGGAACTACCTCTGCGAAAATTTAGCGGAAGTCTTAAGGATTCGCCCTTGTTCATGGAATGTTCTAATGACATCATTCATAATAATGAAGATTTAAACGACGTCGATCGCGTTCGTTATTTGATCCTTTGTATGAGCTGCAGTGTGTTATCCGTTTGTTCAGGTATTCCCCCAACAGGCGATAATGCTCGAGATATTCATTGAGACATTTCATGCCGCTGTTACTGCACTACTCAAATTAAATATTACGAATTTAGATGATTACATATTATCTTATCTGGATTTTTCTACACTAAATTCCGAAACGCAAACATTATTTGAAAACACTCGTAGAAAATTAGAGATACCATCTTACGACGACATTGGGACCTTCGTTAAAGAGCAAACGAAAATATGCGCTCGTACTTACACTTCTACCAAATTCTGTGCTACCGCTGCTAGTAATAAAGTCGGTCCTAGCATTATCAGTAAAGTAAAATTATCCCATTCATTTGTTACCCATGGTAGCGCAAGAATAAAATGTGGAGTATGTAAAAATTCGCATTCGACTTACCAGTGCCCTACCCTTTTAGATGTTAACTCGCAAGAACGATACACATTAGTTAGAAACAATAACCTATGTATTAATTGTTTAACATTTCATAAAATAGCGACTTGTAAAGTTTGCAAGTCACTACACCACACATTACTTCATTTTAGATCTCCTGTTAAGAATACTCCCGAGGCTTCATTTAAACAAACAGCTTGAAAATCAAGTGAAGATCCTAATATTAATGAGTCGGGCACTAGTTCCATATTAAATTATTGCCCTCTTCCAAATAATAATTCGCTTCGTCAAACCATTCTTTTAGCCACAGCAAAAGTTTTCGTTCTTTCAGGAGACGACACTTCAAGCGAAGTGCGCTTTCTAATAGGCAGTTGTAGCCAAGGCAGTTTCTTGAATCTAGAAATGGGTCGTAGGCCCAAGTTATATATTTCCCGATATGATGGGTCAGTTCGCGGCATTGGAGCTGTACATTGTAAAATTATCGGTTTAGCACAGATAGTAATTGGTTCTCGATTCAATACAACGAAACGCTACTCCGTAGAGGTTTTTATTGTAGACCGTATTACTAATGAATTACCAACTTCTTATGTGAATATGGACTCTCTAGAACATTTAACACTAGCACCGCCAGCCATTGTAAATACCTAAAACTGCCGTGGCCGGTCATTTTGACCTCTGGACTACAAAGGTAATTTTGAGATGTATTCTTTATATATTTGCACTTAATTTAGAAAAAAAAACACATTTTAGGTAAATATTCATTTTAATTAAATAAACATCAAATTGATTCTAATACATTTAGTACAGTTTTACATGCTGTATTACGCTCTACAGTTCAAACAAATAACGGTCTTTGTTACACTTCGACATTTTCCACAAACATATTTCTAACACATTGAACAAACGTCAGCAGTTTTATTTTGGTCACATTTTTAGAATTTGGCACTGATGACGTTTTTTAGGATTCGTTGTATCAGATGTGCTGGTACTTACACCAGAATCTTGTTTTGAATCGAAATACTCTTTTCTTAGTTTCTCAGCTAGAGTGAAAATAAAGTCTCTTCTTTTTATTTTACTGCCCACTATCCAGGCGTTGATTGTGGCAAGATCTGAAACATTTTAAAACACATGAACTGGCCATCTACGTGAACCAGCTTTCATAGAGTATTTTCTAACCATTTGGTCCAACACATCTATCCCAAACTTTGTTTCATTGTAACACTACACTGTCTCAGGTTTCTTCTTTTTGTCATCATCTATAGCCACAGTTGGATGTAGCATACTTAAGAATATGACATTTTTACTTTACCCTGATAAATTAACGAGGTGCTTTTATGATTTTTCATTACTGTGGTAAAATATAACTCTGCCCTTTTGTTACTGATGGAAATCGGTTCATTGTTCCTACTATTGTGCTCTTTTTTCCCAGCATTATTGCTAACATTTGGCTGGTCAAAAAGTTGTCGGTAGTAACATTTCTACCCATATTTAGGAAAGGTTCCATAAATTTAAAGTAACATATTCTGAGAGGGGTTAGTTGTTAGGACGCATATCATCTTTTCCTAAATAAGGAAAACCATTCACGAGTTATTTAGAAATCATATCAGCAGCTAGCCAATATTTTACACCAAATTTATCAGACTTATTCGCCTTATATTGTGTAAATCTGCATCTAGCTTCAGTAGGAAACATTTGTTCGTCTAAACTGTAATGTTTGCGCCTGGAACATTGCAGGCTTTACAGTTACTAATACGTTTATCCCATATTTCGGACGCCAAAGCAAACTGATCACTAACTAGACGTTCTTTTCGCGTTGATCGAATATCAAATCTTAAAAATCTCATGATTTCAGGAAATCGATTGCGTGACATGGTCTCAAAAGTGACAACTGTCAAGCTGTAATGAATTTGCGCCTTAAGCACCAACAGCTGGCAAGAAAAGCGCCAGGTTCTCCCAGTTGTACAATGTGTTTTAACGTTGTGTTATGCAAAAACAATCGAAACGCACTTAGCACAGGGTTAGCAAACACATTTCTTTTTGCATAAGGAGTTGGGCCAGGAGTATTTGGGATAGCACTTCTTTGAACTATACGGTCAACATAATGTGTACTTGATTCCACAACTTCCCATATATCATTAGATTTAGATGATTGTTTACTCCCCACAGGTGAATTCACGTAATTTTTTTCATTTTGGATGGTGTTCATTGTCATCACTAATTTCATTAGATGTACAAGGATCAGAAGTGACATTATTTACGTTGCCATCAGATTCTTCACTTTGTTCACTACTTTTGTCATAAACCGGATATATTCATCACTTTCACCATCTTCGGAGTGGTTATTTGCTTTTTTAGACTCGCATTCAGATAATACATTGGTTTATCTCAACGTTGTAATTATTTTTGTTATACAACCTCGAAACTGATTATGAATATGTGAACGGTCAAGATGACGGTTCTGGCAGTTATACAAATACTACAAAAAAAACTCTAAAACGGCTTAATTTTCTTAATATATATCTTTTTTATATTCTAAAAGTACATGAAAATCTAGAAAAAGTCATAATACCTCAACACAGTAACTCCAAGCACAACGGAGAAACAACATTTTGAAGTAGGCACGCGATCAAGTTGACCGCCGCGGCAGTTCTAGTGTTAAAAGCATTACCTTTAGCAGATAATAAACTGCATATTCCTGCCAAAATTGATGGCACCATCGGAGCCGAGTTGTGCCCGTATTTGTTAACCGACAAACGCATATTAGGTCCTCCTAACTTACCCATCGCAGTCGGTACAACTTTAGGATTTGTGGTGATGGGTACTACTCCAGTTTTCTCCCCGGTATTAGCGCCTTCTAGTTTTTGTACGGTGGTAGAACCCTCGCTTGATAGATTGGTTGAGCGGTTTTGGGAATCCGAAGACATTCGAACGACAACGATATCCGATCCTGAGGATACTGCTTGCGAAAAGATCTTCCAATCTACATTTAGACGTGACTGTACCGGTCGATTTACGGTCGCATTACCTAGCACGCTGCTAGTAATTTAGGCGATTCGTATTCGACGGCATCTCACCGATTTTTGGCATTAGAAAAAGAATCGCTAGTAACAGTGAGTTTCGTAGTCAGTACTTTAACATAATTCTCGATTATATAGCACTGGGTCACTTGTTCTTAGTTGAGTCGCTTTGTAATAACATTAGTTGTTATTTTATTCCTCATCACGCGGTATTGAAACCGCTTTCCACTAGCACGCCTATTAGAATAGTGTTTGATGCTAGATGCAGAACAGTGAATGATTTGTTATACACCGGAATGAAATTGCAATTTGATATATTTACCACAATACTAAATTTTCGATTTTTTGAAGTAGCCTTTACGGCCGATTTGAAGTAGATGTGTAGACAAATTAAGATACGAGAATCTGGTAGAAGGTTTCAACGTATACTATGGAGGTTTTCCCCAAACGAACTCTTCAAAGTATATGAACTAACCACTGTTACCTTCGCGGTTAAGTCGTCGCCATTTTTGGCCTTATGTTGTATTCGACAATTAGTCGATGAGGAAAAGGGGTCATTACCTGTTCTCGAGCAGATAGTACGACGAGATATGTATGTGGATGACTTAGTGTGTAGCATCGATTTAATTAAGTTAGCAGTCCCAGTTTATCGTCAATTAACACAATTTTTTCAAAGAGGTGGTTTTCATTTGACAAAGTGGGCTATCAAGTCCCACGATCTCTTAGATGAAATCCCAATAGCGAATCGGTTTACACAAGTGGAAGATTTCAATACCGATGTTTTGAATGTTTTAGGATTACAATGGCAGCCTACCACAGATACGTTTTCCTTTTCTTTTCAGTCAACGGAGAATAAATGTACCAAACGAAACATTTCATCACTAGTCGCCCGTTGTTACGACCCTTTAGGATTTCTAGCCCCAGTTCCTCTTTTTACCAAACTACTCATCAAATAATTGTGGCTCCTTAATTTAGATTGAGACGGGACACCTCCGGTTGCCATTGTTACTCGCTGGGAACGATTTCAAAGTAGTTTACCGTGCCTATTCCAGTTTAGTATTCCTCGACATCTCAATACTAAGATGAAGGATAAAGTAATGTTAATTGGATTTTCGGACGCTTGCATTGCTTTCTTTGGGGCATTCATTTATATACGTACCATGAAATCATACGGAGTTGCCCAAACTCATCTTTTGTGTGCCAAATCTAAAGTTGCGGAGTTAAAATTTGTATCGGTTCCCCGCTTGGAACTTTGAGCGGCGCCGCATCTTTCGTCAACATTATAGGCTGTCACCAGTCGCAATTGACAATTACTCACGTATATTCCCTCTGTGACTCAACTGTGAGTCTTAATTGGATTAACACTTATCCGTTCAAGTTGAATATCTTCGTTAGCAATCGAGTGACGCAAATGCAAACGTTCACCAACCCTTCATGTAGGTTTCATGTGAATGGGAAAGAAAACATTAGTGACGGACTATCTAGAGGAATGACTCCATATCAATTTATGGATCATAACCTATGGAGAACGAGTCCTGAGTGGTTGAAATGGAATCCTAGAGCGATGGCCAATTACGTCTCCCTAAGTAGATTCGAATCCTCCAGAATCACTCAATATTTCTATGACGGTGCGAAACAAATCCCTTATATCTCTCTTAATTTTTAGATGTTCATTGTGGATTATGTTACTACGCATTATCGCTTATATTCCTAGTTTCTCAAAACTTGTATCTAGCAAAGGAGATATAAGCGCCGTGGATCTAAAGAATTCAGAACGCATTCTATTAAAAGTTGTGCAAAGGATGCATTTCAGGGATGAAGTTAATTTATTAGAAAATACGGATACCTGTTCAGCGGAACTTCGCAAATATATTCCATAAAAATGTTTGTTGTTGTTGGTAGTCGATTAGCGAATTCTTAGCTAAACATTAATCATCAACATCCCGTTTTGCTTCCCAAACGCGACCATTTGAGAAATTTATTAATTGAATACTACCATCGCAAGCATTTTCATACCGGACCTGGTTTGCTACTGTTACTATTACGTCAGCGATACTGGATCTTGGCGGCTCGCAGTATGGTCCGCAACATTACCAGTAAATGTAATTTGTGTTTCCAGTTTCGGCCCAAAACATGAATATCATTTGATGGGGAATCTACCTGCCTGCAGGGTACAGGAAGCCAAGCCCTTTTTGAAGACCGGTGTTGATTATGCAGGTCCGTTACGCACTATATTAAGTCGTCATAGAGGTGCTCATTCGCAAAAGGCGTATATATGTTTGTTTGTATGTCTTACGGTGAAAGCCATCCATTTAGAATTGGTGTCCGATCTCTCGAAATCTAATTTTATTCATGCCTTTAAAGGATTTTTAGATAAACGGGGCTTATGCTCCGTGTTGTATTCACATCGAGGTAGTAATTTTGTCGGCGCTAAAGCTGAACTAAAAGATCTGTTTGAGTTGATTAATTCTGAACGTTTTACAAAACATATCGAAACAGAAATCACTGTAAAAGGAATACAATGGAATTTTATTTCTCTTGGCGCACCCCATATGGGTGGATTATGGGTAGCCAATACAAAGAGCGTCAAATCTCATTTATATAAGAATATCGGGGATCAATTGTTGAGAAGATGAACGCCCTTTTGGTTCAAACTGAACGTCTGCTTAACTCTTGTTCTTTATGCGTTCTTTATTCAGACCCATCGGAACCTGTTCATTTTCTTACCCTTACACCATGGACTAGATTGCCATCTGCGAGTGTGGTGGATGTTAACCTTAGTACACTTAATAGATATCAACTCATTGATCACATGGTACAACATTTTTGGAAGCGCTGGCATCTTGAGTATTTGAATACCCTGCAAACACGCGAAAAGTGGAACATCATCACCAATCCAATTAAGAGAGATACGATCGTTCTCCTTCAGCGATCTACACACATACACAATAATGACTAGTTATGCTATTGGTAAAAAGTTCTTTCTTCTCTCTCTCTCTCTCTCTCTCTCTCTCTCTCTCTCTCTCTCTCTCTTTCTATCTTGCCAAAATAAATTTTGTTCCGTTTAGTTACTGTGTGCATTAATAATAAGTATATTTATTTATTTGTGGCAGTTTGAGTTCTGAAAAGTTCTCCAGGGTGGCGGGAAATGTTTAGTTTATTTTAACATTTTATTTAATATTTATGATTAACATGCTTAATTATACGAAGTGTTTGGTTTACAATAGAACCTTACATTCATTTTATTTAATTTATGTAAAACTCGAAAGCGAATGTTCTTTTATCTGACAAACCGGCGCGTTAGAATATATAGATAGGTTTGATGTTTATAACAAATACGACCTGGTACTCACGAAAAATTTTTGAAGGTAACAGAAGTGTGTTCAGTTTCGTTTTAAGTGATTTGTTTAATATAGTCAAATAATTAGAAATATTGGAAGACACAAGAGTAGTACCTCTTTCCTATCATTTTCCTATCCATATGACCGGTTGCAAATTATAGCAGATGAAGGTAAGTACCACTCTTTCTATTCATTTTGCAGTCCATTTATAATAACTAGGGCTATTTACATGTAAGTGAAAACAATTTCTTTTTGGTAATGGGTTCAGGAAGAATCGAACTGCCTATTTCTCGAATTTTATTGATTTTCATTTTGGAAAATAAAATATTTATGTGGGTTTAAAATCGAGCGTGTTGAAGAATGATACTATTTACCGTAGGTACCTTTTTGTAAATAAAATTCAATAAGTTTAAAACTACGTCAACTTAGAATTTACATACTTTAACATCAATAAAAATTGTTATTAATTTTATTAACTACATAAGTAAAAAGTTTACTTCGGGTAGTATTTGAACCTACGACCTGTACCTTGATAGAGTACCGCGCTAACCAACTGCGCCATCAAGGTTCAAGCCCCAATTGATGTAAATTTTGTTTTTATGTATGTAGAACTGATGTAAATTCTAAATATAACGAGATTACAATCAAATAAGTAGGTTCAAATCCTACTCGAGGTAAACTTTTTATTTATGTATTTAATAAAATTAATAATAATGTTTAATTACATACTTACTTAGAACTTATTCGTTCATAACAAAAGCTTATAATAATTTAACATCAATAGTTCAAAGTGAAGTCACTAAATTTTTTACTTTGATAGTGGATCGGAAATAACTAACAGCATACGTAACTAAGAGCAGGTGTAACGTGACCTGTTCCCATATGTAATGGTTCTAATGCCACGAAAAGAAGGTATCTCCAAATCAAACGTTTCTTTAAGATAAAGTGTTGCTTCATACAACGTAATATATGCACGCCCTTTTGACCTCCTTTCTTCACCACGCTTCCTTCAAATTGAAATAGAACCATATATACAGGTATGGAAAAACATTATTGCGGGGTCTGGCTTTTTTATTTTTTATTTATTTATTGTTTATTGGTGTTATTGAAGGAAGCTTACACACGTCAATATTAATGGCTTATAATAAGCTAGAAAGAAACCCAATAAGCATTGCATGAGTGTGAGAGACGTAACTTTACCGATGTTGCCACTTGGTACATATTTGCATGTAGGCACAAAATATGAACTGCATAAGTCTCCCACAATCTAGCTTCAACATTTCTAACGAAACCAAAGCAATTAAGATGATGTTGAAAAGTCGCGTGTTCTTTGAAAGTATTCAGTAAACACTTTACACTTAATCATTAAATGATAATACCTCAAACATCGAGCTTTGTAGTAATTGCGGATTTATGACATGGTTCGTAAGAAGAACCAAGAAGAAACTTACGAGAGCTACAAACAAGAACATTAACATTTATGTTGATAGTATATCTTAAGCTTAAGGTTTAACTTTAGCATTATAATTCTTATTGAAAAACCAACTATTTTTAAAAATGAACAGAATACATTTTAAAAAAGTAAAAGAACACTCGTCGGTAAAGAAAATATAAATCTTTCGTTTTCATTAGCCCGATTCATCATATCTTCACAAAATTCCATACACTTTTGATGACCTGCTGGAAAAATATCTTGTGTAGCTTGCAACTTATAGCAAAGGTATTTATTCCTTTTCAAGATATTGCGAACTGTTGGTTCAATATTCATTTCTTCAGCAATTCTCGTACTATTGCACGGAAAATTGGTTTCTGCTAAGCTACGCACTGCAATGTCTGGGAGTTCGTGCTCTTCGTTTAAGTTACGACCAGGAATCTCACCATCATTACCATCAATGCTACTGCATTTTCTACAATTATTTAAACATCCACATCTTTGAAATTTACAAACAGTACGCACAATCTTGCTTTCTGATGGGCTTGGCCTGTTTTCAAAGGAAAAAGCAAACCTGCCCATTATTTCTTATGCAGTGCTTCCTGAATAATACCACTTAATAATCTGTATTGTTTCTTCAGTGGAATACATGAGTATTGTGTCGGACTTGCAAAAACACTGATTTTCAATTCTCGTTGACAGTAACAATTGAATGTGTTATTGATACTAGTCTACTCAAAAGATGCATGTATGGCACCAGCGCTATTAGTTTGTTGTGTATTCTATCTCACTTAACACGTGAACTGGTTGCACTGTCTTTGTTTTACTTATTACAAGTCAGTCCCGCGATAATATGCTTTCATACCTATATATATATATATATATATATATATATATATATATATATATATATATATATATATATATATATATACTTCGTTGCTTTCTTCTCCTTCCCTTAATACTACAACAAGAAAAATTGCTAGAAGAACTCCTTATTTTCATTAAAATATTATTTACCTCTAACCTTATCTGAAATCTCTTTTTCCACTTCCTTTCTCTTTGTTTTTTTGTTTGTAATGTATAATTATAATTGTTAAAAATAGTGTAGTACTTCATCACTAAATTACTTACTTTTTCATTAGATCTTGAATCTAATTTGTGTGTAAATCGTTCTTTTATCGATATTTTTGTCTTTTAATGCTTGTGACATTTTTTGTTAGGACGTAACAAGGATTCTAAATTTGAATTATCATTTAGCAAAAAAAATCCTGCTTTACATTAGGAAGCCTTTCGAATTTGAATAAGTTCCTGGTTATCTACAATTATAATTCACTTCTTTCGTACCGGTAACGTTCTACGAAATAATTTTGTCTAAACTTGTGTTGTCGATATTTTTATTTTTATTTTGTATGCTTTAAATTTTTAAATTAACCAACGTATTTACGTTGTACATTTATAAATTTACTTTTTGTGTAATTGTCTTTTTTCAGAATTTATATATTTTTGGAACACGTTTAATTTTTATATGTATTCTTTTTATGTGATTTAGTAATTATAGGTTTTGTTTTATCCCAGAGTACTCTTTTCTTTTCCCTATTAGTTTTTCCTGTCTCTTTCCTACGGTTACCTACTCGCCTCTTTCTGGCATGGTTATCCAGGAGCTGGGATAAAGGTGCTTTTTCATTTGGGGAGCGGCTCCAGGCGCCCTTATTTCTACCGGAATTTTCTTGACCCGCCCGAACCGACTGACGCCTTTCATCCATAGGTGAGTAGTGACCCATCCCCTTTTTCTTTTTGTTTTTCCTTCGCTTCCCGTTTCTTCACGTAACACTTTTATCTGTTATAGAGATTGGGAGTTTAATTAATGTACTTCTTCAATAATTTTCAGAATTTAACTTTACTGTACAAACTATTTTGTAAAACAGTTTATATTATTACTTCACTAAATGCACCACTAAATTAGGTGTTAAAACATAATCAACCTCTTCTATTAATTATAGAAAGTACTAGTTTAATTAAGGTAATCCACGCACATCGCTTTTCAATAAACCTTAGATTTTAACTATAATGGACAAATTGTTTTATAAAACAGTTTATTTTGTTAGTTTACTCACTAAATATGCCATCAGTTTAGATTTTAAAACGTGATCAACCTTTTGTTTTTATTGTAGAAATCCGCGCAAGTCGCTTTTCAGTAAGTATCAAAATTTAACTATAATGGACAAATTATTTTATAACACAATTTATAACACTAGTATTTCTATGAAATGTGCCACTGGTTTAGATTTTAAAACACAATCAACCTCTTTTATTTATTATAGGGAATGGGAGTTTAGTTAATGTAATATGCGCACATCGCTCTTCAATAAGTTTCAGATTTTAACTTTATTGGACAAATTGTTTCATAAAACAAATTATATTATTAGTTTTTTCGCTAAATGTACCACTAAATTAGATTTTAAAACATAATAAACCTCATCTATTTATTATAGAGAATCTGAGTTTAATTAAGGTAATCGACGGACGTCGGTCTTGAATCAATTTCAAATTTTAACTGTAATGAACAAATTATTTTATAAAATTGTAAACATGCCACCGATTTAGATTTAGAAGGGGTTCATTATAATATCAAATCGATATCGGTGTCGCATTTCATAAAAATACTAGTAACGTAAATTGTGTCGTAAAATAATTTGTTCCTTAAGAAATTAATGATATAAGTTGTTTTGTAATATAATGTGTCTAATAAAGTTAATTTTTTTGTGAGTTTCAAGCACACGTTCGTGTAAGTGTGCACAGGAAATTCGTGAATAACTTCACGTCAGTATTTATTCAAGGAGTCACATATTTTGTATGCAATAGTTAACTACATTAACAAACGTTGCTATTTCCTTGATTATTCAGAATGACGTCCTTCAGCTTCAATGCATTTTTGCATAAGTGTTTTTCATTCGTTTGGTAATCTTCCTCAGCAAAAAACTATTAAAAGACAACTCTGTACAAGCAGTTTTTATTCTACCTTTGAGTTCCCCCACTGTATTGACATGTGTCGAATACACTTTCTGTTTTAATGTACCCTAGACGGCATAATCCATTGGCATACATTCAGGAGACCGTGTTGGCCACTTGACCGGTGCAACTACACCACGGCCTATCAATTTTCCCGCAAAGTTTTCATTTAGCCATTCCCTAGTTTGCAGTGTAAAATGTGGCGAGGCCCCATCGTGCATAATCCACATTGACAGTCTACGTTGATAAGGTACATCGTGCAGGAGATCTATTTAATTATTACTAAGAAAATTTACATATCTAGCTCCACTTAAATATTCCGGTAGAATAAATGCTCGATAAACTGGTCCCAAATTATTCCAGCCCAATCATCAATTTTCAATATGTGCTGATGATGTGTAACTTGCACGGCGTGCGAGTTTCGTCAGACCAAATGTGCTCATTGTGCACATTAAAAATGCCACTTCGTATAGTAAATGTTGCTTCGTCGGTAAATAATACATTAAAATAAAAATCCCTATCCCTTCTTATTTGTCTAAGAAACGATTCACTAAATTATACTTCAGGTTCATAACCATTATCTAAAAGATCTTGCTCCTTTTTCAAATGGTGCAGCTGGATTTCTTTTAAAACTCTCCATGTTGACATTCTGGAAATTCCAGTTTGTAATCCGCATCTGCGAACACTGATAGAAGGGGCGGCTTCTACTTTGTTAAGGACATTTGCCTCATTCGTAACAGTCCAAGTTCTTCTGATTCTTCCACGGTTATTAGCTCCAAGTTTAAAACTTCCATAAACGTCGATCCACAGCAATGAATGTTTGGCGATTAGAATTATTGCGGCCCTAGTAATAAATGCTTATCAGCATATTCCGCAAAACTGTAAAGCACCATGTTAATTATTAGTAATATGTACTTAATAACTGGAAATATGTATACTCGTTAAATGTTTTCACAAGCAATTATTCACAGATGATAGTTACAGCTTTAAGACAATGAATATGTAACTATGCTTTTGAACAAAATTAATTTGTCTGCGCTTGCTATTAAAAAGTTATAGCCATATTTAACGGTTTCAACATGTGTGAATTAATAAGGGGAAGATAAAGCGTGGAAAATATTTACAACTACTACAAATTTATTGCTTAAAATAATTTACAATAAGAAAAAGTGTCTTATTGCAATAAAAAGTAACAAATCTTGAAAATTGAGTATTGTAGCGTGTTCAACAAAGAGTACCTTTTATGTAGAAAATTTAGTTGAAAATTGCAGACAAAAGTCTTCAGCTCAAAATACAGGGTGTTTCAAGAATATGGCACAATAAAAGCATAAATGTGTACTTCTTCTGCACCCCTTATCAGCGTACATCTCACAAACTAACAAGGTTAATAATTAGGTATTTTAAATACTTCTTAAATTTACGGTACCTATTTACACCGTGTATACACAAAGCAGAATATCGTGATATGTCCACTAAAATTGAATTATTGGAAGAAAAGATACCACAATATGCTTAAATATATACAAATAATGTAAATATAACTCGCATTAAGGTGACGATAGCCAAAAGTTGACACGTTACAAACTGGACACTTTGCATTTTAGTCTGTATAAAATTATGTATGTTCAAAATAACGTTTTTGTGCCTTCATTCCGTAATAGGGCATCTGCAGACTGCAAATGTTTCTGGAAACTATGCGTTTTTGGCCTAGGCCGGCAAAAATAATACTAAATTACAGTTGGTATTCCTGGTAGTAACAGACCTGATAGAATTTTCGACATAATCGTCATTTGACATAACACAAAGTCTAATCGTGCTACCGTGTACGAAGTACGCATTGGTTATTATATACGTATTAGTTTCTTATAAACTACAAATTACATCTATAAATGATTAGAAAGTCAACCAATTGGTAAGGTACCTTCAAAATTCGAGTAAGGGAAAAATTTCGCAATTGTGTTTTTTAGCTTATATTTTCAAATGGTTACTGTCAGTGGTCAGTATTGCCAACTTAATTTCAACAGGTATGAAATTTTAAAAACAACCTTGTTTATTGATTTTAATAACAATTGACGTCAGCACAAGAAATTTTGTGTATCACTCAGCCATAAAATGGTCTGCGAGTACTTATAAATTTGCAGGCCGAGACAAAGTCGAGGCCTACAAAGTTTACTCGTACTAACCAAAACCCATTTTATTGCATTGTAATACAATTTAAAACTTTTACAAGGTTCTTGACATATTTATCTACCGTGTAAGTGAGGACAAGAAACTAACATATCGTATTTTTTTATACATAACTAGTTTTATTTCTACAAGAAACAATAACTCTAGGAAAGTCATATTGTGAAGGCGAATACGTACAACACATTTACTATATTAATAAAACAAAAATGTCACCTGACGATCACTATGAATATGTAATGGAATATATGACATCACATTTTTGACATGTAAATGACGGAGTGCTTTAAAATGCAAAACCGTATCAAACTTACTTAATACGGGAATTCATAAAGAATGAAACGCTGTAGATAAATTCTCGTTCCATATGAACTAGCTCGCAAAAATGTAAGAAGATCAAATTCATTTTCTGTGTACGCGCGCTTCCCGCATTAAAGTGAATGTATAATTTTCTAGTTGAAAAAGTAACTTGAACTCAAAGCTTGCGTATGTTTTTATTAAGATAACGTCCCGGGAAATCTAGAACAAGACCATTGCATTAGTATTCAGAAAGGCTTTACACTTTTTTATGTTTTATATAAAAGGAAAAATAAAAATGGCAAAATGATATTCAAAATTATATTAAATTAGCAATTTGCGTTTTAATGTTTTTGAAGTATTCGAATATACGTTATCATAACGTTTCTATACTATTTAATCTAGAATATTATACACACTACACAAAGTTTTAGTAATGTTTACTTCGTATGCATATCGATACATTAACGACAGTTTTAGTAATAGACATGAATATCCAAATTTGCTTTAAATTAACTTTATGTCATGTTCGCTTTAGGAATTTAAATGTACTCTTAGCAAGGTACGCATATATACATAATTTTAAAATCTACAAATGTTGAATAAAATATTACAGAAATTTATCTTGGCAGAAGTGTTAGAAATTATCTCATTTTCGTAACGCATAAAGTGGCAGGTGTGGGTTCACTATGAGCGTTTGCAATTAGGCTGAATTCAGATCATTCACATCTTAATAAAAGCGTTTTAGTCTAGTTATATCTTTATTTCAACGAATAGAAACGATTGGAACTTTGGTTTAAGTTCCTTGGTAAGAGAAGTATTAAAGATTGATTTTATACGCAATGCAGTTATATGGAAAATATACATACGTGCTTTAAGTTTACGCCGTTGAAGGCTCACAAACATTTATAAATTGTACTACTCTAAACGATCTCAAATCAATACCTTAACCTTCCTATTGTGTTCGGGTTAATATAAACCAATCGCATTCTTCTAATGCACATAAATCGTTAAATCGTTAAATTATTTAAATATTTCGTTGCCACTGGATGACTTTTATTTCATTACTCTAATAACGGTGTACCTACATTGATATTAGAAAATTATAATTTTTTTTTTAATGCATTTGTTACGCTCACTGTGTTTGGCTATACATGGCCTGGTGATTTGTGTGGTTCAAATTGGAAGAACGAGAAGCACATTATTATCATAGACGAATGTATTTTATTAATTCTGTTTTATTTTCATGCATATAAATAACTTACATAATATTACCACATTATTGCGCAATATTGCGCATATTGCATGCGTTATTTTCTTACCGGTAAACAAGTTTATTCCTGTTGAGACTCGTCTGTGGCTTCGCGTATATATGCAGCATTGAGCATCTGTGTATTAGTTTCATAGTAAATATCAAACTTGATGCTATGCTCTAATAAGACATACCTAACAATTGAAATTTATTATTAACAGTGTGTAGTGAGAGTGTACTTACGGATAGTGAACTTCAGAAGCTTTTGTGTGATAGTTCTGATAGTGATTCTATTTCTTCTAAAGAAGAAAACCATTTGTCCGAAACCGAGATATATAACAGCGAATCGGATGATAAACTGGAAGCTACGATTTCAGATGAAGCTGATACGGATAATGACGTAACTTCAAAAGATGGCAATATAGTACGGAATGAAAAGACACATTAATCGGGAAGGTTAATCACCAGAAAATATTATTTCGTTGGTTCCTGGGCCAACAAGGTATGCTACGTCGCGAATAATTGATAAAAGTCCGCGTACTCTTTATATTTCACACCCAAAATTTTAACCTAACTTTGAAAATGTGAAATTTAGAAGGCAAAAAACTTTATGGCGACACCTTTCAAGAACTAACATTAGTTGAACTAGAAGCATATTTTGGCCTACTGTTTCAAGCTGGAGTGTATAAATCTCATGGAGAGGTAACAGCTAGTCTGGAAATGCAGGACGTCCAATATTCTGAGCAACGAAGTCCCTAAAACGAGTTCATGTAATTGCACGAATAATTCGCTTTGATGATAAAAAAAACTCGACCACAACGACGCCAAACTAATAAATTAGCTCCCTTACGGGACTTGTGAGATGAATGGGTTGCAATTCTACCTAAGCTCTATAATGTTCACGAAAATGTAACAGTAAATGAACGACTTTTAGACAATACATCGCGAATAAACCTGCCAAATACGGAGTCAAGATTTGGACTTTATACGATTCTGTAACTGATTATGCATATAGCATGCAAGTTTAACTCTAGAAAAAAGAAGGTGAACCTCCAGAGAGAGGTCAAGGTAAAAAGTTGTGCTAGATCTTACTCGCAAGTTCGCTCGTTTGCGCGTTTGCGTACGCGTGTGAGCGCATGCGCGTACGCGCGGGATATTTAAGTTCAGTAAAAGAACCAATTTTTTTAATTTTGAATCCAGTTTAGAAAATAATCTTACATCTGGTTATTTTATTTATATATACATTCGATAACATAAAACAGGCGCAGTATTAGCATTTATGTTCGACACACAATAGCAAAATAGCACAACATTTCTTTCTTCATAAGAATAAGCCATATTATTACAAACTAGAAATATAAATATTGCTGTTCACACGTAACGACAAATCAAAATAGTAACTACTTTGACTCTTAATCTTAGAATATTGGTAGTATAACTTTTGTTTCAGTTTTATGACACATGCTTTTTGCTTAATATATAAAAATTAAGATTTTTTATAAATTGTGAGATAAAGAGAGATAAAAAATATAGCATACATACATTATTCAAATCACAAAAAAAATAGTTAATTGAATTAGTCCATAGCCACCTATGATTGCCATTTAAAAGAAGTAAGTTTGGATCATAGCTCAAAACGTAAAAACAAATTTCTACCATAATAAAATTAAAACATGTTTCAATTTTTCAAATTTGACAAAATTGTTTACTACATCTTTAACAATTTTTAACAAACATTACTACTGACGAAGATAACTGTAAGTGTTATCGAAACGTTTAGATTGTATAATTTAAAGTACACCATTAAAAAATCCCAAAAAAGATAAGTATTTTATTATGAGTGTTAATGGTGAAAGTTTACATTTTCAAATTTCTACCAGTTTAACATTTAACGTCAAGTATCTATGAAGTGCGATTTTGAAACTTATTTTGGTTTAAATATTACAAGCATAATGAACGATTGATGATATGGACGATTTTTAGTATTGTTTGAATAACTTAATAGAAAAGTTTTATTTGACTTTTCGTCTTCAATTTATGTGTAGAATATACACTTGAAGCAGGGGTACGTTTTTTGTTTTTGTTATATATATATATATATATATATATATATATATATATATATATATATATATATATATATATATATATATATATATATATATATATATATATATATATATATATATATATATATATATATATATATATATATATATATATATATATATATATATTACAGCAGATATTTAGTTATGGCAACGATTATTTATATTTGTTATTTTTATACGTGTTACTTTATTACGACAACAAACTGTGGAAAGTCAGCTACTAAATAATAAAAGTTATGCTTTTGGTTAAATTTTCAAAGACCTGTAATAATAACTTCATTATATGTGGTGCTGCCACGTAAACTTGCTTCTCTCTTTTTTTTCATTGGAAGTTAACTGCAATGCTACATTTAATTTTGCTTAAAGGTGGTACTGCCACCAATTAGGTATAGTGGCACTGCCACTATCTTCTCATTCTCTTTTACACTGGTACTGCCAGTACTTAATGAAATAAAGTTCAAGTGGTTCTGCCACCTTTTTAGGCATAGTGGTACTGCCTCTATCCTTTTTTTTTAGGTCTTATTTACACAACAGTGCGATATTGTTTACTTCATAATTTTACCACCTTTTTTATAATCAATGCCAAGCTTATTATTACCTCATTTTATTTCTCCTTTGAAGGCCAGTCTCGCAGTTGCTTATGTGCAGTTACTGTAGTTCTCTGTCCTTGCCTATGAAGATCTGTAATTTTCTGATACGGTGCGGACGGTATATGTTCCTCTATATTTCGGCTTTAATTGTACTCCACCAGTCAACTGAGAATCTTCCACAGCCACAGCGTCCCCTACGTCGAACCTTCTGCAGTGAGAGCGCGTAGCATTGAATTGTTGGGCTCGGTTGTTCGCGCTCTTATTTATTCGAACGCATGCTTCCAGTATGACTATATGAGAGTCTATGAAGTTATCTCTTGGAGAAGCATCTCACAAAAACTGCTCAGTAGCGTCCAATCTGCGGTTTGTACCAAGGTGTAACACTTTTGGTGCATATCCGGTTACTGAGTGGATAGTCGAATTTAAATTATCTTCTATTTGAGGTAATATTGAAGTTTAAGTACTTCCTTTTTCAGCTGTAAGGGTAGCTCGTAATAAACTAAATAGTGTTCTCATAACATGCTCAACTTGACCGTTTCCTCTAGGCACGCTTATTGCTGTACATTCTGTTCACTTAGGAAATTTGGAAATGCTATTGAGCTAAATTCAACGGCGCGATCAGCAATAATTCGCACTGGTTTACCTAATTCTACAAAAACTGGCATTCATCCACGGATAGTGTCTTCCGAAGATTTCTTTGGAATTGGTTGTAAGTTACAGAATTTTGAAAACGCATCGATTATGACCAATATTTGAGTGCAACCAGTCAATTTCACTAATGGCCCGGCATGGTCAATATGCCACGTGCGCAAAATATCATCTCGGTTTTCACCTTGTTGTAATAAATCCTGTCGCCAACCAGTATGCGATTTTCCTAAAACGCATGCTCGGTAATGTTTTATGTACTTCTTTAAACATTTTGGCCAACATAAATCTTCTCGCATTTTCGCAATACACTTGTACCAACCAATATGTGGCGATTCATCATGATATAAATGCATCGTTAGTAAACGAGCAGCAATTGGAACAAAACATTTTGGCGGGTCAGTTTTTGTTACTACAATATTGTTTATTATTTTTCAATTCGTATCACTATCTGGTTTATTGAAAATATCACTACAAAATGAGTCACTGTTTTGAAATTCACATAAAGTTTCTACTTTTGAGATTTCGGCTTAAATAATCCACATGAGCCATTTTATTACCAGGTCTATTTTCGATATCAAAATCATAATCCAGTAATTTGATCCACCAACGTGCAACGCGTAGGTGCAATTCTTTTTTTAACGCTGTTACACGAATAGAATTACAATCAGTGTAGACCGCAAAATGTATTCCATACAAATAAACACAAAAATTTTCTACTGTTTCAACGATGGCAACTATCTCCAAGTCATAAGAATGATATCGGGACTCATAATGTGTCGTACGACGACTGTAATACGCTACAGGTCTTGCAACACAATCTTCTCTTTGAAGAAGCGCGGCACCGATACCCATGGAGCTAGCATCGGTATGGAGCTCACAACTTAATTCCGGATTGTACATACGTAGCACATGTTTTTAGTTAACTTATTTATAATTAATTGTCTTGCATTTTCACATTCCTGAGTCCATTTAAAATCACAATTTTGAGGCTTTCCGTATTTATACCAACAAGTAGTTTCTTTATGCCCCATTTTTTTTTACAATGACTTTGGGGATCGGTGCATCGTCTTTTTCGTGTGGAGCATCCTTGTCAGTATTCGACCTTTGTAAAATGCGACACGTGTCTTGCTGATGGCCTGGACGTCCGCACTTAAAACACGTACCTTTAAACGTTCTCTTGAGCCGGCCGGTGTCGCGTTGTTCTAAAAAGTGTCGTTCGTGTTTCCATTTAGCACTTTTACAGCATTCGCGTGCCGCGGCATTCTTGATGATCCGGCACGACGGGCATCACGTTTACTGAGTAGTTTCATTAAATTGCGCTCTGATGGTGCCTTTTGAATGTGTAAATCAGAACGTGCTTCGGCATGATCCAGTCCATACTCGACCATACTAAGAATTGTATTCCACGACAATTTATCATGGAACCTGTGTATGCTACGCCATTTTTTGGTTGCCATACTCACATAATGATTCACAATCGTCACTGCGTAGTGTTGCTGCTTTATATGATCTAACGCCAGGGGTTCCTTGGTCGTGAAATGCCACAATAAGATCAGCCCAAGAAGTATCCCGGTTTCGGCAAAGTGGACGCCAGTCATAACTCTCGCGAGTAGGATGTTCGTCCGAAATTTCCCACCTTACTATTTACCGTTTTTTTTTTTTACTTTTGTAAGCACTTTGCGTGTAATAATCCAACTTCTGATGAAAACTGGAGGGACGATTAACCCTAAATAAAAAGCCCTTATTACAAAGCTCAATTCATTTAAAAATAAAAAAAGTCACAATTATATAATACGTTTTATATGCGTATTCCACGACCATCCGCGAGCTCTCGTCCCCGCGTCGCTTGACCGCCTTCGTCCGTCCTGACACGCATGTGTGTTTCTACCAGCCAAGTGAGGGGCCAAAAGTGGGAACAAATCGCCTCAGGAATCACCCCTTAAAATAAGTACATACACTTAAGTAACACCCTGTATATATATATATATATATATATATATATATATATATATATATATATATATATATATATATAATAAGTTTATTGGGTATCGGAAAAATTTTTATTGATTTTTTGTCAAATTTTCGCCTATGATTACAGGCTTCATCAGGACTAAAACTAACAAATTTTTAAATTATGAACAATACTTAATTAATACACTTACATCTTAAAAGTAAATTTTGTTGAATGATGTATAATATAATTTTGAGGTGTAAAAAACAATGTGTCAATTAGACAAAAATCAATAAAAAATTTTTCAAGCCGATACCCAATAAACTTATTATAATCTAAAAATACGGCCAGTACTTTGCTTTTATATTTTATATATATATATATATATATATATATATATATATATATATATATATATATTATATATAAGTGTTTATTATTTAAGAGGTATTCTGATGATTCACGAAAGTTCATATGAATGCATGCCTCAGAAGCTTCGTTATCGATCTACAGGCTGTTGAAGTTGTTGTGTTTTTCGGTTTTTCGAAATTTATCGAAAACCCTTCTAGATATTACATTGAAATTTTACATATTGTATAAGGGCATGAAGGCCCTTATTTCAACTGAAAAGTTCATTTTAATTTAACCAGTGGCGTAGATACAGCTAGGTCATGACATAAATTCCACAAAAAATGTGTTACGCCACTGTTTTATATGACGCGTTTACACGATATTCATCAGAAATCAATTCCGAACAAAAAGGTCTCCATACATTTTCACGTAAAACTCACTCGTCATATAAAACAATGGCGTAACACTTTTTTTTCTGGAATGTATGTCATGACCTAGCTGTATCTACGCCACTGGTGAAATTAAAAATGAACTTTTCAGTTGTAATAAGGGCCTTCATGCCTTTATACAATATGTAAAATTTCAATGTAATATCTAGAAGGGTTTTCGAAAAATTGGAAAAACCGAAAAAACACGACAACTTCAACAGCCTGTAGATCGATAACGAAGCTTCTGAGGACATACATTCATATGAACTTTCCGGCTCGAAATCGCCTCAGGAATCACCCCTTAAAATAAGTACATACACTTAAGTAACACCCTGTATAATATATATATATATATATATATATATATATATATATATATATATATATATATATATATATATATATATATATATATATATATATATATATATATATATATATATATATATATAATATGTACTACAGAAAGGCCTTCTAACTTAGAAACTCCTTGTTTGATAAAACAACATGGAGTACAAATAATAATGTACAAATGTATCATTAAAAAATAGATTTGGCTTATAATTTAGTTAAACAATTATAGCGTCTATGTTAGCACCGTTTTTTAATATAACTTTTCTGTACAACCATTTCAGATGAACAAAGTTTGAAAAAATTTACATGTAAATATTCTACCTTAACTCACATACATTTAAAGCAGAAATTGAAAAGTACTGGAATAAAATTTCAAATAAGAAAGGGAATTTTAAAATGAAAAGTTTAGTGTAATGTAATATAATGAGAAAGCACATAATCTATCTATCTATATATCCTTTTATAACGAGATGCAAATGACATTTTGGGAACGAGCAACATTCTATTAAAAGTATTCGATAACAGCCATATACGAAATGTAAACTCGACTAACACACATAACTAAACTGATAAAAGTGGTGCTAAAATTCAGATTTATATTTGAACTACTTTTAACATGTCAAACGCATTATATTTATTTGCCGTTAAAAGGGTTTGCGGTTTAATATCAAATTAAATATCAAACTCAACGTCATGGCAAAATTTATGTTGAATATGTATTTGAACAAGTATTGCAGCGTATTGTATGATTTTGAAAGTTCTGATTTTTATAAGCGCAGTGGTTTTCCTTTTAATTAGTTTAATGAAAAGGATACAGTTCTGGTAAAACAGATATTTTGTTACAAACAATTTCGATTTCAATGCAGGTTATTCATGAATTAGTAAAAAAACGAGAAAGTATACCGAGTAAAATTGAATAATTGAATTGAATACGAACTCATGCATTAATTAAATTGTCGTATTTGTTGATTTAAAAATTATTCTTTATGTTCTTTAAAAAACATGGTCAGGATGTAGAATTTGAGAAATCTGTATCCATTAATTTGATTAAATGGATAATATTTTCCACAATTCTAGAAACACATTCAGATCAACGCTGATGTGTTTAAAGACATGTACATTAATAACCCATTACGCTGAGAAAATAGTACATTGCTTTATTAGAAGTAAAAGTGATAATTTCGTGATGTGTCTTTAGGTTTGAAACTACTGATGAATCTGAAGAAGTGGGTTTTACTCCGAATACAACATACTATTTGTAAAAAATTCAAATTAAAATTTCTCAGTTAAAAACGATAAAAACGATATCGCAAGGCCAGTGTAATAATCATTAATTTCGTATTAATTAATTAATAATTCAAGTGCGTAAGCCAGATAATAATATGTTACATTAGTTACCTACGCTGCACGATTTGGTCAATTTTTCGACCTGTTAAAATTTCTGGATTATCACTGTTTTGCTAGTATTTTCTCGAATATACTATTTTTCTAAAAGTAACTGCATTTCTATACTTTCGTCTCTCTGTAGCTTCTTGAAAATATTACTTTTCTCAAGTAAATAAATTTGTGTAAGAAACTGTTAAAATTATTGATGGTCATTCATACGTTGCGTTCAACCTTATGTTTTGGAGGCACTGCTTCACAGCGGATTGACATTCGGGTGATAAGTGACTTTGCACGTTCTCTTCCTGTTTGGTTGTTGATGAATCAGACATTTTTGTATTTTTCTAAAGAGAAATGAAGTTCCTGGACTTATTTAGCCCATCGAGTTATAATGGTTTTAAAATCATTTTTCTAAATATGTAATGATCTTCTGTAACCCTTTAGTACGTACGATTCTGTCGGATTATTAGGAAATACATGCTATAGCCATCAATATATCTGGGGTTCGATAATTAAACAAAAAGAGATCTATAAATTTATTAACTAAAGGGGTTATACATAACCTCACCAGGTTTTTTGTAAGGACACATTAGTTTTGTATCATAAATCGTAAGGGAATAATCATATACTATTCTGCTTTTCGAAACAGACACCAGCTGTTCTCGAACATTCATTTCTTAAAGATTGTATAATCATTCTCCGGTCAACTACCTCAATGAAGAGGTACGTTGTACATACTGGGGTATACCTTGCCTTGTACGTTGTACATATTGGATATATGTTGTCTTATATGTGGTACATACTCTGTATATAAATTGGGTATACCTACATTTTGTTTATTAGGTGCGTTTTACTTAATACACATTAGCAAGGTACCTTATGCAGATTTTGCAACCCCTGGTGATCACTAACTGCTTAACATTTGCTCGTTGCGTTGGATCTTCAGGACAGGCTTTCCGGATATTGAAAGCTAAGTTACCGATAACACCTGCTTTTGTATTACTTAATCCTGATGCTTTAATTGCTGCACTCTTAAGAGATTGCACAGACATATGTTGATTGAAATGATAAACAGTTAATCGTGTACTTCACTTTAATTTTTTTATTGCGTGTTGGGTTCAATTTCATATATTTAAACTGTAGAAAGAGTAAAACTGTACGACTGAATGCATTCGGCTTTGCGGTTGGTAAGTGTTATTACTGTATTAATTGTAAATTGCCTATTTTTCATAGCTATGTGCTACCGACTACTTTGCATAAAGTATGGTATGTGTACTATAATAATATTTTTAATGTGCCTCTACAATTAAGAATCCATAAATTACACCCACCTTGGCTGTTTAAATGTTAATATCTATGCTTCATTATAACCTAGCTTTGAAGATCCATATGTTATTACGTTTTCATTTGGTTCTTTTTTTAATTACATTTATTTGATATTATTGTAGAAATTTGATACTATAATTCTGGGTGGCTTGCTATATTGTATTTAAGGACACAAATATTTAGTGTGTAAGCCTGGGGTTAATGTCTTGTGTGTAACACAGTTTAAATATTTATTTGTAAAATTATCCCATACCTTCGGAGTACAATTTAGTTTATATCTGTATATATTTAAATGCTACATACTACGTTTATGTGATATTTCCATATAGTATATTACTTGTGTTTTGGGACATTCTATATTGTAACCATTTCTTTTACTGCCCAGATCCTTTACTTATATTCGTTGATTAGCTAGGAAAGTGACTAATTCTCTCCGTTTATCTAGCGCTTGCTGTTAATCATTCTAGCTGGCGCCCTCCCTTCTCTTTTAAGCTTTTAAGTACCACCTGTGTCACTGTAGAACCCATCCCTCTTCTCTACTTCGACTGAGCTTTTCGGCAGCCCTAAGGCTATCTTCTCTGTTACGGTAAGTTAGTGGACAAAGTACAAATTTGCAAGTAACAAATATTAAATGGTTTAATAGTGAATTGAAGATTATTAAAGACATGTATCACTTAATTGATGAATTGTACGAAAGATATAAATCTCAAACGCTTCTTAACCTCAAGTGGCCAATGCGCGCTAGATATAAAAACGCTATTAAGAAGGAAAAAGTTAAGGCCAATAGTACTGTTATTAAGACTTCCTTTAATCCTATAAAAATCATGTGGAGTATTGTTAATTCATTTAGAAGAAGATTTCAACACTTATTTTGCTAGTTTGTGGAAAGCGGGTAACGATAACGCACAAGTACAATCAAATGCGTTAAATTATTGTAAAGTTACGTTACCTAATGATTTAATATTTGTTTTAAGTCTAACTTCACCGGTGGAAGTAAGAGAACTATTGCTTTCACTAAATAATACTTTTAAAAATATTTCTGGTATCATTGTTAGCCGTATAAACCACACTATTAGCGTATACTTTCTACCACTTACTAAATTTAACAATAATGCACCGTCTGAAGGTATTTTTGCAGATGCCCTAAAAGTAGCAGCTGTTGTATCCTTACATAAGAAAGGAGCTGTAAATAATCTTGCTAACAACAGGCCGATATCCATATTACCGGAAAATAATCTCTAATCGAATATTGCTTATTTCGAAAGTAATAGACTTTTCTCAGCTAACCAATATGGTTTTTGGTCTGGGAAGTGTCCAATGGATGCTATCAATTCATTTACAAATAAAACTTTAAATTATTTTGAAGGTGGACAACATGCGGGGCTGTGTTTCTAGACTTATTGAAAGCCTTTGACAATGTTAATCACAGCATCTTATTGAAAAAACTCGAAAAAGTATATAACTTTGATGCAGTGAGTTTACTATTAATAAAATATTAACTACATAACCGCTATCAAATCGTCAGATATGTTCTAGTAAACGACCTTTATCGAAAAGTGTGCCACAAGGTAGCATTGTTATTTTTGATTTATATCAACGATATGGCATTTTACGTATCTAATGAAAACTGTATATTGTATGCAGATGATGTCAATTACTGGACGGAGCGTGCAATGTAGAAGAAACAATATTATTTACTGAAAATCTGTTTAACAGGGCAAACACATGGTGTCATGCAAATCAATTAGATGCGAATTGATATCATCTCTAAAGCCTCATTTTTTAGTAAACATCTCTTATGTCAAATTCTTGGAAGTGCTTATAGGTCCGAAGTTAACCCTTAATGCTCATGGTGAATTCATTGCGAGTAAAATTTCAAAAAATCTGTTTGTTCTACGTAAATTGTCCAATAATGTTAGTTAATCAGCTTTAACCCTTAGTTGGTAACGTCGAATTTACACCTATACAAGGTAATGTCGGTCTCACAGACCGGCAAACGTTTAGGTACAGATTTAATGCAATTGATAATAATATGTAGATAGTTTTATTCATTTTTTATTTCATTTTTCAATATAAAAATACATTACAGTTACAATATTTACCAAAACTAGCATATAAGATAAAAACGTAATTGTAAAGTATGTAAATCAAGACATAAAATGTTTTTACAGACTATTTACACAATTGTTACAAATTTTTTTGGAACATTCTAAACAGTTCGGTGTTTCGCACTTCACGCATTTGTATTGTGTTTTGCGTTTTTTTGAGTACGAACAATATCTACAGGTTGTCTTTTTGTTCAGTTTGTAACTTCTATTGTTTTCTCTATTATCATTCCCACCAGCAACTTTGATGTCAAGTTCTTTGAGAGTTTTTGTTATCAATTCTTTTAGTTCTACATATAAACAAGTAATATCTAACCTTCTCAGCATATGTTTTTTTAAAAGGTTTACCCCTAACTTTTCCATAAAGTGAAAGCGGCTCATTTCTCCTTTATGAAGGAAGATTACGTAAGCATTTGTACAGCTTACAGATATTATATAATAAAATACAGCAAGGGGCCATCTGCGTGTCCCCCGATTTGCAGAATAGTTACTGCATTTCATGTCCATGGTGTCCACACCCGACTTCGTTGCGTTATAGAAGGATATGATCTCTGGTTTACCAGTCTTCTCATCCGTATATCCTGTCTTGTGCATTGATGAGATGGCAATTACACATTTAGATTTTTTGGGAATGTAAGATAGTAACGTCAAATCTTTTGTGTATCCGTAAATACTGCTATCAATGACCTTTTTTCTATCATATCGAAATTGGTTTGGTATTTCCTTCTTGTTGATTTTCATAGTACCTACTAATGTCAATTTGTTTTTCAATAATTCGTTTACAACTTCAATGCTAGAAAACCAATTGTCGCATGTAACATTTCGGTTCGTTCCATATATACATTTTGCAAGTCTAATAACAGCTTGAGTTGGTTTCTGAAACTTCCTTTCGTCAGCTGATAAAGTAATTCCATCACTGTCTTTCCCCAAATAAATATATGCATTATACAGATAGGCAGAATGGGCATCTGTCATACAAAGAACTTTTATGCCCTATCGAGCTGGTTTCTTCGGCATGTAAATGCGAAAACCACAACGTCCTCTAAAAGGTATCAGGGATTCATCTATGCAAGCGTGTGCACTAATTGAATACAATTGTCTACATTTTTCAATGAACAACTGAAATATGTTGGAAATAGCTGATGCTGGGTAGTTTTTTTTTCGTTCTGTACGAGTTTCAACATTATCAAATCGTAATGCCAGCAGCAGAGTGTTGCATCGCTTCAATGACATGGTGGCCCGGAATATTGGACGTCCTTTAGAAGTCGTTGAAAAAAGGGATGCTAAGTTCTCCCTCGATGATTTATAAATACAACACAGAACTAAAAGTCCTAAGAGAGCTTCAATTTCTATTTGATCGGTATTTTTGTATCTAGCTGAATCTGGATTTTTCAACTTGGCTCTAATAGATTCAAGTTTTTTATTTGTGTTTACTACAATTTCATTTATCATTACGTCAGTAAAAAACAACCGCCAAACATCGCTTGGTTCCGGGTTACTTGTCAATTGACTCGCTTGTCCTATACACGTTGATAACTTTATCCACAGTGTAACAGCCTTTTTTTTGTGGTTGTATTAAAAAGTACATTAATTTAAGAATCGTTCATCTATTTGGCATCATATTAGAAAAGTTTTTAATTATTAATATGTAGAATTGAGAATGGCAATTTAATTGGCATTTCCTAAAACAAATCTTTTGGGTGTAATATTACATAAATAGTTTTAGTTCCCTTTCCTAAGAAAATTGGATTTATAATAATGTATTCGCGCAAGCGTGAGAATTTTTAAGGGGAATACACTTGAGTTATTCTGAAAGCTTTTTTGTAATTCACTTAATGCTGAATGTTAACAGCAATAAGCATGATTTTTAATTAATTTTTTATATTTTGGTGCCATCAGAATTTTGGTGGTAAGTTATTTTTTTCTCATTATATTTAAAGCTAAAGCCTTTCCTTTTTTTTTTAGGCACACTTATTGTACACACTTTTTACTTTTTCAGTACTTACTTTTCAAGTATGCACTTTTATTTTTTTATTAAGTACTTTTTTTTACGTACTTATTTGTTTAAGTACGCACCTTTTTAATCACTTAATTTGTGTACTTAATAATCTTTAATGGCACGTATAAGTCAATATTTAACTGTACGATTATTTTAAATGGAAAGTTTTACTTGAGTTACCTTTACAACGCAAGTTCTACATTCTTTTACAAATAAATTTGGCGAATTAAACTTCAAGGAAATTCCATATTTTAAGGATAACTAAGTAAGACATTGACCTCACCATATGAGCCATTCTGCTTCATAGTACCTGTAACAGTGTATGTACAGAACCGTTAAAAGGTAAAGTTTTTTTATAATTTAGTTTATGACTTCTGAATTTTTTTTCGTTTTCAAACATGTATTAAATAAACTTATGTATAACTTGTTATTTTATTTTCATTTGTGTTAATTGTTTGTAATATTCAATAACTAGGTTTTGTTGTTCCTAGATAGATATATATAAAAAAAAAGAAAGACAACATGGCGCTCGAGAATTTATTATTTTTTTCATAATTTTTTTGATAACATTTTTGGAACTAAGCGAAAATAATCAAGCAGAAAAGAAGGAACTAGCATTTCAGGTAGGTTAATTGAACTATTTATTAGAATCCACCCTTATATTCATCTACCGATGAGCCGACGGCAGTAGCGATTATTAAAAGGTAATTTTTTATATTAATTAAATTATTTGATCAATTACGAATGGTATATTACAGCATCGCTTTTTTATTTAATGTTATAAGTTGGCCCAGTTTTAGTGTTTATACACTTGGAGCCGCTATTAATGTTACAATTTGACGCCTTTTAATAATTGTTGTTATACTTTGGCTTAAGTTAAGGTTATAACAGTACGTTTCTTTGGGGAGTTTTCGTACCCAAGCTGTGTGGTTCCGAATTCCAAGCCATACAATTGTTCTCACCGTAAAAAATTGTTGCCGCTGACGTTTCTTGAGTAGAATCGCTGTCAACACGATCGTCGTTGGCGTCAGGCTGGAAGTTGGAGCCTTCTTCTACATCCATTGCAACATCGTCTACATCTGACTCACTGCACTCATCTGATAGTGATAAATCGCCCTCAAGTGATTCTTCGTTCCCAGAAGGAAGATATGAATCGTCGGAGTTATAATCATCATCACTCACGTCAGATTCATGTCGCACCATTTCAAGTATTTTGCGAGTTCGCGCAGAAACGTGATAACTTTCCCGACATCCCGAATCGAAAATATATAAAACGAGGTTAGCGAACTCAAAAAAATAACGAATGAGAGATCACAGCACTAAAACATTAAAGTAAATACCTACCTTTACGGTAATGTCGGTCTCACAGACGGTGTACTTTTGATATAAACTCTTTATTATCAAGGAACAGAACAGAATAACGGAAAACACATGCAACCTACCGAAGGTTCAGTACTCAAATGAAGCATATACAGAACTACAGGTCTAGAACACAATAATCGTTGCCAACATGCAAGATACGAAAACCGTAGCGGTCTCAGAGACCGACATTACCAACTAAGGGTTAAAAACTTTTAAAAATGTCATCTATCATACTCTTTAACATCTTGGCGTAATTCATCTTGGTGGAAGCGAATAGTTAGTCTTCAACGTAAAGCTATGGGGATCATATGTAACCTCTCTTTTAGAACAGACTGTCTTCAATCCTTTATTAGTATTCTAACTATCCCATGCATACATATTTTTGAGTATTTCTATTTAGTTAAATGAGCGACATAGAATCATACGTTACTGTCTGAAACTCACCAATATGCTACTCGCAATAAGAATAACAATCATCCCTCACAGTCGATTAACTAAAACTCAAACCAGTGCTAACATTCTATCAATAAAATTGTTCAACCATATTCCACTTTACCCTAGGTCCTTATCGTATAATAAATTTAAGCAACATATGAAACTAATTTTGATTAGTAAAGTGTTCTATGCGTATGATCAGTTTCTAAAATATAAATATTTGGATTAATACAATTAAACTAATGTAATTACATTTAATTCATTGTTCTATGCTTGACTTTCTTTTGATGCAGCACAATCAAATATTAGTATTATTAATTCATATATGGTTATTTATATTATAAGCAATTGCTCTTAATTTTTCTGTCTTTTCCAGCGTCAGGTAAAGTACTTTTATTCGCAACCATATTATAATCTGTTAATTTAATGCCATGACAACAGATGGGAACTAGACTAACGTATGTAACAAAAAATTTTTCGTAAAAAGCTTGTAATCTCAATATCAATCCTAAATAACTTCGAATTTAGTAGTCTTTGGAACCAAGTGTCAGAAAATAAATTAAACTTCAATGTGTCATACTATATTTGTCAAATATTAAAAAGATATGGCGTACAAACTCGATATTCGAAAATCTGTGTACAACCTAGTTGGACAATTGCCAAAATGTGAAATGGTGAATATATTTAGAGGTCAAAATGTGGCAGTTTCTACCATTTATAAAACCATAGCTGAATGTGAACAAGGTATACCATGTGTAAACCTTCCAGAATCCGGGCGGCCGAAACTTTGACAAATGCCGACTCAAACAGGTTGATGAAAGCCGCAAAGAATCAATTGGAAAAATCCACTCGAAAATTAGGTCGTAGGTTTCGAGTAAGTCACATGACCGTTAGTCGAGAACTAAGCAGAAGGGGACTTAAATACCGGAAAGGGAAGAAATGTCCAAAATACACTGATGAACAGTTACGCAGAATCCCAATATGTTGCCGTGTATTAAGAAGACGCCACTTCACAGCTAAAAAAGTTGTGATTATGGATGACGAAAAATACTTCACGTTGTCTCATTCGGAAATTAAAGGTAATGACGGGTTTTATACAGCAGATATACAGAATTGCCCAAATAACGTGAAATATAAATCGAAAAAGAAATTAGTAAACAAGCTGTTAGTCTAGTGTACCATATCAGCTAGAGGAATTTCAAGACCTTACGTTGGTCGTGTTAGAGATGAAGCACTGGATTCAAATATTTAACTGAGCGGTGTATTCCCAAATTGGTTGATTTTATTAACACACATCACCTTAACGATTATATTATATTTTGGCTTGATCTAGCATCTTGTCACTATTCCAGAACAACACGAAGTTGGTTAGAGACTCACAACATCCCATTTGTGCCCAAAAATGACAACCCCAATATTAAGTAGAAAGGTTTACGATAATGGATGGGAAGCCCCAAAAAAACAAAAGTTACGTCCTCGAATTTTCCAAAAAATTCGCGTCCAGAACATGATGCGACAGGTTAATCGAAAATTTCGTACCTTTGAAGACCATGGCCCTTTGAGTATCATGTAAGTTGTGTTTATTGTTAAGTACCTATTAAGAAAAACGTTGTTAAAAATATTATTTGAATACATTTGACCATTTTCTTTAAATCGTTGTTTAATTTTTTCCGAAAACTTTTGTTACATACGTTATTACTGAAACTAGCCAAGAATAATTATTACATACCCCGAACATTTTTACATACCTGTAGTGAGGGGTTGCACAGCTATCATGAACCTCGTAATCATTGCAATTAACTAAATTATGTGTCGTTATTTGACAGTTACAATTTTATGTACTTATTTTCACGCCCAGCTTATTTTGCTTTATATTTGATACATCAGAATATTTATTATTCAGAATGTTTAGAAAATTGTTATTTTTAAAATTGGATGATTGCCAATAAGATAGTATACTAACCTTGCAGGAAGGCTTCATTACTGCTTCGCTCGGGTGTAATGAAGCTCTCCCTCGTATCGAAAATAGTTGTGTTTCTTTGAAATAGTAGACATTGACGGCAGAGAGGTACTTTAAGCTCAATTCATGACGAATTGATCATGAACAGAGAATCTCTATAAACAGAGCTTTGAAATGATACCCATGTTGCTATTGGGTATCAGTAATTGACATTTACCTTTGACTCTCTAGAGATTACGCGATCGAGGTCAAAGAATGAAATGCAGATCTTAAACTAATATTCTATGGATTGACGAAAATAGATTGGAAAATTTGACTACTGCATACTCCTTTGTTTAAATTGCTTAAATTGCAAACTTACAAGTTTATATTATCGCCTCAGTGCTACAGCTAGATAACTTAAAAATTAGCCATTTTTAAATAAGTGGCTGAAGCTACTCAATTTCGTATTCTATTCCCCATTGCTACAGCGATATATCTCGTTTTCGTTAACTGTAGAGGGTGATTCAAATTTGAGCTTATGCATGAGGGTTTCGCTTATTATAAGAGATAGAACACAGGTTTAAATTTGGCACTTTTGCCAAGTTTTACGCCGATTAACAGTCTCAAAAGAAACTTGAGCTACCTTCTTTTGTTCTTGACCCATGGCCAAAAAATAGAAAACTCGCGATATACGTTTTTCGCGTCTCCCACCTTTGTCATTAAGAACTTAAAAAATGCAGTAAATAATCTTACGCAGCTTTTCATCGCTAATAACCATATGTTTTCAAAAATACCATGCGACGTTTAGGTTTCGCGGAACCATCATGAAGTTCATTATTCATTATGGGCGCCATATTTGATATTTACATCACTTGATAGGATATTAAAGCCATTTTTAATGATATAACATGTTCCATAAGTAATTTGATTTACAAGAAAAATAGTAATAAAAATATATAATAAGTACAAAAATGCAAGTGGCCTAGTTAACAAATAATTAGATCAAAGTTGGCACTTGTTAATAACAACACAACATTGACATTTCATTGTAAGCTTAATATTTGTTCTTATAAAATGACACTAGAAAATTATGGAAAAGGTGATATATTGCAAATATATGATGTCATAGAAATTCCACAGAAGCATACAGGATGTGTTTGCAGCAATTCCCAGAACGACTCCGAACCATGGATGAACTATTGAAAGTTGAAAAATTAAAACGTAAACATCAGCCTGCTATTAATGTAACAGTTTGGGAAATGTATAAAGCCAACTAGAATTAAATTTTTAATTAAGAATAAATAGATGATTAAAAATTAAATATTGTTAAAATGTCTTACAGATGACAAATCAGAACATCCTCTAACGGTCGAAGGCTAACAATGAAAAATGTCAGCCAAAAAACAAATTTAACAAAGTTTAATGAAGTTATGACGTTAGTGTAAAGTTGTGAAAAACATCAATTTGAAAATGATAGAAGCATTCACAAATATAAACATGACATCAATTAAAATAATCCAGTTAAATGTAACAAATAAATAGCTTTGTCAATAATTGCAAGTGTTATTAACGATGAAAATCATAATGCAGAACGTTTTATGTAATTTCTTAATTTTCATTTTAATTTCAACTATTTATGTTAAATTATAATGCTGTGGTAATTTAAAATATAATTGGTAAAACATTTGCTTCAAGGTCAGGAAAAACAGCAAAAAACCTAGACGTACCAAAAGTCAAAGTTGAGACCAAAATCAAGACGTATCATTATGCCTTTCTTTAATTATAAGATTCCAAAACCTATTTAAACGGAGATTCTCTTCTTGTGTATCAATATTATTAGGGTGTTTAAATATCTCATTAGCTTCACGTTGTAAACGAACATAACAATGATTTTGTCTTGACAATATATCCTTATTGTCAAATTGAGTGTCATGATTTATGTTATTTAAGGCATGGTCATCTGCCGCAGACTTCTCTGGTTAACCTAATTTACAAAATCTCATATGTTCTTTACGCCTTATATCAAAGCTACGTTTGTTTGTTCCTATGTTTTGCACTTACATCATAACTTGATTAAATTTTGTTAAATGTGTTTTTTGGCTGACATTTTTCATTGTTAGCCTCGACTGTTAGAGGGTGTTCTGATATGTCACCTTTAAGCCAGTTTAATTTTTAATGCTCTAGTTACCCTTTACTAAAATTTCATTCTATGGTTGGCTTTATACGTTTCTCAAATTGTTATATTAATAGCAGGCTGATGTTTACATTTAAATTTTTCAACTTTCACAAAATTGTTTCAACATCTTTAACAACTTTAATAGATATTACTACTGACGAAGATAACTGTAAGTGTTATCCAAACGTTTAGATTGTGTAATATGAACATACACCATTAAAAAACCTAAAAAAGGTAGGTATTTTATTAAAAGTAGATAAGTTGTTGCCCCATAAATAGTGTGTATTGTTTCAATTGTAGTTGTCACGTATAAAATAAAGAACACATTATTTTAGTTAATTCACTTACTAGTTTATAAAATGAGGTTAGGTGAATGAAAGCAAAAGAAGTTTTTTTTCGTTACAGCTGATGTACAAATTAAGAGTCCTTTAGTACATCTGCCAAATGAAGTTTCCCCTGAATACGATGTTTTCTTGGAGGGCGGTATGATAACCTTTCAAACAAACAATATACTAGTTCTTTGGTTATAACTAATGGACGAAATGCGAACCTTTTAAGGTCTCTTCCAAACGACATAGCTTATGAAGAACTAATTTTTACAGTTGCTCTTGAAAATGCGAGTGTTTTAGCGCCGCTAGAGAATGAAGTTTTTCCAACTCGTGAATATAATATTCTAGATGAAAGTTTTTCAAAATATTAAAACAACAACGCATCTCAATATTATGAAACAGAAGATGAAGGAAGATCACTACTATTAGAGAGCTCAGAATAACAATTTTCTTCAGACCACTCGGAATACATTCCATCAGACCACGATATTTTAATGTATTGGAAGCTACGGAAGTATTTCCAGAAGAAACAAATAGTTTAAGAAATCTTGTGAGGAAGGTACATACATGACCAATTAATATACGAAAAGGCAACAGCGCCCGTGGTGAAGAGTATGTTTCTTCAACAAATAAAACAGTTCCTGCAGTAACAATTAATATTTTTTGAAACTAACAGAGGAAGACAGAAGACTGTTATATTTAACAGATACTGGGCCCTGGCACATTATAATCGACAAAGCAATCTTATTCACAGTAATATGATTAAGTCAGAAACACATTGAAAAGCTAGAGAAAATTGTTTCAAGAGAACGTATTAAGGTTTGCAAAACCATGTTAATTAACACGCTGGACATTAAATAGGGAGTAGTTGATGTAACTATAACGAAACCAACGTTCGCGAATACTACTACTGGTGATAAGAGGGGAAGGTTTACAAACAGGTGATACATCAATCGGTTACTGATAATAAAAAAGGTAGTATTGAAAGCTTTCCCTCCGTAGCATCATACTACCGCAAGTCGACCACAAATCGTCTTTATCTGTATTCGAGGTTGAATATTACTATCACGTTAAAAATTCCTGTGAACTACGTGATCATAAAGACGAAGAAAATGAAAAAGCAGCAATTTATAAAAAAAATTCAATAAAAAGACCATTGCCGGTTATGCATGAATTTCCAAAATGATTCGGATACTGAAATCTTTGGAAGTTGATTATAAAAAGCACCTTGCCTTCAAAGATTCAGTCAGAATAAAAAAAACGAAGTGATAAATGAAATCTTCAGTGTTCAAGTGGTACTTGTACCTTCGGGTCCCACATACAATGGATTTTTTTGGAAACGTAGGCAAGGGAGGTAGGTATTGGATTGGAACTTATGTACATACATACTTAAAATCTTTACCGTTTACCACAAAAAAGGTAAGTTTTTATAGCGACCGTCTCAATAAATACATACCCGCATGTTGATGGTAGCAGTACAACAGATTTAGAATAGTGAAACTATAGATTTAAAATTTCTGGTAAGTGGACACAGTGAAATGGTGTGCGACTCTATGCATACCGCAATTAACAGGAAATTTAAACGAGATGGAAGAGCTTTGTGTTCTGCCGATTGGAAAAATACAGCTAAAAGTGCTTCACTACAAACAATTCGTATACTGCTATGACTACAAATAAAATTCAATCCAATGGGAGGTGTGCCTGTGTGTGTGAGCATGCGTGCGTACGTGGTGCATCCGTGCTAGCGTGCGTGTGTGTGTATGTGGGTATATGTTAGTAACCACCATAACTCCAAAACCATAATACGTACGTACTTGTATTTAACCTTCACCTCGTTTCTCGTGGAGGTGATTAGATTCGGGGAGAAATCCAGCAGAGGATAGGGAGGTTTATAAGTGGAAGATTTTGGTTTTTATCAAATATTTCTGAAACAGTTGCGTATTTGAAAGATTTCAAGAATACCTAGATATAGAACTTAATTATATCGATTAAGTCCTATGCTCTTTGATAAGATGCGTAATTTGGCGCAAAACATTCCTAAGGGGGGATTTAAGTGTTCTAATTTTTAAATATCGATTATGGAATATTGATTATCAGTAACGATTATTTTTATAAGGAAATATAAAGACATAATCTTTAAATATAATTTAATTTCACATAATTTATCTTCTTAAGGCAAAATGCATAATTAAACAAGATTGATAATGCTGCAAGTTGGCACCTAGTT
This sequence comes from Vesta saturnalis, assembly GCA_036346205.1. Classification (NCBI taxonomy): domain Eukaryota; kingdom Metazoa; phylum Arthropoda; class Insecta; order Coleoptera; family Lampyridae; genus Vesta; species Vesta saturnalis. The sequence continues at coordinate 176,377 of JARFJB010002474.1, read as the reverse complement.
TGAACGTCTATCTGATATAGATTACTGTTATTGTTCTTACAATGTTGCCTATTACTGATTTCGTTCAATTTTCACTTTGTGGGTTGGAAGGTCCTGTGTTGCTCCACAACAGATACTATTTTCGTTTATAACAAAAATAGGCAACATTGTAATAACAAAAACAATAAACTATGTCAGACGGAAGTTATAATCTTCATAACAGATCGATGTTAAATTAAAAAAAAATTCCAAAGCTGCCCGCTTTTACGAAATATCAACAATGCAATTTCAGCATTTCTAATTCTACATAATTAAATATTAGACCTATTGGGCTGTGTATTAAGAAAATTTATAAAGAAAAGTTATATGTTGGTATTTTTATATCATTTAAACATACAGCTGTTTCAGAAATATTTGATAATAACCAAAAACTGCTCCTAATAAACCCCCGTTTCCGCCGTTCAATTTCTCCAATATTCAGCTCCAGGAGAAATTAAAATAACCTTAAGTACGAAATTTTAACACACACAAGCACGCACGCACGCATGCACGCACGGTTATATAAGATCTTGGAGAAACTTTGCCAAACGCTGTAAAACTAATAGTTCGATTTAGCGCTAGTGAAAAAAAAAGTCGATTGCATAACCTTCTATACCTACATATGTATGTGTATGTTCAAAGGTAAAAAAACATGTTATATAGAAGTTAAAAAATAGTAACTATGGCGAGTTGTGGAAAGTCCAATGCTGACTTTTGATGTAAAGGTATCTAATTTTAACTTTGCGTTAACCGATATTCAAAGATGTAGGTGTAAGATTTGAAATAATGAAGTGTCAAACATAAAGGTTGATTAGATGCCGTTTGTGACATAGGCGTCTTACGCCGGTTGTCATTTAAGGGGCACTTATCACTACTGAAATCAGAATTTAGGCCTGTTTGTACCATTTTATGTAAATATTGTAATTTTAAACATAAACTTATGAAAAATCGAATTCATTCCAAGGATGCGCATCTTCCTGTAGTGAATCAGTATGAATTCAATTATACTGTAACGGGATTACTAAAATCATGAAAGGAGAAATGTATAGATTAGTTTTGTCAGAAATAGAATGGAAAGAATATAGTGGAGTAGATAGATTAGTAGTGCAAATTATTCACACAATACGAAGGCCCTGTCGCGTGATTTTCATCCAAACTAAAAATTATTATAGTGAACTTATTATTTCAGCTTGATGGTTTCCTTGTACTCCCTTGCATTGAGCATTATTAAATCTATATTTCTCAGCAGTTCTTATATTGTGTAGTAATACGATTGCTATTCATTTAATTTTGTACAGACTAAGTATGACGTGACAGGACTATCTTATTTTGACATATGTCTATTATGCTGCAACTGACAACTGTCTCAAACATTGAAATTCATATCCTGTAATATGTAAGAGAACTTTTATATTTACTTTATTGTCACCATTTTGCTATAGGTCTCGATATATATATATATATATATATATATATATATATATATATATATAGATACATATACATATACGTATACATATATCGAACCCACGACCTCTACTTTGCTAGAGTGGGGCTTTTCCAACTGAGCTATCGAAGAGACAAGTCACACACGATTCAAGCTTAAACTGTATTCGCTACTCTAGTTACGATTTATTCTAAGTTTTATGCACAGTGAAGGATCACAGGCAACATTTGTGTATGTCTTGTTAGCCCTCAATGCGCTAAGGTTTCGTACATGACAACATGTGACCGTAAATTTTTATTTGCTATAAGCCATACTGATAGATAATTGTAGAATTCGTTTTTAATGAATGAACAGAAGTTCAAGATAATAATAATTAAGTGTATTTATATAAAATTAACTTTTACAGTACATACAGTAAAAAAATTAACTCGAGTGCGAATCAAACCCGCCCCCTTGACTTTGCAAGAGTGGGGCTCTTCCAACTGAGATATCGAGGAGGCAAGTCACAACAGATTCAAAGTTAAACTGTATGTACTTCCCTAGTTACTATGTATCATAACTTTTATACATAATGAAGGATCACAGTCAATATCTGTGTATGTCATGTGAGCCCGCAATTCGCTAAGTGGAGGGCACATAACAACACGTGACTGATTATTAATTTTTATTTGCTATAAGCAATACTAATAGATAACTGTATGAATTGCTTTTAATCAACGAACAAAAGTCAGTTCATTCATGAAAAACAAGAACATAAGTTTGTTCGTTCATTTAAAAACAATTTCTATAGTTATCAATTGGTATTGCTTATAGCTAATAAAAATTAACGTTCAGTCACGTGGCAGAGACCCACTCTAGCAAAGTGGAGGTCGTGGGTGAGAGTCCCACTCAAGTTAATCTTTTACTGTATGTACTTTAAAGGTAATTTTAAATTAATACAGTTATATATATATATATATATATATATATATATATATATATATATATATATATATATATATATATATATATATATGCACACATCACAGCACTTCGAAATATTGTTAATTAAGAGCGTGATTAACGTATATTTAAATATAAGAACCAATATATATATATATATATATATATATATATATATATATATATATATATGCACACATCACAGCACTTCGAAATATTGTTAATTAAGAGCGTGATTAACGTATATTTAAATATAAGAACCAATTTTATTTATAGAAATACAGTACGTGATATAAAGTAATGAATTTATGCACAAAACTCATTCTGTTTAAATGCTTGTCCTCAATTGCTTAATTATTGCTTTTTCCATAATTGCTTATTGTTTATGGTTAAACATCGCATCAAATCTTACTTTTTACATTTTTAATAGAAACTGTTGACAAATAGTATTTAATTTAAGGTGACAATATACGCTTTCCAATCTGGTAAACTGATGTTGGTAAAATACTCTTTCCTGCAAGGTTTTGTGTTCAAAGATTTATTATTACTTATTCCCAAGCAAAACATAGGTGTTTAGAATAAAATTTAATAGAACATAAAATCTTAATTAAGGCATTGATTGAAATCTCTACTTACCACATTATGCCTAATTATTCTAACTAGTGTGCTAATGTGATTTTAAACCGTGATACGGTCGACTTGGGTACTACAACTCAGATCTCACTGACTACACGAAGGCTTACAAAATTTGTATAATTAATTTAACGTTTCATCATCAGAAAATATATAATTAATAAATAGTGTCATTACTATTACTGTCTTAATGACTCGAGCCTTATTCTACTTATACTTATCTATAAGTTTTTGAGATATCAGGGTAAATTTTCAAGCAAAGTAACCACAAAAATTGCGGCTTTTTACTTTTTGCAGTGAACAAATGACGTTTATTCATTCAGTAAGTACTAGGGAGAAGTATCCCAATGTACTTAGTCGCTTAACTGTTAATAAGTAGGTTTTGATTTCGAATCCCGAGAAGACATAATTGTAATTAATTAAGTTAGGAGGAGTAGGAGAATAACATTTAAACCCTCAAAAATAAAAGCGCAGAGAATACTATTTTGGATACACATAAAAGTGTTACGTACGTAAGTGTCAGTACTTGTTATTTGGTGTTTATAGCGGGATACTTTCTAACGAAATACTTTATTGTAAGCTCAATGCCTAAAGATTACCCCTGAAGCCCAAACATTTTTTAACAAATCTATTATATTTGGATTATTGCTAACAGTAATTTCAGATGAAATATGTTTTATTTCAGTTTTAAGCATTGATTTTCAATTCTTAGTTCATAGAACCAAAGACAAACAATTATACTAACGATATTCACTTTATACGCGTTTAGTATATATATATATATATATATATATATATATATATATATATATATATATATATATACCACTTAAATATTGGGGTGGATTAAATCACAACCAATGCAAGCAGCGAGGATTTTCGTATTTTAAGAACTATAACGGACCTTTTCTGTGTCGTATATAATTAATTCACGAGGTTAGCGGAAAAGCAGATTTGCTTGTTTTATTTACAATGCACGTTATCTATGGTTACACCTATATCCCCTTTCAAATTGGTAGTTATGAATATTCCATTCTGGATCATTGTTGCTATGCCCTATGGAATTGTGTGAGAGCATCCTTCCAAAGTTACATTTAGTTAAATAATGATTAGGTACAATATTTATCTAAGTTCATTGATTACATAACAAAAGGGTAATAATAAACAGATTTACTTAGGTTCTAACACATCAGGGATTTAAATATATGTCAAATGAGATAGATACATATAAAATTGATGTTACACATGTAGGCTATGTTTCAATAAACCTACATGATATAAAATAATCAAACAATATTTGTGTAAGTAACATTCTAATTATATATAATATTAAATATACGTGGTTTGATAACAGCATAGCATTTAAATTTGATACAAACAAAAAGCTATGAAAATGACTTTGTTTTATTGAACGCATAGAAGTGCAAATTTAAATTATATTTAATTAAAATTTTTTAAATACTCTAGTGGAGTCATGGGTTCAACTCCAGCTGAAGGTAATCAATTCAAAATTAATTTAATTATTGCAATTAATTGCATGTAGTTAACGTATGAATTCCTATTTGTTCACTAAAATAAAGAATTTTGTTCACTATTAATATTGAAAGATAGTAATCCGTCACGTCCCATGTGTGACACCTGACGAATTGCGGGCGCATATTGCTTATTTACAAATATCTGGTATAAAACACCACTTTCAACCTATATAGTGGAAGTGAAAAGATATGGAACAATAGACCTTTTAGGATAATTTTGCAACCTCGTCTACAATACGTTCACAATGAAAATAGGCAACATTTAAAAAAACAACAATAATTTTTAAGTCGTTTAAACCATTATGTCAGATAGAGGTTAACAGATATAGGGATGCTGACTTCTGAAGCCACCCGCTTCTTATATTGGCAATATGGATTTAGCATTCGTAATATTATTTAACTCTTCACATGTTTGGCTTATTCAGAACCATCACAAAGCAAACTTATGTAAAATTAAATTATCTTTAAACAATACGCCTTCCCATTTTCTTGATCATTACCTATTCAGCTATCACAAAAATTATAACACTTAAATTCCATCTTAGGATTTTTTCCCGCCAAATTTCTCACGTTATCAAAAAATTGCAAGGAACATAAATGACTTCTGGTTAAAGATCAAGGTGCCGCTACTTCTATAATTATATTTGAAATATGCAGCAGCTTCAGAGACACATATAAACCCATACCCTCAGAACATCCACATCTCCGCCCGCACCCACTCCCACATCCACACCCACGCCCATATCCTTACCAGTACCCACACCCAAACGCAAGCAAACACACCCACACCCACATTCACAACCACCAATACCCACACATACACACAGTATCACCGAAATTCACACCCGTGCACACACCCACACAAACACACACACACACGCACACACACGCACACACACGCACACGCACGCACACACACGCACGCGCACGCACGCGCACGCACACGCACGCACACACACGCACGCGCACGCGCTCGCACGCACGCGCACGCACGCGCACGCACGCGCACGCACGCGCACGCACGCGTACGCACGCACGCACGCACGCACACACACACACGCACACACTCGCAAGCACTCGCACGCACGCACACGCACGCACACGCACGCACACGCACGCACACGCACGCACACGCACGCACGCGCACGCACGCGAACGCACGCGCACGCACGCGTACGCACGCGCGCGCACGCGCACGCGCGCGCACGCACGCACGCCGCACGCACGCACACACGCACGCACGCACGCACACACACACACACAGACGCAGACGCAGACGCAGGCGCAGACGCAGACGCAGACGCAGACGCAGACGCAGACGCAGACGCAGACGCAGACGCAGACGCAGACGCAGACGCAGACGCAGACGCAGACGCAGACGCAGACGCAGACGCAGACGCAGACGCAGACGCAGACGCAGACGCAGACGCAGACGCAGACGCAGACGCAGACGCAGACGCAGACGCAGACGCAGACGCAGACGCAGACGCAGACGCAGACGCAGACGCAGACGCAGACGCAGACGCAGACGCAGACGCAGACGCAGACGCAGACGCAGACGCAGACGCAGACGCAGACGCAGACGCAGACGCAGACGCAGACGCAGACGCAGACGCAGACGCAGACACAGACACAGACACAGACACAGACACAGACACAGACACAGACACAGACACAGACACAGACACAGAGACAGACAGACACAGACACAGACACCGACACCGACACCGACACCGACACCGACACCGACACCGACACCGACACCGACACCGACACCGACACCGACACGACACGGACACGGACACGGACACGGACACGGACACGGACACGGACACGGACACGGACACGGACACGGACACGGACACGGACACGGACACGGACACGGACACGGACACGGACACGGACACGGACACGGACACGGACACGGACACGGACACGGACACGGACACGGACACGGACACGGACACGGACACGGACACGGACACGGACACGGACACGGACACGGACACGGACACGACACGGACACGGACACGGACACGGACACGGACACACGGACACGGACACGGACACGGACAGACACGGACACGGACACGGACACGGACACGGACACGGACACGGACACGGACACGGACACGACACGACACCGACACCGACACCGACACCGACACCGACACCGACACCGACACCGACACCGACACCGACACCGACACCGACACCGACACCGACACCGACACGGACACGGACACGGACACGGACACGAACACGGACACGGACACGGACACGGACACACACACACACAACACACACACACACACACACACACACACACACACAACACACACACACACACACGTTTTTGTTGCGGTAAGACGTGTTTTTGTACGCTATTGATTTTCCTATTTTTCTGTTAGTTATCAAGCAATTAAAAGAAAATTTTGCTATAAAGCACTCAATTTAATATAGTGGTGTCGAGTTATGAACAGTGTTGGTGTAAAAATGGTAATGGTTTCTTTCTAAGAAGTTTTTCTTGATATGAACATTATTATTATGTTAAATACGTAGTGACAGTTGACAGTGACAGTTGTTATAATAAACGCGTTCGCAAAACCTTTAATCATATATAAGACTATATATTGGTTATTGTGCGGGAAAAGACGCTTAATTGGTTTAAGGAAAATAATTTTTGGTCTTCTGTAATAACCAGGTATCGTTATTAACATTTATATTTACATAACCGAGACAATTGCATTAGTATAGGCAGATACCTTTTCGCTGTTCATGTCGGTTGTGTAAAATGTTCTATATTTGTAGAGTTTGTGTGAATTTCTACAATTAACAATAATGCCTGCTTCAGTTCTGCACACTTCTGACCACAGGGGTGCTTCAGGATCACAAGAAATTTCGGTATCTAAAGATAATGCAAATGTTAAAACTACTAGATCGTTTTCAAATGTTGTTTCAAGTTCTGCTTTCCCCAAAAAAGAACAAGCGATAATTTTTTCATCAGTGGAAGGTCTTTCAGTTAAAGATTATGTATTAGCAACGGGAAAAAGAACGTTTTATTTGCTTCCAGGATGAGTAATAATAGAATTTGTATTTATTTGTCATCTAAAGACCTTGTTTGCAAATTTATTGATATGGAAGGCGGAGTTAATATTAATGACATATTTATCCCTGCTAGAAAACTAATATTACCAGCTAAACGTATAATTTTATCAAACGTTTCACCCATAATTCCTCATTACATAATAGAGGACGAGTTAAAAAAGAGTAACTTACGATTGGTCTCTCCAATATCATTTATTGGAGCTGGAATTGGGTTAGAGGAATATAGTCATGTTTACAGCTTTCGTAGGCAAGTTTTTATAGCTACCGACTCTGAAGAATGCACTAATTTTCCACCATCAGTTGTTATAGATTTTGAAAATGAAGAATATAGAATTTTTCTCTCTGATGAGAAAACCAGATGTTTCAAATGCAAGGAATTTGGCCATATAGCATCTAAATGTACCCACTCTGATTCTGAAGATCCAGCCCCTATGATATCTAGCAAGAGGAACCATCCCACTACTGGTGCTGTTAGTGTAGCAGAAGACTCGTATACCAGTGTCAATGAAAATGAAGAAACATTGGTAATTGAGGAAGCAACATTTGCAGAGCCGCAAAGATCTCATATGGAGAAATCAGTAAATAAGAAGAGGAAACTGTCACAACCAATTGAAACTGAAAACAATGACGACATCTTGCCATTATGGTCGAATGAAAACGATAACTCCTTAGATTTTGTAAATTTTTCAGATTTTTTGATAAATGTTAAAGGATGTAGTAATGCCTTAGAAACAACAAGACTCTATACAGATGATATAAATGGTCTTATGAAATTATTAAAAAGAGCAGCATCTTGTTTCACTCAAAGAGCAACTAAGGATAGATGCAAACGTTTGGTTAATTATCTAAAGAGAGATCTTGCAATAGAAGGTTTACCAACTTCGCCTCCTGAATCAATAAGAGGTTCATCGCTTGATCGTTCATCTTCGGTAGACAGCTTGGATGGTAACACACAATTTCAATAAACAAAAAAAAATTATGGCTAGTGACCTGAATATTTTTACTATAAACGCTAAAAGTCTACGAACGATATTTAAATGGAACCATCTCCTAATTTTTTAGTTTTAATAACCCCGATATACTGCTTGTTCAAGAAACAAACATAACACATATGCCTTCTACTGGAGGTTACAGTGATTACATTTATTTCGTTAATCCACGCACATCGGACTACAGTGGTACCTTAATTGCACTTAAAAGAAACACAAATTTAAAAGTGATCAAACATAATATCTTGGGTGAGTCGTACCTTCATCAAATAGATGTGTCATTAAATGATTCAGTTTGGAGTTTTTTAAATATTTACATACCTCACAATTTACCAATGGCAAAAGATATTCTTACTAAATTAAGTATCTTTTTACAATCCTCAAACAGCAGTCAGTACATAATTATAGGAGGCGATTTTAACTGTACCCTTAATCCCCAAACGGACAGACAAGGATCTATCGAACGATACCCTAATCTATCAAATTATTTGAGAAAAATGATTTGTGAGAAGAATTTTCAGGTTTGTGGACTTTTTTAAACAGAGGTAAAGAGGGGTATACTTTTCATACTAAAAATAACACTGCATCTAGACTAGACAGAATATATTGCTCCAATAACTTGTGTACACAATTACGAGCGGCTAAGCTACACACTTCTTTTTCTGATCATCTGTCCCTCTGCATTTCTATTAAAAGCCGGAAGATTACATTTTCACCCCCTTATTGGAAATTCAATAACATGTTGTTACAAAATATATCATTCACCGAGGCAATGAAAACCTTTATACAAAATGAAATTCAGTATATAAGCCTAGACAATATTTTAAGTGAATGGGAAGAATTAAAAGTGAAGATAAAAGATGTGGTAATATTATATCAACGACAAACTAAACAAAAACGTCACCTGGAATTACGTATTATAGAAAGTAAGTTACAAAAAGATGTTATCTTTAATAATTCAACTACATTTACAACTGTGAGATTAATCGATCAGGCAAGAGATGCCTATCGTAGAACGTCTGAGCAACGGTTATTAGCCACTAAACGTGATATTCTTATAAATCAAGATCGTCCGACATTAATATCACATATTGAGCATCCATTTAAACCTCTTTCTAGTTTAAACCACAACAATAAGACAGTTGAAGATTTACCTTCTCTCTCGTCCATAGTCGTCAATCATTTTAGTGAAAAATATAAAGTCAAACCTGTAAAACTAAACACAAATTGCATCTTGTATGATAATCTATCGAAATTATCCAATGTTGAACAAAAATCATTAGAACAACAAATAACGCTGGATGAACTAACTAACGCTCTGCACTCATTGAATGGAAAAAGCGCACCTGGTCTAGATGGGTTAACTGCAGATTTTTATATCTATTTCTGGGAATATTTGAAGGATCCATTTTATAAAATGATAATTTCAGCTATCGATTATATGCATTTACCAAACTCAGTAAGTAAGTCAGTAATTACCCTTTTACCTAAGAAAGGAGATAGATTAAATTTGGAAAATGGGCGACCTATATCACTTTTAACAACAGATTATAAAATATTAGCTAAAACTATATCCATAAGGTTGTCTAATGTCATCAACAAAGTTACCGCTCCAGATCAAAGCTACTCCGTACCATTTAGATCAATGTATGACTCCCTTCATCTCCACATAGAGTTAATTCACTTTGCCAACAAACATAACATCCCTCTGGCTATAGTAAATTTAGATCAAAAATCAGCATTTGACAGCATTCGACACAACTACTTATGGCATGTTTTAAAGAAAATGAATTTTAGTGATTATTTCATAAATTGTGTAAAATTGTTGTATAAAAACGGAAAAGCGCATATTAGACTTGGGTCAATTCTTACAAAAGCAATCGATTTTCAAAGAGGAATTAGACAAGGGTGTCCTTTATCCGGTCCTCTATTTTCAATTGCTATTGAACCCTTACTGTCCTTATCAAGATTTAGACTTCGAGGGTTCCCTATTAACGCTAATCCGGAATCCATAGATATAAAAGTAAGTGCGTATGCAGATGATGTCTCGATGTTTGTGTCCAATGAGGCAGATTTTGCACGGATACAAAATACTTATGAGTTATACAGTAAAGAATCAGGTTCAGAACTCAACCACGACAAATGTAACGGTTTTTGGGTCGGCAAATGGAAGGACAGGGACGATTCACCCTTAAATTTCCGCTGGTCGTCGGAAAGTGTAAAAGTGTTAGGTATTAATTTTTTTTTTAATAACAGTTCCTCAGACTCAAACAAAGCATATGAACTCTTGGACAATGCTCTGACGAACAACCTCGCACAGTGGGAAAGCAGATCGTCATCACTATCTGTATTAGGAAAGAAAAAAGTTATATATCAGTTTATAATACCGAAACTGTTGCACATTTTACAAGTTACAAATATATCCATGCAACAACAAAACGCGTTACAACATAAAATAGTTAATTTTATGTGGAGTGGGAGACATTGGGTATCATACATTGATCTATGCTTACCATTGAACCAAGGAGGTATCGGTCTTAGTCATCTTCCTTCAAAAATCAGAGCGATGAGAATATGGACTGCTCAAAAGCTTTCTGCTGGACCAGAAAAACAGAGTTGGAAATTAATAATTGAAGAATCTTTAAAACGCTCAGATCCATGTGGCTACACTTGGCAATGGTTTTTCCTTCGAAATAGATTTCCTTCGAAGCCATTGGTATCACCTTTTATAGCCGACCTTATTAAAGTTTTGCAAAATACAAAAATAAGAATGGACAATGTTGATCCTTCTAGCATACCCACATTTCCTTCAACTTTGTCACCACATACCGTACCACCAGTTCTTTCATCACGATGGACAAGTTATGGGTTCAATATTGTAGGAGATTTTAGACCAAACGGCGCATGATTAACTAACAGCGCTATGCTACTTCAAATTAAACATGCCCATAAAACTATACAAGACGCGTTATTACTCCATTACAAAAGAATAGTAGACTCATTCGACGTTTTGTAGCAAAATTTTTCAACATCATTACCTAAAAATAAATTTACCTTCAATATACCAGGAAACAGTGTAATGACACTTAAGAAAAACTCAAGAAAACAAATACAAACTCAACTAACCTATGAATTTTTCCAACTACAGTCGAACCAACGGATCACTGCACACTGGTTAGATTTCAAAACATATTGGAATTCATATTTCAATCCAATTACACCTGGTTTTATTGGAGAATAGCGTGGAGATTTGCTAAAAACAGATTGGCCGATTACATATTTCTTTTCAATGCCAGTCTCAGAAACTTGCCAAACTGCCAGTTTTGTGATGCAACGGATGCAGACTCGTGGCACATGATTATAAATTGCCAGCACGTAAATCAATTGTGGCTAGTAATTACGTCTTTAATTAACGATATCCTCACAACGAGTTGGTCTCCAAGGATATCAATTGTTTATGGAATAAGAGGAAACAACAATTCCGCCAATCTTTCAAATTCTTTAATAAATCTTGCAAAGTTTGTTATTTACCACCACACGTTAAATGCCGTCAAAAGCAACTCGCCCGCTCCACCATTTAAAGAAATTTACATAAAGTTTTGAAAAGTAAAATTATTCAGTTCTATTCTTGGCACTTGGGAAAAGATTCGATTGGACAGTTTCAAGAGCAGTGGTGTATTAATGAAGTAGTATGCTACATAGACCTAAGCAATCAACTTAAGTGGGGGACATTGTTAATATAATTAAGATTTTTAGTTATTATGCACATTGTCCATATGTATACAAAGATGTAATGACTGTTTTAATAAATAATAATAATAATAATAATAATAATAATAATAATAATAACACACACACACGCACGCGCACGCGCACGCGCTCGCACACGCGCACGCGCACACGCGCACGCGCTCACGCGCCGCACGCAGCAGCAGCACGCAACGCAGCACGCACGCAAGCACGCAAGCACGCACGCACGCACGCACGCAAACACGCACGCACGACACACGCACGACGCACACGCACCAGCACACGCACGCCACGCCACACGCACACACGCACAACGCACACACGCCCACACACCACACACAGCACAGCGCACACGCACACACCACACGCACACACACACACACGCACACACCACACACCACACACCACACACACACACACCACACCACACACACACCACACACACACACACACACACACACCACAGCACACACCACACACGCACACACACACACACACACACCACACCGAACACACCACACACACACACACACACACACACACACACACACACACACACACACACACACACACCACACACACACACACACACAACCACAAACACACCACCACACACACACACACCCACACAACCACACACACACAGCACACACACACACACACACACACACACACACACACATCACACACACACACACGCCACACACGACACACACAGACCACACACTCACACACACACACGCAACCACGGACAACACAGACGCAGACGCAGAGCAGAGCAGAGCAGACGCGACGCAGCACGCAGACGCAGACGCAGACGCTACGCAAGCAACGCACGACGCAACGCAACGCAGACGCAGAGCAGCCAGCGCAGACACAAAGCAGACGCAGACGCAGTGACGCAACGCAGATGCAGACGCCGACGCAGACGCAACGTCAGACGCAGACGCAGACGCAGACGCAAGAGACGCAGACGCAGACGCAGACGCAACGCAGACGTAGCACGAGACATCAGACGCAGACGCAGACGTAGTACGCAGATGACAGACGCAGACGCAGACGCAGACGCAGATGCAGACGCAGACGCAGACGCAGACGCATACGCATACGCATACGCAAACGCAGACCCAGGCGCAGACTCAGACGCAGACGCAGAAACAGACGCAGACGCAGAATCAGACATAGACTCAGACGCAGACGCAGAAGCAGACGTAGAGGTAGTGGTAGAAGCAGACGCAGACGAGGACGCGGACGCCGGCGCGGACGCGGACGTGGACACAGACACGGACACGGACACGGACACGGACGCGGACACGGACACGGATACGGACACGACAAGGACACGGACACGGACAAGGAGACGGACACGGACACGGACACGGACACGGAAACGGACACGGAACCGGAACCGGAACAGGATACGGAAACGGTAAATGAGCCAGAGGCTGAAACGGAAACAGAAGTGTAAACGCAAACGGAGACGGAAACGGATACGAAGACGCAGACGCAGGCGCAGACGCAGACGCAGACGCAGACGCAGACGCAGACGCAGACGCAGACGCAGACGCAGACGCAGGCGCAGACGCAGACGCAGACGCAGATGCAGACGCAGACGCAGACGCAGACGCAACCGCAGGTGCAGATGCAGACACATACACAGACACAGACACAGACTCAGACACAGACGCAGACACAGACACAGACACTGACACTGACACGGAGACGGAGACGGACACGGACACGGACACTGACACGGACACGGACACGTACACGGACACGGACACGGACACGGACACGGACACGAATACGGACACGGAAACGGACACGGACACGGTCACGGACACGGACACGGACAAGGACTCGGACACGGACACGGACACGGACACGGTCACGGACTCGGACACGGACACGGACACGGACACGGAAATGAAAAATACGAGCGAAAAACTTTACGCGAACTATGTTCAACTGCGATTGTTACTAATGATAATTTTGTAATTCTCCTTTCAAAAATACTAAAAGATCTATCTCACTAATAAAACTTACTGGTCTACGTACATTACAATGAACACAAAATACTGAATATCAATTAATAAACTTACCGTTGACCGCGGAAAATCTTGACACTGTTCTAATGCTGATTTGTGGATCTTCTTCGATATGATCAAGGACAATTCCTATATTCTGATTCCCGTAAGACCTTCCTTGGCCTCTCTGCCGTTGGAATCTTCCAAACATAGGTATTTATTTAGTTTTCAAAGGATTTTTATAATTTTAAAACACAATACTTATTAGAAATAAACGCTTGTCATAACATTTAATGCCCTAAAGGCTCTCATTAGGTACTGCTAAGTGCTAATCATATATTCAAGCTATTCTACTTTACAATCGATCCATCAAAGCGTGAGAGTGACATTTGTAATTATGATATCGATATTGACGTTGCCAAGTTGCGCAAATTTTCGTAAAATGAAACTATCGCCCTTATTTAATTTTCAGTAGTAGTTGATATTTTTAGCAAAAATCATCGAAACGATATTAAATGATTAAAACATTTTAGGTAGATTGCATAAAATTCTATTCAGAGATTGTTCGCGGGTTTCCAAAATATTAAAAAGAACATTCTCATAACGCTTTTACTTTGACACTCTATTCTGAAAACGACTTAAACGTCTTATGTTATTAGGAACAATTATTCTGATGTTTGCTTAAATAATTCGTATGTAAAGTAATCCGAACCAACTGCGAGCTTTCCAATGTTTTTCAAAATTGTATGCAGCCACATGCTCTAATGTTTAACGACCCAAAATTTTGAAAGTGATTTTACTCGAAAACGGTTGATCCTAGCGAATCGGAACAAGTATACCTTTTTTACCTAAAAACGTGTGAATTTTTAAATTTTGCCATAACTCCATTGTAAAAAAAATTGGGTAATTTTTGCCCAAGACACTTCCTGGTTCACACGCCCATGAACAAAAGTATGGAACGTACTGTACTGCATTTAAGTCGCTATATTAGAGATAGAAACGTCACAAAACTTTATTAAGATATCTGTATAGGTTTTCGAAATATTATGAAAAAACCATCATTGGTGTATACCTTGTAACACCCTGTATCTTGAAAACGAAGTCTTAAAAAGTATATGTTCTCTGGACTTTTCTTCTTATTTTTGGTCAAAGAATCTTTGGTTAAAATGATTTAAGTTGATTATGGGACACACTATATAGTGTATATATGTGTATATATATATATATATATATATATATATATATATATATATATATATATATATATATATACAGGGTCTGCCTTTGGGAGCTGATCCTATGAGTATCTGCTAAACCAAACTTACCATAATTTTGAAAATTTGGTGACAGGGTAATGATGTTAGGGCTAACTCATCTAAAATATTTTCACGTTCGTACCACTTCCGGTTATACCGAAAGTCGGTACTTAGTCGCTTATTTTAAATGGAACACCCCGTATATTAATTAATACATTTTTGGATTCTATGTCGAATTTTAAGGTAAGTTTGTTAAATAAACTAGATACGAAATTTCAGTCGTTTACAAAAAAAAACATTTTTCTAAAAAAATTGACAGATGCGGTCTTAGTAATAACTCGTTAATTGTTCTGTTCCTGTCAAACAATTTGAATAAAACTTTGAGGTATTGTTGGCAAAGGTTTATTGCAATAGTTTGAAAAAAATGACATTTGTAGTTTTCATAAAAATAAAATTATGAATGTCTAAACTTGACTACCAAAAAATGCAAGTTACTCAAAAAACAAATGGAAACTCCAATTTTTTATTACTCAGATCGATTTAACGTCAAAAATTAAGGTAAGTTTGTTTAAAACTTTATTTTCCTAAACGTAACAGTTTCATACTTATTATCAAAAAAGTCCCAATCTTAAAAT
Source organism: Vesta saturnalis (assembly GCA_036346205.1). NCBI lineage: Eukaryota > Metazoa > Arthropoda > Insecta > Coleoptera > Lampyridae > Vesta > Vesta saturnalis. The sequence continues at coordinate 160,037 of JARFJB010002474.1, read as the reverse complement.
TTGTGATAAAAATGACCTACATACTTAAATCTAGTATTCCATGTTCGTGGTCACCATAGAAACCAAATAATTGAGAATTGAAATAAAGAAAAATATTTGAAAAAGTTACTGCACAAAATTATAAAAATTGATAATTTTGTGATTCAAAAGTCATTTTTGCCAAATAGAAATTTTCTAAGTCATTTTTTTCGAATTCGATATATAACATAAATGTAAAAATGTAATACTTTGTGAGTAAATCGAAAAAACTACTTTTTATTACGGAGGTAGTAACTACATACTTAGCAGTGTATTCTTACACGATAAAGTCGCTTATTTAGTATTTCTTGCGCGTGATCAAATGTAAATTAATTTAAAATAATGTTCAAAATATTGCCCGTTAGACGCAAGACATTGTTGAACCCGTCTTATGATGGCTTCATTTGTAACCCTTTGAATTTCTTGTGGAGAAAGAGAATTGAAGGCTTTTTGCACTCTTGCAATGCAATCGTTAGTGGTGTAGCATATACAGTATTTTTAATTCGACCCCAAAGATAAAAATCCATTGACGTAAGATCAGGTGATCTAGGTGGCTAAGGAAAGGTACCATTATTGGCAAACCAACGATCTTCAAAAATTTCATAAAGTTTCATGAAAACAGCGTTGGTGTTGTGAGGGGGCGCACCGTCTTATTGGTACCATAAATTCTCCCTTTCTAGATTTAGTCGGGGTCGAATTCGAGTGTTTAATATCTCAAGATACTTTTCTCCTAGAAATTAAATTTGTAATCATAAATCGCAACAATCAACTATTTTAAACCTCTCAAATTTTCGTTGTAAAAATGCACGTCAAAGATTTCGTTATTCCGAATAGCAGAAAATACGTTAAAATTCCAAATTTCTTGAAAATGGCATTCGCGAATTGGATTGCTGTTTTCGTTATTCTAGTAATGCGAGTTTCGGCGATTAAATATGCCATTTTTCGTAAATTTAGATTCGTCCGTCCACATGATATTAGTCAAAAAATAGGAATTTCTTGTATTTTGAGCAAAATTGTTTCACAAATTTCGATACGTTTCAAGAAATCCACTTCTTTCAAATGTTGAACTAATTGTAAACAGTATGGTCTAAACCTATGTTTCTTAAGAATTCTTCTGATAGTTGTTGGAGTTAAGCCAATATCTGTTTTCGCGTCGTTTATGGAATTACAAGGATAGGCACGGAAATATCCTAAAGTTATAACTTCATTCTGTTCGTTATCAATAGCACTTTTTTTGCGAGGCGCAGAGTGTTTAAATGTGCCAAACTGTTCCAAATTTTGAACCACACGTCTTATTGTATCTGCTGATGGTCGGGGGCGCTCAGGATAGCGTTCGATAAATGTTCTTACTGTTCGTTTTACAATTCTATGACATTCTCCGTGAATTAAAATTAAACTCAAATAATCTGTACTAGAATATTCAAGTCGAGCCATTTCATCAAGAAAAACACAAACTGTCAAAAATTTTATTAAATTATTGACTACAAAACAAAACAAAATAAATAAGCATCTTTATCGATGCGCTGATAAGTATGTATTACCTCCGCAGTAAAAAGTAGTTTTTTTCGATATACTTATGAAGTATTAAATTTTTACACTTATGTTGTATATCGAATTTGAAAAAATGACTTAGAAAATTTCTATTTGGCAAAAATGACTTTCGAATCACAAAATTATCAATTTTTATCATTTTTTGCAGTAAATATTTTTCTTTATTTCAATTCTCAATTATTTGGTTTCCATGGTGACCACGAACAAGGAATACTAGATTTAAGTATGTAACTCATTTTTATCACAAATTTTAAAATTGGGACTTTTTTGATAATAAGTATGAAACCTTAATTTTTGACGTTAAATCGATCTGAGTAATAAAAATTGGGGTTTCCATTTGATTTTTTTGAGTAACTTGCATTTTTTGATAGTCAAGTTTAGACATTCATAATTTTATATTTATGAAAATACAAATGTCAGTTTTGCAGAGTGTATATATATATATATATATATATATATATATATATATATATATATATATATATATATATATATATATATATATATATATATATATATATATATATATATATATATATATATATATATATATATTTTTTGTTTTTTTTTAATATCTTTTACAATGATGTAATAAACGGACGAAATTTCGTTTACAGGGGCTTTTTATCACGTAAAATTCAAATATGAGCTTATTTCTTTTATTACTGATAGAGGGCGCCACATACAGGTATCCACCTTGCTTGAATCGGTCCTAACTTTATTACCTTACACTGTATGGCATTTTCGACTGGAAAAATTTGTGTTCCCATCTTTTCTGCTTCAGAAAGGAATACCTTATTGAAGTCGCTAGGACCAACGGTTTACTAGAAAAATGCATCCGATGCATGCAAATTATCCAAAAGCGCCAAAGTAACTTATTTGAAAAAACAATGACATAACACTTCAACAATTAAATTATAATAGCAACAATGAAGTGATGCAGTGATTAAAAAAAAACATTAAATTTTTAGATGTTCAAATTGTTGTCCTTGTACCTGAATACATTTCTCAATCCTTCTTCCTAAGGATTGACGGCATCTTTGAAGTATTCCTGGGTTATTACGGAATCTATCTGCGGATTCCATAATTCTTATCCATAGTTGCGCTTCATTATGTATTTCTACAGAATAAACATCATTTTTCATGAATCCCCAAAATGAAAAATCGAGGGGATTAAGGTTGGGATTACGAGCTGGCCAGGGTACAGGTCCCCCTCGACCAATCTACGTATTTCCAAATCTCCTATCCAAAAATTCCCTTGCCAATCGCGAAAAGTGGGCTGACGCGCCACCATTCATGTAACGCAATCTACCAATAATAGCCATTGGAACATCCTATAATAACGTATTTAGTTCATACTCGAAGAAATTTCGATACAGTTCACCTGTCAACCGATTGGACAATTGAAATGGGCCAATTAAGTGATTGTCAATTATACCTGCCCACACATTAAGAGAAATCCCATATTGGTGACTTCTAATTACGGTTTTGCAAATAAGTTACTTTGGCACTTTTGGATAATTTGCATGCATCGGATGCATTTATCTCGTAAACCGTTGGTCCTAGCGACTTCAATATGGTATACCTTTCTGAAGCAGAAAAGATGGGAAAGCAAATTTTTCTAGTCGAAAATGACATACAATGTAAGGCAAAAAAGTTAGGATCGATTCAAACAAGATGGAAACCTGTATGTGGTGCCCTCTATCAGTAATAAAAGAACTAAGGTCACATTTGAATTCTGCGTGATAAAAGGCCCATGCATACAAAATTTTGTCCGCTTATTACATCATTGTAAAAAGATATTAAAAAAAAAACAAAAAAATAATTAAACTTCAACACCCTATATCTTTTAAACAAATGTGTTGCGGACCTAAGTTAGTAGGAACTTTTTTTCTTATTTTTGTGTCCTCTATTGCGTTACACTATGCATGGTACTTTTTCTCTATGTCACCCTGTTTTCAAAGTTAAGTCGGCACTATTGCTATCTTCGTTATTATTGGTGCTACGAAGTCGGTTATATGGGCAAAGAAGTAGCATTTTTTCCGTTCGTTACGATGGTGAAATCAAAATGAAAATTGAAAGTCGTGTTCGCGAGTTATGTCAAAAATTTCCATTTTTTTTAATGGCACACCCAATATGCAATATCCTTCATCGATATAAAATTAAATTCTGAACGAATAAGTTCCTATTACATATCAGACAATTCAAACAGGATTCTTTATTCTAAGTGATAATAATAATAAGGAACAACAAAACAAAACAAAACTCAAATTAGATGTTCGACAACATCACCCTCCAAGCATTTCTGGGCCCGCTTGAAGACACTTTTAGTAGCCTTAGCAATGGATCTACCATCAATATTATTGATGGCGTAAACGATGCTTTGCTAGAGATCCTCAAGGTTATCATATCGCCTGTTGTACACCACACTCTTCACATATCCCCAAAAGAAATCCATTGGAGTAATGTCAGGTGATCGAGGAGGCATGCGGATAGGCCCATTAGTTGATAAATATCTGTCATCAAAAAAATTGTTTAATATTGTATCTATCTGACGAACGTTATGGGGAGGAGCTCCGTCTTGTTGGAAATAAATGTTCTGCGTATACATTAAATTTACATCATCCAAGAAGTCTTGGAGTGTGGCAGTCAACGTTTCGGCGTACCGCTCACCAGTTAACTCACCCTGATAAAATACTGGACCAACAATTATCGAGCCAATTAAACCGCACCAAACATTAACACTGAAGCGTCTCTGCGGGTTACAAGATCGGTAGAGCATCGGATTCTCTCGACTGCAAAAAATTGCTGTTTTTCCTGTTGAACATGCCCCTATTAGAAAAAGTTGATTCGTTACTCCATAGAATTGAGTTCCAAAAATCATTATTGGTTCTCATTTGATTAATAAACCAGTGACAAAACTGAACGCGTCTTTCTTGATCTCCTGGTACTAGTGTCTGTGTAGGTCGGAACTTATACGGCAGAAACTTATACTTTTTTAGAATATTGTGGATGGAACCCAAACATAGGCCATTTTCTTGCACTAAATCATTAATTGAGTTGTTGGGATGTGCTTCAAAATAAGCTAACACATTAATTTCAGTTTCTTCACTAATTACACATTGTTTATTAGATCTGGATTTCTTAAACACGCTCGAATTAGATCTAAATTTACGATACAAAACCAAAAAGTATCTTCTATCAGGCAAATGACGCGTAGAAAACAAATCGCTGTAACGCTCACGCGCTCGATAACTGTTTTTTTTTTTGACGAACGATGTAACATTCTAACATATCACACTTTTCTGAATGGGTGAAAGGCACTTTTCTATTCAAGAAACACAAACTCTTAACTCTTTATTAGCAAATTTCAATTTAATGTATCAATTCTGATGACATTTGTGAAAATGACAAGTATTGTTCACGTAATACCAGCCACCTTGACGAATTCTATAAATGATCAATAACTTTGTCATTTTTAACATTGGGTGTGAAAATTGCGTTCGATCAAGTAAAACGTGTGTTTGGTGCTGTGTAAATGATTTACAAATTTGATATTGTAGTTCAATTATATTCATCGTTCACCATATAATTAAATAGAGTTTAACTCCGTCTACATGATAGTGTTAAAATTACTCTTGGACCATTAGCTTTTTTAATTAAAAACAGTTATTTTAGTGAAATAAATACTATTGGAATTGTGTTATGGAATTCCCGCTTAATAAACATTATAAAAGTAACGAGTGTTTGCTATAAAATCCGAAACAGATAGCGTGAGATAGTGTGCTAAGGTCAGAGGCCCCCCAGGCCGTTGATATCAGAGGTTGAAATGCGGTAAATATAAATATTATTTATTATTTATTCATTTAAACAACTTTATGAATCCCTACAACTGTCCACAAACGCCTACCGAGGCGGCACTAGCGCAACAAAACCAAGCATTATTTAATGAAAATCAAACAAGAAGTCAAAATGAACAGGCATTATATAATGCTTGGTTACATGAAAAGCAAGCTAGGGAAAAACTGGAATATAATATGTCACAAATGCAAAAACAATTACAAGAGTTGCAAAATAAGACGCAAGAAAACGCTGAAGTAAAATAGCAGCAAAAATGAACAAGAAAAAACTCAAAGCGGGTATTACACGGACGAAGAAGAATTAAGTAGAGAAACAGAATGGATTAGAGCTAAAGGTAAAAAAAAGCGAATGGCAAGCTCTTCCCCAGAGGAAGCAGAACGTTCTAAAGGAAGTAAAGCAGCTACCCAACCAAAGCAAAAACCAAAGCAAAAGCCACCACCACCTGTTATAATCAATAAATTGAAAAACTATAACAGCTTAGCTGAAACACTCAAAGAAAATGATATAAGTTTCAAGGCAGCTTTGCTTCCAGGAGATAATGTAAAGCTTAATGTGGAAAATGAAACCGGCTATAGGAATCTTACGCGATTTCTTAACAGTACCGAACTAGAATGGTACTCATTCGAAAACAAACAAACGAGACCGATTAAAGTCGTTGTCAGAAAACTACACCAGTCGTGTAAAACTGAACATATACTAGAGGACCTAAAAACAAAAGGTTTCAAAATATTAGAAGTGAGTCAACTGCTCAAATGGAAAGTTAAGACCCCATTACCCCTCTTCGTGTTATCCTTTAGCAAAGACGAAGATATTAAAAAAATATATAATATTAACGAAATATTGTATATGAAAGTAGATATTGAAGCATTTAAAAAGCCTACGCTACTTCCGCAATGCAAAAAATGCCAAGAATATGGACACACTCAAAATTTCTGCGGCAGAGAAGCCAGATGCGTCAAATGCGCAGGAAAGCACCACACAAAAAAGTGTTCAAAACTGAAAGACACGAAACCTAAGTGTATTCACTGCGGAGGGGAACACCCAGCCAACTATAGAGGCTGCAGTACAGCGATAGCTCTCCAAAAATTAAGAAACAAAAAATCTAATAAGAGAATCCCAGAAGGACAAGAAGTCAACATGAATAAAGAAGAAAGCAGGCCAAAGCAACAGAGGCAAGTAGAGCCTAACATAACTTACGCCCAAATGACAAAGAACGGAACACAACGAGATGAGTCTGACACTGACACTTCAACTCTAATGTTGCAGCAGATTAAGAGTTTGATAGAAGAGCAGGAAAGAAAACAGGAAATATTTAACCAAACGATCATGGAAAGATTAACTAAACTAGAAAACGCTGTCAATATTAAAACTAAACATTAGTTATGGCTAATGATCTTAAAATCTTACAATGGAATGCCAACGGACTCTTGCATCACCAACAAGAGTTACTAGTAATACTGGAAACCCAAAACATTGACATATGCTTACTCTCAGAGACACACTTCACAAATGAAACATATATTAAACTGAAAGGCTATCAAGCGTACCACGCCCTACATCCACAGAATACAGCTAGAGGAGGAGCAGCTATTATAATTAAAAATAGTATAACTCACTATGAGAAAGAAAAGTATGAGACAGAGGCAATACAGGCTGTCAGTATAGGTATTAAAACACAAAAGTATTTGATTACGGTAGCAGCGGCATACTTACCACCCGACATAATCTGCAAAAGAAGATTATATAGATTTCTTCCAAACCTTAGGCGAAAGATTTATTATAGGAGCTGACTTCAATGCCAAAAACACGCACTGGGGTGCGAGACTAACGACAACTAAGGGCAAAAACCTTTACTATGCAATCTTGAAAATAAAAGGTAGTTGGCACTCTACTGGCAGACCCACGTACTGGCCGTCGGACATCGAAAAATTCCAGACTTACTGGATTTCTTCATTTCAAGAAAAGTACCAACAAAAGCTATACAGATCCAAGACTGTGAGGATCTAATGTCAGACCATTCCATCTTGCTGACGTTAAAGGAAAACATAGCAACTAGGGAATCTAATCCGACACTAACCAATAAGTTTACCGACTGGGAAGGCTTTAAAACAGAGCTTAGCGAAAAGGTTCTGTTAAACGTACCAATTCAAACGAAAGAGCAACTTGAACATGAAGCAGAGAAACTTATGATGGATATTCAAAAGCAGCTTGGGATAATACACCAGAAATAAGTAGAGTGACAACAAGCCATAAGTATCCAAAAGAAATCATAGATCTACTGAAAGAGAAAGGAGAGCAAGAAAGACATGGCAGAGCTCGAGAACAAGAGAAAACAAACATACACTGAATGCCCTTACAACACAACTCAAAGGAAATCCAAAAATTAGAAATGAAGCACTAAATACCCATCTTAAAGAACTAACAGCAGATCAGAGTACTGAACATTCACTCTGGAAAGTAACTAAGGGGATTAACAGACCGATAAAACATATTCCACCAATACGCAAAGAAGATGGGTCTTGGGCAAGGACTAATAAACAAAAAGCAGACATATTTGCAACTTACCTAGAAAACATCTTCCAACCAAACGCAGGGCAAATCCCAATGCAAGCTCAAACAGAATCAACTCCAAGAAAAGCAGATATACCACTCACCACTCCCAAAGAGGTAGCTAGAGAAATTAAAAAATATCAACCCAAAAAGGCGCCGGATTCGATCTAATCAGTGGAAAGATATTAAAACAACTGCCAAGGAAAGGTATTATGAAACTTACACACTTGATAAATGCAGCATTTAGGCTACAACATGTTCCAGTCTTGTGGAAAACAGCTGAAGTTATCATGATACCTAAACCGGGAAAACCTATTAACGACGCAAGTTCATATAGGCCAATATCATTGTTACCTATAATATCAAAGCTCTTCGAAAAGGTACTTCTAAAAGAATGAAGATGATAATTGCAAATCAGGAACTCATCCCGCCACACCAATTTGGATTCCGTAGTGAACATTCAACGATAGACCAGGTACACCGTATTATAGATGTTATTGAAAAATCCCTCGAGGAAAAGAAAATATGCTCAGCGATACTCTTAGACATAGCCAAAGCATTTGATAAAGTTTGGCATGAGGGCCTACTAATGAAACTAAATAGTTACTTTCCTGTGCAATATGTTCAGCTCATACACTCATACTTAACAGATCGAACCTTCAAAGTTAAGCAAGAAAGCGAGTTCTCTGAACTTAAAATAATAAAAGCGGGCGTCCGCAGAGCGTCCTGGGGCCAGTACTATATCTGCTGTATACATGTGATATTCCGGAAAAGGAAAACATCAAGTTAGCTACATTTGCGGATGACACCGCAGTACTAGCTATAGGAGATAACATAGATGAAACAACAGCCAAGCTCCAAGGCGCAATCGACGAAATAAGCACGTGGATGAAAAGATGGCGTATAAAGGCCAATGAAGAAAAGTCTGCTCATATAAACTTCACAAATAGAAGAATAAACTATCATCCAGTAAATCTGAATAATAACATAATCCCACACCAAGGAACAGCTAAATACCTAGGCCTTAATCTAGATGTAAAACTGAAGTGGAAAGAGCATGTCAAAAAGAAAGCAACCGAAGTTAAACTAAAATATAACAGCATGTATTGGCTTATGGAAGAAATTCACAACTATCCATTAGAAATAAAGTACTGGTCTATAAACAGGTGATACGACCGGTATGGATTTACGGCATCCAGCTGTGGGGCTGTACAAAAAAGAGTAATTATTCTTGTATTCAGAAACTTCAAAACCGAGTGCTGCGAAACATAGTAAATGCCCTTGGTACGTCCGAGACAGGGACCTGCATCGGGAACTTCAGGTGGAGATGGTCGAGGACGTAATCAGGAAGTTTGCCAGAAGCCATGAGGAGAGACTTCATAGACATCCAAATCACGAAGCCTTACAACTCCTAGACAATCAAGATCTTGTCCGCAGGCTCAAAAGGACAAAACCGTTTGAATTAGTGTAGTGTAAAGCGTATAATAATAGTGGAAAGCAGAGTACAGTGCAAGTGAAAAGCAGAGTACAGTGCAAGTGTAGCCACGTCAGAAAAGTGTGCTAAATGCGTCAGTAGCTAGGATGGATCAATGGAAACATCCGGACTAACAACACTTTAGCAAATTAGGTCATAAATAAAATGTTAGTTAATCTAAAGATTAGGTGCATTATAAAAAAATAAAAAAAAAAAAAAAAAAAAAAATTTTTAACATTAGGGTAAAATGTCATAGGAACTGTTCAGAATTCAATTTTCTATCGATTGCATACTGGGTGTGCCATTAAATAAAATGGAAATTTTTGATATAACTCGCGAACACGAAGTTCAATTTTTATTTTGATTGCACCGTCGTAACGAGCGGAAAAAATGCTACTTCTTTGCCCATTTAACCGACTTCGTATCACCAATAATAACGAAGGTAGCAATAGTGCCGACTTAACTTTGAAAACCCTTATATATATATATATATATATATATATATATATATATATATATATATATATATATATATATATACATATATAATATAGGCAATTTGGGATTAACGGATACGCTCAAATTTGCTGATTTTCTAATTTGAAATTTATATTAATAACGTTCTGAAGTAGCTTACTTTTCGTAATTAGTTCCGAAATATTCTGTTTTTCCTAACTAACTTTTGAAATAATTAGTTTTCAAGTGAAGTCGTACCTAAGCTATTCTTTTTAGTTAATTTTTTCTAACAAATTTTACTGCAAATCTAAGCATTCCTAATTGCACGTATTTGTTCTAGTCATGTGACCAATTTTTATTTTGCCTTCTGCATGTTTTGGTTATCTTCTTTTAGTATTTTGGTCCATCAAACAAGCTGAATGCTTCAATTTAAATTAAAATTTTGTCAGGGCTGTATTTTACAGCATATTGTGGTTAATAATAGCATTTTGTCTAAGGGTATCAAAGAATTTTTACAATCACGAATTGAGAACAAAAGTAAAATGAACAAAGCATCTTATTTTTAATACCCAAGATAATGCACCGTCTTATTGTAGTCGTTGAAATAAAAGTAAACTCGATTTACTCCATTCTTCTTGCAACAACGATCGTGTCGGTATGAATACCCGAAAATCTATATTTGGATACCTCCTTAGTTCACTTCGTTCTGTGGAAAAGCAATCCATTAAATTTAAATATGAAAACGTACAATTGTTTTCATTTAGAAAAGATTTTCGTAATTCAGAAATCTTCTTCCTTGACAACCTCAAACTCCAAATTCACTTCATTTATTTTGTTGAACAAGATTGCAGAAACTTCTACAAAACTGTTTACAGATTCACAATTGTGTAATTGTACAAAATACATTGATATGTTAAATTGTGTTTGAGGATAATGTTTTTATAATTTTTTTTAGTAGGTACCAATCGATCTTTTGGTCTGATGATTTTAATGTGGTTTAACTACACAATTGCTCTGTTCTCGTAAAAAAATATATGTTTTAAAGGAAACAAATAAAGTATTTTAATATGCATTATACAAAAACTGCGTACATTACACAATCTACATATACATAAAGTACCATTTACTTTAAGTTTAGGCAATATATAACTTACTTGCCTAATCGCAGGCGACTCGGTGAGTTTAGTCGATATAATAATGATTATTTTAATAAAATATCGCATTTAAAGGTAGCATCTCTGGCCATTGATTTTTTTATTTCTATTGTCAACAACATGCCCTTTTATGTACTTAATGAAAACTATTTAGACGTAAAATCATGCTGAAATTGGGAAAGAAATGATTCGAAATAGTTTAATATAGCTTTATACCAACATCCCAAAGTAACATTTCTTTAACTATTATGTCCTATGCCTGCAATTTTTATATAAATAATCAATACACCATAAAATTTTCTCAGTTATTTCAATAACATTCAGTATAGAAAGTGTTGGTAACACAGCTAGCTACAACTTCTATCCACCGATAGAGCTAGATTTGAGGAAGAAATACGTTATTGGATTGGTTGGATTTTAGGGTTGCAACAGCATTAGAAACATTCATATGATAGATTTTATTTTAGAACAAATCCGTCTCATTTTCAAGTGATTAATATTCCATATGGTGCATGTGAGTTAGGTGAAATTAGCAATTATCTAAAATCTAAGATACACTCAGAAAAGTTTAGCATTTGAGCAAACAACAATACACTTAAAGGTGAGATAAACAGTTCATTTGAGATCGATTTTACTAAAGAAAATAGCATTGGCCGCATGCTAGGGTTTGAGTCTAAAATATTAGAACCAAATATATTACATACGTCTGCGTTAGACATCCAAATACTTAAACACACTAATCTACACGTAAAGTGCAACATTATAAAAGGATCTTATCGAAACGGGAAACCTGCAAAAGTATTACATGAGATTGAGGTTTCAGTTCCACCAGGTTATCGTCTAGATAAACCACCCAGCAATACTCAATATTTAGAAGTAAACACCGACATAATTGGTAATATAACAATTAATTTGACTAATCAAAATGGTGAATTAATAGACTTTGGTGAAAGTGAACCATTCACAGTACGCTTACAACTAAAAGAACATGATTGGCCTGAGAATTAATCAAGGACCAACTCCATCTTTAAAAATTCATGTAAAAGACATCGTCCTTACAGTAAGTCGTTAATTAGTCATCAACCTTCATTGCAGTAAAGATCTGCAGAGACATACTTTTTCATCTCAATTGGTTTAAACATTCTCACCGATAAAGGCCGAATCATTGAATGTCTTTCAAAACGTACATTTGGATGATACTATAATTAAATCAGGTATTCACACTTTTCTTCCGTATAGATCTTCTAAATAGGGACCTGGAAGAAATACGCATCTAAATTCAAAATCAAGATCTAATTACGGCTTCCGATGATAGTTTTCTGGACATAGAAGGTAAGCTTGAGCTTAAAAAAGAGATGATAAGAAAAATCATCCAACTTAATCAATCATTTCCCCAACTTTCTTTTCCAAGAAATTCGTAATGAGTTAGGTGGTCTAAGAGTGGAATTCGATAAGAAAAATGGAGAAAAAAAAATATTTTACAGCATGCATATTATAGAAGCACATATTTCGAATAACGGAAGATGATCGTCAAGTAACCGTGGATATGAGTCAAGAGTTGATTTTAATTCGATCTAGAAGCGATACAAACTGCTGCTATGGTGACTTTGATGCAGCAATCACCTTAAATAAAATGCCATCGAAAGTACCACACTTAACACGTGATGCTGCGAAACTTAACTTGTTTGGAAGAAACAGTCGAAATTCTATTATTACTGTTCCATTTCGTCAATGCGAGTTATATGAATTATCTGCCTTAAAACAAACAACCTCAGATATATAGCCAATAAAAACGTCAACGAAACTGGAAGAACCATATTGAATAATAGTTGCATTCCAACAAGGTAAAGGGTTCACAAAGTCGGCGGGGGCCGGAAATTTTGATCACATTAACATCTGAAATTTCGATGTCATTATTACGGTGAAGATGATAAAGATGCATTATTCAACTATTTCAAAATGATATCATGTTCAGGATTTGTAATGGACTGCCTTCTAAACAAACTCAACAGTAGACATCAAATTGGAAATTATTGTCAATGGTCTTATTTTCCATCATGTTATTGTGCAATACAACCCATTCAATGGAGAACTGAAACAATTATAATTATTGTTGTATTCACTCTGTATGCCTAGTATATAAATAAAAATGTTGTAATTATTCGTTTAGTTTTGTTTCATCCACTAACGATGAAAGTAGTTGCTCAGAAACAAAAAATTCAGAATCATGACCTAGATGAAAAATCTAGTATTCCAAAACATTGTGATTTACTTCATAATAATATACGTGGTATTAAATGCGACCCCTGCAATTGTGGTAAAACAAACACGATTAGTCTGCTTACTGAGAATAATGGTTTGAAAATTAAACGTGTGTACATATACGTCATTGAATCAAAACAAGTACAAACTTTTACACGAAGTCATCCTTCCAATTAAGGATATAGGTAACTTTACCTTCAGTGATAATCATGATGTGATTGAGCCTAATTGCGCAAATTAATTTTTATGTTCGATAATATCGCTTGTGAAAAGCAAAATAAGGTAAGGGTATATTTTTATGTGGGTAAGCCTAGTGATATTGACTATTCCTATCTGGGTCAAGTTTAACAGTAAAATTCTGAAGCAACTAATTCCTAATAATGCGATTCTAATTATATTATTTGTGCAGGATGAATTAAACCTGAAACATGTGTATGAGGATCATGTAAGTGCCACCATGCGCATGAAATTGCTTCCGGACATGTGTTCAAAATGATGTGTAGATCGGTTTGGTTTCATGTTCATAAACATGGACGCCGAAGTTAATAATGGTCGCTATAGGAAAACTACTGTTTTCAGTAGTTTAGTAATTACTGATCCGTTTAGGTATTAACAACTATCTGTTTTGTGTAAACCGGTACCTGTTCAGTGAACCCCTTTTGCTACAAGGGATAACAAGGACCAGGTTTGCTTATTATGACTTAACCCAATTTAAATCTAGTAGATTCAAAAGATAGAAAAATTATAAAAATATTTTAGTAGCTACGAATGTTGTAAGGCGAGATTATGATTTAAATGGTGAAATTCGTGGAAGCCGTAGCAAAAAGTATACACGAATAATCAAACCCTTGCTATCATTATCGCCCACAGCTAAAGGAGGTGGAGCTGTATTTTTTAAGGAACTAGCACACAGACCGATTGAATATAAATACTGGAATGATATATACATTAACTAATTTGTGATATAGAAGTATTGTCGGCAGAAAAATTGGCGGGAATATCAGGTGTCATAAATGACATAATATCAATTATAGAAGAGATATTTGAAGATGAATACATTGAAAAACCAAACAGTATAAATGAGAACGCATTGATGTCAACATACCATCACTAAAATGCCCTGTGACAATTTGATGTCGAGAATAAGAGACTCAGCAATGGTACCAATCCCACAGATTCTCAAAGTGTCGTTCCTAAGCAATACTATTTATCAACAAGTTTAAGTTTGGACGGAAACAGTTTGACAGTTGGCCGACCCGGAAGATGATGGTGATGCTATAAGTAAAGGATATTTTGATTCTTGTCTACAAGCAGTTCAGAAAGCCTTTAAAGGAAACTCTAACGCTTATCTAGTGTTGGAGAAAAACTATATAAACTTAAAGTAATTGTAGATAAATTAGTACTTGGTCTAAACTACAACTCGCCAACAAATTGTATAAACCTGCACCAAAAAATTTTAAACGAAGACGAACAATAATTAAAGGTTTTGATGACCTTTGGCAAGCAGATTTGACGGAATTCAACTCATATGCCAAACAAAATAAGGGCTATAGGTATATATTAGTGGTTATTGACTGTTTTTCGAAATACTTGTGGACTAAAGGATTAAAACCGAAAGCAGGTCAAGAAGTTACCAAAGTCATGCAGTCAATCTTCAAAAAAGGCCGGAAACCTAAAAATTTGCAGACATGCAGGAAAAGAATTATACAACGAGCCTTTTACTAAACTAATTCAGCTTTATCGAGTCAATCATTACTCCAACTATAACACAAACAAAACTGCAATTGCGGAACGTGTTATCAGAACCATTTAGTGTCCTCTGCATAAAACGTTTAGCCTACAAGACAAATACAAACGGATTGATGTAATTGGGACTGTAATGAGGGATTACAACAATCGTCAGCATAGAAGGAATGAATCCAAATTATGTAGATAAACATACGAAGATAGAGGCTTACACTCACATAAAAAAATTCGATAGGAATCGATATTGTGTGAGCGACATAATACTAATCGGTAAATGAAAAAGTGCGTTTGCCAAAGGATACACACGAAATTAGTCTAGTGAACTATTCAAGATTGTGAAAGTTTGAATTAATCACCCCAATACGTACATGTTGGAGGACATGAAAGGAACACCTATACTGAGAGAGTTTTATGCACACAAATTACAAAAATCAAAATATCCTGATGTGTACCTGGTATAAAAAGTGCTTCGATCCAATAATAATAAGATATTCGTGAAATGGTGAGGAGTAGACAGAAAATCCTGGACCAATGAGGCCGATATTGTTTTATAAGTAGACATTTAACTTATAATTTGAGAAATAAATTACAAATAGGTAGCAATAGTTTTTAACAAAGAATGGAGATTTTACATAAAATAAAATACTCAAAAAAATAATTGTTTCGGTATTTTAATGTATTGAGTATTACATTAATAAATAATGTTTTCCTGAAATATCATTATCTTGTATAGTAAACCTAAAGTACGTCTATAATTATTTAAGCTACTTGACGGCCATATTCCTAAAACTGGTCCATATGTCCATCTCAAGCAGAAATTTGTATTTGTTTCACATTTATGAATGTTTTCTAATATCCAGTTGTAAATTTTGTGGTGGTCTTCGTTTTCCCACGCCCACGCCCTTGTAAGCAGCAGCCAGCTAGGATAAATGAGCTCTTTTTTGACACGTTTCTCTGGGAATCGGATACCTGCTTCTGGGAAAACTAATATCTGTTTTTGGGAAACGGGTTCCCGTTTTTGAGCTGTTTTGACTTGTTTTTGGGAAGAGGGCGCTTGCCGCCATTTATAATCAATGAGATGTCTTTATAATTA
The DNA here is from genome assembly GCA_036346205.1 of Vesta saturnalis. Taxonomy (NCBI): domain Eukaryota; kingdom Metazoa; phylum Arthropoda; class Insecta; order Coleoptera; family Lampyridae; genus Vesta; species Vesta saturnalis. The sequence goes on along the minus strand of JARFJB010002474.1, from coordinate 143,872 downwards.
TCATGAATTTTGTCTACATTAATGCTATTGCTAGACAATAAATTGGTTATATACATTTTCTACATTTAAAATATCTAAAGCTTTATTTACATATTTTATGGTACTATACACTTATCTAGCTTAATTTTTTGCTAACAATGTTTTGTGCAATGAGGGTGTACATTTATAACCCTTTACCATCACACGGATTTAGAACCACCTTGTTATGCCTAACGGTGAAGAACAAAAAGTTTTTTCGACCTGATTAAATGTTGGTATCGCTTTGCAATTTGCTAATCAAATAATGCCAACTTGTAATCTTCTATGGTGATTTGTTATACAGTTGCTCTAGTGGCACCGTTAGATGTGTTTGTAAGTTTTCCGCCCCTCAACTTTATAAGCGTACATTTTCGTACGCAACCCACAAATTTCTTCATGATAATGCCATTCTTCTCATGTTTCATCAAGACCGGAATTTCTTTATTTACTAGAGGAATACCAAGAATATTGTCGAGAACATAATCAGATGTATAGAATTTTTCAATATTTTATTTCATGGACTCATAAGTATCGGGTACAGAGAACTCATAAATCGAGCTATCTGTATCAATATACATGAGCTTGCCTTTATTTCCGAATTTTGGTAGCACATAATTGTAATGAAATTCGTGCAGAAAAGTATTAGAAATCCTGCATAGATAGGTTTGTTTAAAAAAATGTCAAACTTGTTCATTTCGATAATTACCATATCCTTATGGAATATGGTACAGCTATGGAAATTTTGTTTGTGAATATACGAACCAGCACCTTATCGCCCCCCCCCCCACCAATTGGTCGCCAAACTGATGCTTTTATATTTACGCACATTTTCCGTTAGTTTACCGAAATCACTATTGGTTATTAATATACGGAAATTTTTATCAAACTCATTTTTTGGCTTGCTTGCGTAATGTAGTGTTGATTTCGATATATTTTCGTCATCAGGGGGCCTGTTCAAAGCTCAAAATTAATTTTGCCAATTTTAAACCAAACGCCAAATATATCTTTAAGTTCCCCTAGTGAAGAATGGACTTACGTTTCAGATACAATGAGTAATATTTTATTTAAATTGGAACCAGGTGAAGCCAAATATTCTGGTGTTAGAGGTAAGTCACTATAGAGCTCGTGCTATTCCAGTGGGTAGCCTAAATCACAGTCTACAATGTAACCCATATTTGAATCATCTGGAGTATCTAGTATGGATTCAAGGTTACGGTTATTTACCAAGACGAACTTCCCATATGGCAAAAATTGCTCCATTGATTTTCCATAATGGTTATTAACATCCAAGTACATTAAATAGCTCGTTGGGCCAGTGGTATTATACTATACCCCTGATGCCGCTTTCAAAGAACATGATCATATCAGTGAGCAGTTCTAATTGATCTTGTGTAGTTTTTAGGGTAGCATCAAATTCTGGGCTAGGGCTGTGTAATAATACAGGGGGTCCAACTGATACGCACATAAGCAAGTTATGCGAAAATTTTCAAATACATCAGCTAACAATAACACATCCGTTTTTAAATATAAATCTGAATATTGTCCTAATGTTTGTTCCGAAAAATGTTCCAGACTTGAATCGCGTGTAAGTAGCTTTAATCGCTAACACTTCATTAACAACTTGATTATAAATTGCTTCCTTTCGCTGTAGAACGGTTTCGTTTAGTCTGTCCCATGAATCAATGTATTTGTATGGCAAGATACCTTTGCGCGCTAACGCATTAAATTCAGCGTCGCTACTATACGCAAATCTAGTAATAAGCTTTTTATCTTTATCCAAGTAATAGGCTTTTATCATTACTACTACTCATAAACTTAAACTTGCGTGAAATTGATTCCAGTATAATAAAAATGTTGTCATCCGATTAGGTTAATTCAATAGTTCAAGTAGTAAACACGTCAGCGATTTTACATACACCATGAGAGTGTGCAAGCCTTACCCACACTTTTTAGAAGAAGATATTGAAGCGACTGACATGCGACTACAAAATTTTAACTTATACAGATGGGTTGATCTCAACGAGAATACCCACGCAAATCAAGTTACATGAGTCATTAAAAAGGTCAATGAACTTTAAGAAATTTCTAAGCATTGTAACATGATACCCCTGCAGATGTGTAAACTTTGACCTAGTAAATTCTATTTTTAGATTTCTAAAAATTCTAATATGATACCAATAAATTTTAACCTTGAAAAGTTTGACTCAATTTAGACAATACAAGAACCATTTAACCTTGACTTACCTTTTAGCATCGACAACAATCTGTCAATCTTCTTGTTTCCAAAAATTGATTATATTTTTAGACTTCCAATGATTGTAATATGATACCCCTGCAAGTCAATAAAATTTGACCTTGAAAATACTACTCTTAGATTTCTAACAACTGTAAAATGATACCAATAAATTTTTGACTCAATTTAGTCAATATAAGAACCATAAGGTCAATAAGCTTCGATTCTAAGAATTGATTGAACAATGAAAAGGGAAAGTGACCTTGAAATTATAAATTTCCCGCCAACACATGACCTTGAAATTTGTAAGTCAATGACCTTTGACATTGAAAGGGTCAATGAACAGGCAACAACGCCAAATCTTGCAACACCATATAGCCTTGGCAACACTGTAAAGTAGCCCTGAAGTGGGGTGCTACTATTGATATTTTTATAGAAGTGGGCTGTTTGCGAAATTTTTTTTTCAAGTTAGCATCTGCATGTCTTTAAATCAGTATCTCACAGAAATGTTTAAGCGTCTATCTGACATGTTACTCTTGTTGTTTGTTTTACAATATTGACTATTTTCCTTATGAACGTAATATGGTGAGGAGTATTACGAAAGAGGGTATAATAGAGTGACATATAATAACCATATCTTATAAGCTATACAATATAGATTTTAAATGATTGACACGATATTTGTTGTGTTTTTAGAGAATGTTTCAAGCAAAAACTGGCAGAAGATTCCAATAGGAACAAGGTGTTGAAATACATATGTAAGAGTCGCAACAAATTATTTTAAGCAATTTACATAGAAAAATTATGAGAAATATTAATTTGATAATTGTCTTTTCTTTAACTAAATAGTAATAATAATCTTCGTTTAACCACTTTTTTTGTTTCTTTGAAATTCGTGCAATATTAAGAAGTATTTCGCAACCCTTTTCTAGACCATTAAAAATGGCAGTTAATATAATCAAATATAATTTCAAACATGCATTAGTTCACGATCAAAAGCACTTAATAATGAGATGTTCTCAAATTTAATTAAAATTCCTCCTTATTCAGTGACGTCTACAATAAATATCTTTCACCCTGTATTTTTTTTCTCTCTCTTTTTTCTTTCTGTATCTAATTAAAGAAAAAAAATTAAGTTGCGTTGTTCTTTTTTTTTTCATGGCTGTCATGTTTACTTACTTAATTTACAAAATAAAAACCAAGGTTAAGTGAAAGGGCAACTATGCTGAACTTCGCCATGTGATTCCAATGTGTTCGAATTTAATTTAATTTAGAGTCCTGTAATATTGTTACTGTGTTAAAAAAATTTTTTTTCTGTTTTTCTGCGTGTATTTTAATATTTAAGTCTTGGAATAAAGACAATTATTATCATAATCATATATGTCAGGTAATGCATTTTTTTATGCAAAGTAACCACTTTGCTTGAATACTGTTAAGGTAAACAATACAAAGTGAGCTAATATAATAGATGGTCACAAATATAAATGACGGACTACGCTACTTTATTTTCACTTCTTTGCGCTTACGCTTGTGGGCGTGTGCGTGTGCGTGTGCGTGTGCGTGTGCGTCTCCGTGTGAGTGTGAATGAGTGTGTGTGTGTGTGTGTGTGTGTGTGTGGTGCGTGTGTGTAGGTGTGGGTGCGTGCTTGCGTGTGCTTGCGCGCGTGCGTGCGTGAGGGCGTGTTATTATTATTATCTTTATTACAACTATACGGATTTATATACAATGCACTTAATGATTTGGTAACATTTACCTAAATAATAACAAGTTAAACATATTAGCGATAATCTAAGGTTAAACTTTATATACATTTTCATACTGACAAGGTTATGTCGTTAAGCCATACAATGGTCTGTGATTCATTAACCGTACATAATTCGCTGTTTACACACCACCAGTATTTAAAATTTTCGATTGTCCCTTTTCCTAATGCCAAAAATAATCATGTATGGTTGTGCTTCTGAGTCTGTTAATAAAAGAGGTTTTGAAGTTTGCAGGGTAGTGTTCATTTTTCAAGGCATTTATGGTCAGGTAGTATATAGTAAGCTTTAATAAATTTGTTATGTGATTTGCTACTGTATGAGCGCTCGTGCGACTTTTTATTCCGGAGTCTTCTATAGTGTTAATGTTTAGCAACTTCTTTATAATTTTTGACCAAACTAGTAGTATATACGGACAACTAACTACCATGTGGTAAACGTCACACCTTACTGTTCGGCATTGGAGACATGTATCAACACTCCTCATTTTAGAATGATTTAGAAAAATTGGATCAACCGACAGATTTTTTGAAAATCTCCTATTTCAACACGTGTCCGGTTGATAAACTATTAAACATAGTCTGCTAATGTGTGGTACTTTGTGACCAGTAAGTGGTTAATATCTGCTGGTCTTGCAGTTGGAAGAAATTCGCTGTTAATTTATTTTGCAGCTTTTTCCGAGAGTTAGAGCTTAATTCGTGATCTCTTCTGGTACATGAAAACTAAAACATTGTTATAACGAGAAGGCATTGAGTCGTGTTCAATAAACCACTCGTTAAAGGTAGCTTTAATTCTCCTGTAATGGTTTATCAATTCCTTTTCCAACATTCCACACGATGTTTGTAGAGGTTCAAGTAAACTGCATCCTTGCAGCCATGTACCACAAGATCGAAGATCGCTTATCGTCATGAATCCTGCTTGTTCCCAAACCGCTGTAAAAATTAGTCAAATCGTTCGGGGGGATAACGTAGACAGTAATGTTGGAACTTTTTGTTGGTCGAAATTCTTGATACTTAAAAGTCTTTTCGTCAATAAGGTTTCCTATTTTAAACCACGTATTAATATCGAAAAACGAATCAATAACTACGGCGATTTCAGAACATGTCTACTCTCTCCAAAACTGTATACGCTAGTAGATGGCGTCACAAACAATCAGGGGACCAGACAAGAGGCGAGGACCTGAGAACCAGTTGCGGAGGCTCACAGTGGTCTTATAAGATAGTGTGAGGAGCCCTTATTGGAATACTATTTTAAACGTCTAGTTTTCTCACCAAGGGAGCGAAGACCCGACAAGGGACGGAGACCATGTAACAGGTTCCAGAGTCCTACTATCTTATGAGATAGTGTGAGGACCCCTTACTATTAGAACACTATTTATAATTTGCCGCCATAACGATTAGAGTCCTTCATGTACTTACAGCCAGGTGGTGCCACGATCAACCTATATTACCGAAAATATTCATTAGTCTTAGAAATACACCACCAGATGGGGTCACAAACGATCAAAAAGTCCGACAAGGGCTAAGACCTGAGAACAAATTCCGGAGGCATACACCTGTCTTATGAAATAGTACACTATTTCAAATTTTGAGCTTTACCGCCGCAACAATTACAGGGACCACATCTACTTTTAAAAACACACCACCAAGTGGAGCCACCGTCAATCTCTATTACAGAAAACATTCATTAGTTCTAGAATTACGCCACTAGATGGCGTCGCAAGTAAACAAACAAAACAAACCAATCAGAATAGAGAGCCTTAGGCATCCAACCAGAACACAGAGTCTGGAAGGTGGGCAGAGCCTAGGTATCAATCAACAACCAGTGGCTGTGGCCTGCCCTTAGACCCTCCAATCATATGCACCCTGGGGCAGTATGCGCGCGCGCGCGAACAATCAGCTGGAAGTGGGCGTGTCCTATGGTGTCATCCAATTAAACGCCATGTCACTCCCACTCATCTCAGACCTACCCATTTTCCATCTCACTCGCACTCACTGAAGGGGCTGTCCCAGTCTCCACCCCTTCTACTCATGTTAAAAAATCTGAAAAGGTAGTTGAATTCTTATCGTCAAACAAATTAAATCTAATATTAAAATCCCTTGTGAGTATCATATACTTACAATGTTCAAGCATATTTAGCAAAAGGTGAATATTATTTAGTAGTAATCCAAAATCTCCCTGAGGAGGGCGATAAACTACAACGACAGTTTTGTTGGATAAAGAATTTGCTGCTAACTCACAGTGCATTTCAGAAGATGGTCTCTATATGGTTTAAAGAGTTAGCATTAAAGCGCCGCCATGATGTTTCCTGCTTCGCGCATAAAACGTAGCTATCTGAGAATCTTTTATATTTAAACAAATTTCTAATTCAGTAGACTTCATCTATTGTTCAGTAACACATATTACGTTGTACAAATTCGTAAATTTTATAAATTAAACAGTGTAACATTCAAAACGTTAGCTCAATTGCAAATAAAACATTAAATTCTGAAGTAATGTTAAGTTGTTTTAATAACTGAACATTGGCAAAATGATCCAAAACTACTGTGCTTTACCCTCAAAACACGGGGGTACTGCAATTTACATGAATTATGCATACAAAAACCATTCAAAAAGCTGTGCTCTCTCTGAACTTGATAAAATTTCCGAATGATGTGCTATTGGACTCTACACTCTTAACACTATTATTGTTCTAGTGTGTCGATCGCCAAATTCGAGTTTTGATACGTTTTTAAGTAACGTTGATGGTATATTAGAAAAACTTTCAAAAACAAATAATAAATTAGTAATTGGAGGCGATTTTAATATCAATCTTTTTTAACTCATGATACACAACAAACACTATTTACTGACTTATCATTTCAAGGACTGCAACCAACTGTAAACACACATACAAGAGTGCGTTATTGTATGGACCACTTCTTTATTTGTGCGCATATAAGCAGCCTTAGCGTGCTAAATATTGATCTTTAGCTTTCGATTCATTTCTCCCAATTTCCAAACTTAAAATAGACACGAGATTTTAGATCCAACAATATTAAAAGGTTTTGTTGTTTGTTAAAGAATGAAGACTTACGCGGAAACTTCCTTCGAAAGTTTTAGAAACATCATACTTTTCTATTTTGACACATGTTTTCCTAATAATACATAATTATTTAAAATGTAAGGTTAAGACTCTTAAGTGGTTATCTTCTAAGTCGTTAATAACATTGAAAAATAAAGTCTATACATAGAACGAGTTAGCCAAAAATTATCCTATCTTCAAACCTCTTAGTGACAAATTGAATTTGCAATATAAACACGAATTATCACGAACAGCTAAAGAATATCAAGGCAAAGTAGTTTGTAACTCTGCCAACAAGCTTTTTCTTGAGAAATAATTTAATATCTTCTGATCAACACGACTTTATAAGCGGCAAAGGCGCACAAACAATGCTGTGTGGATATCAAAATCTAATTATAGATACATTAGAGAGTACGGTATGTAAATGATAAAAATGTTCACACTGATTCTTATACCAATGATACAAATATTTTAATTATAGGAAGTAATTTTTGCGAAACTAGACAAGATTTATACACAGCGTATGCTAAGATTTTACATTGGATAAAATCCAATAAATTAACATTAAATGTAACTAAAACCGTAGCAGCCCACTGTATATTAGGAAAACCTCCAATACACTTCTTAATTGAAAATAGCTATAATTTAAATGTAGTACATTCTGTAAAATTGTTGGGTGTTGTTTTTGATGAAGCTGTTAACTTGAGTGATCAGATTGAAAGTGTATGTAAAAAACTACACAGTTCATGCTATGCACTAAAATTTCTGTCTAACCATTGCAGTCATCATATATTTCTAGATCTGTATTATGCAAAGTTTCATAGTCATCTGAGATATGGCATATTAAATTGGGGTGTAAAACGGGTTTTAATGTTGCAAAAGTATGCGGCAAGAATTTTGTTAAACTGAACTATAGTGATTCATGTTGTAATGCCTTTAAGAAACTAAAAATATTAACTAATTAAACAATTATTATTAATTAAATTTTATTAAATACATAAATAAAAAGTTTACCTAGAGTAGGATTTGAACCTAGGACCTGCACTTTGCTTATAAAAAGATTAATTGTTGCAGCTATGTGTACGAGGGCAGTTTGATAAGTCCGTGACTTTAAGATACTTTTTCGGCATTCTATTTCTCAACATAGTCTCCTTTTAGCTCTATACATTTAGTCCAGCGTTTTTCCAATTTTTTTATTCCTTATTCTCCAGGCCCTCCAGAATCCAATATAAAATTATCCCAAAAGCTCTGAATAATATTCACCGGTAATCGTTTTACCCATTTCAAGGTAATTGATGTCAATGACGCCGCGTGCATTCCAAAAAATTGTGGTCATAGCCTTGTTGGCTGACAAATGCACCTCAGCCTTCTTTGGTGCAGCGTCACCCGAGAAACCCACTGCCTTGATTGTTCCTTGGTTTCTGGTATGTTGTGATGGATCTACAACGAAACGGCGCAAAAACTCGTTCGGATTGCGTCTGAACATCGCCAAACACTTCTGAGCGACCTGAACGTTCGGCGTCACTTGTGCTGGTACGACCACAGCGAACCGCAGTATACCATTTCTTAACCATTGAAGTTGATGGTGTAAAGTCCCCATTGCATATAACCAGCCTTTTCTTGATTTCGGTGATGTTTTTTTACGAAAAAAGTAATGCTTAGTCCGCACACCCAATTAACTTCTTTCCATTTTCGTCAAAACTCACGAGGTTGTCTGCATTCAATGGCTGGCATGCACAAACTAAATGACGCAGCTCAAAATTTGGTAGTAATCTATGAATAGATAACAACTGACGGGATCAGTGCTGCATTTAAAGATGTTAAGCGGGAAATTCAAAAAGCCACTCACCTACCAAACTGCCCTCGTATATACGAATTGTGTTGTTGTATTTAGTATGTTCTCCAGGAATTTAGACTTCCATTCACATAATACGGGATTATTATCTAGAATGTAAACTGTTTAACACTTTAAACGACTATATAAACAATCACAAGATACATGTATATTTAAAAAGAAAGTAAAACACTTTTACTGTCTAAAAATCCATACACACTTGATGAATTTTGTACAACTTGAGAAATATAGTATTATTATTTCTCTGACTCTGTGAGTATATTTAAATGAAATAAACAAAAATCTGCACTTAAGTCACTGTTTATGTTTTCTGAAGAAAAAATAAGAAACGTTTTATTACGACGGTCAGATTTCATTGGATACAAACCGAAACCTGAAATAATGAATATTGTTCTGGATACTTGGCAACTAAGTTTGAGCATATTGAGCAGATTGGATGTTTCTTGAATTGGGGTAATTAATAATAATAATGAAAAGTAACACAATCGTCAGAACCCACCGTACCAGATTCAAAAATTGATATACACGGATTAGCAAAAGAACTTCTACCAATGATTGTTGGTGGTATTAAAACTTTTACTGGGACAACTCCTTGAAAATGTAGTAAGTTGTATCTTATTAATGCCCCCGCCTTCTCCATAAGCTATGTCTGCCAATGTGGAGAAAAGGAAAAGAGATTCAATCGGTAACCGTTCTTTATCCGAAATTTTTTTTCTTTTTTAGGTTAGTATACTCATGCTTTTGGTTAGTATGCTTATATCTTATGCTTATATGCTTATTCGTAGACTGTTCAGGATTCCTCCTCTTCAGCCCTGATCATTTCATTATTGTTGGTGTTGCGATGTTTTTTGTAATTGTGTGGTTTACAATCATGAGTTTATTATTTTTGGTGTAAAAAAAAGAAAAAAAAGACAATTTGTTGAGGTTTTGTTATTTGGTATTAAAGAAAAAAAAAGGTTAAAGGTTTGATTTATTTCAGTTGTCAATATTTAGATTTAGGTGTGCGTGTGGTTGAGTGTGGTGAGGGGTGTTAGGGTGTTGATCGATTCGTTAGCCGGTATCCTTGCGTGGTCGTTATCCAGTAGACGGTGGGATGCGGAGTGCATATGGGGTGTTATCAAGGGTCTCTTCTATCTCCTCTGGGATGTCGTCTAATAATAGGGTTACGATCGCGGGAGGGTGTTTAAATTTACGTTTGGGTTTTTTCCATGGGGATTTGGGAGGTTGGTAAGTGTGGGAAGTTGTGATGATATCTTTGGTTGGGAAGGTATCGCCGAAAATCCTTTTGTGTGCAAAGTTTTTCTGAAGTGTTCGGATTCTGTTTGTCACTGGTGGTATGTTTGCATGTTGTGCTGTGAGGTTGCTGGGGTACCTGAAGGGTAGCCCGTGCATACGTCTAAATATCCGGCGTTCACAGGATGCTATAGAGGAAAGGTGGTTAGTGTTAATGTTTGTGTATATTGGTGCTCGGAAATCCATAACAGGGCAGATGTAAGTTTTATATGTGTGTTGGAGTGTTTTGGGGCGGCAACCTCTGATTCGATCCCGGAAGGCGCCCAAAACGTTTGCACGGTTTCTAATTCTGTGAAGTGTTTTCCTAACATCGGGGAGCCAATTAAGTGATCTGGTGAATAGGATACCTAGGTATGACGATTTGGTCTTGAAGGGGATTCTCTCTTGGTTAATGGTGAGGGAGACGTTTCTGGAGGATCAGTTTGGGAATTTGTCTTCGGCGTAACTATGGTGGCGGAAAAGGATTGCTTGGGTATTGGAGGGGTTAATGGAGACTTCACCGGTTGGCCCAGTTGGAAAAGTTCCGAAGGGTTTTGGATATGCGGTTGGAGGCCGTTTCGCTGTTCCGATTAACCGGCCAGAAGGCGGTGTCATCTGCAAACTGCGCAACGACTACTCCGGGTTGGGTGACTTGAGGGATATCTGAAGCAAAGATGGTGTAAAGGATGGGGGCTAAGGCAGAACCTTGCGGAACGCCTGCTGTGGGTTGGAAAAGATCTGAGAGGTTTTCCCTACTTTCACCCTGACCGATCGATTGGTCAGGTACGAAAGCAGTAGTTTGAAAAACGGGTCGGGAATGTTAAGGTTTCGGATTTTTTGTAGGAGACCGGCGTGCCAGACCCTGTCAAATGCTTGCTTAATAACCAAGAACACAGCCAGATTGCATTACTTGTGGTTGAATGACACGTTCGGTTTGGGCGGAATCCGAATTAGCTGTTGGGAATGAGGTCGTTAAACTCTAGGTGTTTCCTGAGCCGCCTGGCTAGAATTTGCTCGAAGCATTTTCCGAGACATCTCAGGAGGAATATGGGTCTGTAGGAATTAGGTGAGTTTAGGTCTGCGTGGGGTTTTGGTATCATGACGGTGGAGGCCGATTTCCAATCCGTCGTGAAGGAAGAGAGGGTTAGGCACTTATTGTAAATGTTTGCGAGTAGTTGGAGGCATGGTCCAGGTAGGTGACGTAGGATTTTTCTATTGAGGCCGCCGCAGCCTGGAGCTGAGTTTTTTAAAATAGGCATTGACCTGGTCGGGCGTAATTGGGGCATAGAAAGGATTCTCGTTATAGAGTTGGGGTTCGGGAAGGTTAAGATTTCGGAATTCCTCGAGGCGGTTCTCGAGGAATCCCTTGATAACAGGATCGAATTGGGGATCATTGGGGGATTGGAATATGGATTGGAGGTGGTAACCAAAGAAATCTGCCTTTCCTCGGTCGGAGGAGATTAGGTTGCCCTGAAGGTCGGTTAGATGGGATTTGGGGTCAACTTTTCTTCTGATCAGTCTGTCAAACCGTTGCCAGAAGCCTTTACCGTCTCGATAATCCAACTGGGAAGTGGCTTTAGCCCAGGAGTCTTCTGTGTGTTTATTGGCTTCTCCCCTGATTAAGGCGTTAGGGCGATTGTATTCCGTCTTGAGAGCCGGATCCTTGGATCTCAAGAATTGACGATAGATTCGTCTCTTCTCTTTGATCCACCTCACTATGTGTCGTCGGAGCGGTTTTTTTGGAAATGTCGACGTTTTTAAGCGGGACTGAGGTGTCGACCGCTTCCGTAATTACGGAAGTTAGGTCTCTAATGGAGATGTGTTCGACGAACACATTCCAGTCTGCATTCGAAAAATCTTTAATGATTGTGTTTTGAGGGGGTGTTGGGGAGCTGGACAAAATAAAGTTTTGACCAGATGTGGAATATGATCTGAAGTGATCGTGGTGCCTAGAAATCACTCACGATCGAAGTAGTGTGCTATTGATTCGGAAACTATTATGTGATCTATTATTGAGGCTCCTAAGTGATCTAAATACGTAGGTTGTGTATTGGCGATCCTCAACATAGACAACTGCAACAGAGCAGATGCTAGTCTGTTGCCGTTTCCATTTGTTGTGGTGTCACCGAATTGAATATGGAGGGCATTGAAGTCACCTAGGATGACTGCATTTGGGAGGCTGGAGGTATAAACTAACAGAGTGGGGAAGTGCACCTTTGCAGCAACGCATTCGAGTTGCTGCAGGTGCGAAGGTAACTGAAATGGAGTTGAAGGGAAACAGTTTTTAATTAGGAGTACGGTTCCGTGTGCGCTATTGTTGAGGAAGGAATTATAAGTGTTAAATTGTAGTGTGCATTTTTGTGAGAGTTTGGTTTCTGTCATTGAAAGGACGTGTACATTCAACGACAACTTCAAAACAAAACAAACATACTTAAACATTTTATATTTTATACGTTGCTTGGGTCTGATTAGATTGTGTGAGAAATGCAACGGAAGGAAGGTTATATTAGAGGTAGTTTTGGTTCTTATCAAATATATCTATGGATATTTCAAAGATACAAAAATACCTAGATATAGACCTAAATATATCGATTAATTTAAATTTATTATATTCTATACAATTTTTTGATACGACGTGTAATTTAGCGGCAAGAAAAACAAAGTGTTAGTTTAAATTCTTTTACCGCGTACTGGCTACGCAGACATTGATCTTCCGTTGGAAAAAGTTGAGAGATAAGGAATCTATGGTTCGGATAACTCGCCGTTGGTGGTTAGGGAACAGGTCTAGGAGAGAGTGTGTCAGGACTTGTACAAAGGGTTTGATAGTGACGGGATCTGTGTCGCGAATAGGTTTAAGGTGAGCGATGTCTTCAGAGTCAGACTCGTCAGACTCGTCAGACATGATCGGATCAAGGATTGCCATCTGTGACGGAGAACTGGGAGGTTCCCGCCCCATGCGGCACTTGAAGGACGTGCATCTGTGGCTTCCTCCACAGTTGGGACACTGGATCGATCGGGTCGGACACTCCTCAGAGGTATGTCCCACCTGCGTGCACGTGACACAATACACGGGGAGAGGTGTAGGGATGATGGAAGGTTTACAACGATAGTGTCTCCCGAACATGGAGACACCGGTTGCGAGAAGGAACTCGAGGGTGGTTTGGGAGTTTGTGATAATGCGGACTAGGGAAGTGGGGGTATTGGTAGCCTTCGAGATTATGCGCACGGCCTTTCTCAGGTGAAGCAGGTCGATTGCATCGAGGATCTCGCCTGTAAGGATGTCCTTATCCACGTGACGAATCACGCAGGAAAAGGAAGGAGGTCTAGGAATAGGGTTAGGTTGACGGGGGCCGGATAACTGAGTTAAGGTTAGGGAAGGTTCTCCGAAATGGTGACGCAGCCGAAGTTGCATTCCATCCCGTAAGGGAAAGGAGGTTTCGAGGAGGCAGGTGTGATTGTGGTTGAACGTTAAGTTCGACCACGGAAGGTTAAGCGGTTTGAGGGAATTGAAAATGGATTTCTGTGATGTGATGGATTTCGGGATATTGAGGATACAATATCTCGAGGATTGGGTACGGGTGTGTGTGTGTTGCTGGAGGTAGAGGGTGTGGGAATAGTGTTAGGTACAGCTGGCTGGGCTGGTGTAGGTAACAGGGCGGGTTTGTGTGGGTGTTCGGGTTTGTGTGTGTGTGTTCTGGTTTGTGTGCGGGTTTGTGTGTGTGTGTGTGTGTGTGTGTGTGTGTGTGTGTGTGTGTGTGCGTGTGTGTGTGTGTGTGTGTGTGTGTGTGTGTGTGTATGTTTGTGTGCCTTAGCGGAAGCGGTGGATCATGTTGAAATCTAGGAATGTGTAGAGGAAGTGGAAATGGGTAAGGCGTTTGAATGGGATAATGTGCGTGCGGAAGGTGGTGGAGAGGCGAGTGTGTGTGCGTAGATGTGTGTAGGTGGTGGTGTAGGTGTAGGTGAACGGGTGTCGACGGGGTTAGTGGACACAGCTTTGATAGTAGCTCGGTGGCGACCTTGCTTAACCATCTCGGCTGCGTTGTTAGTAATAGGGTTTGTGAAAATTGAGGATTAAAACATTAAAAATCTGTTTATCAAAAGTCCGGGTCTGTGCCGAGGTCAGCCTCACACCCCGAGGAAAAATGGCTTGGAAATCAGAGACCCATTTCGAAACGGAGGAAATACACAGTTAAAATAAAAACAACAAAGTAATTAAATTAAAATATTTTTATTAATGATACCTATTACCTTTGACCTTGACCCGAAGACGATCCTGCTGTTGGCGACTATGTCCTGGAATTCTTCTGTATCCGGCTGTAGTTGTAGATCCTCTTCTAGTGATCGCTTCTTCGTGTTATCTGTATGTACGCAGCGATAGATCTAGCTCCGATGCAGCGAAGATCACGAAGCTGGAACGATGAGCGAAAACGCTAGGTTCCTTTTTGTGAAGTTAAACGATTGTAATAAAAATCACAAAGCGCTTACGCTGGATAGGGCTTACGTTCGTAACCGAGGTTCGGACTGCCCTACTTTATCCGAAAACGATTCTTCGACTGTTGAATGCATTCAAATAGAAACCACGCCCAAAAGGAAAGGAAGGGGTAGGCTTAGAAAAGTATCCTCGTCTGCCATTGAGGACGAGAACTTTTACTAATCTACTGTAACTTGATCTGTGATATTTTATTTATTTATTACTTTTTGTAACTTGATCTTTGATATTTTATTTATTTGTTATTTATTTTGTTTGTGACAAGGTTTTTACTATTGTAAAACCAAAATAATTAAACGTGTTCGTTAGTTTAAGGTAAAGTAACTATCGTCCTATAGAAGTACCATTTTATCATCAAATTACTTTATTTTATGCGTACTAAGAAATATTCTACATTTACTTATTTATACATTTATAAATCAATTTGTATACTGATCTGCAAGGTATTCCTTCTTAGAGGTAACCTAATTACATAAGCGTTAAAATGGCTTATCACAATAGTATCATGCAATGGAATTGTAACGGATGTAGTACGCATTATGCAGAATTAAAAATACTTATTGTTGATAAAAAACCTATATGTATATGTTTCCAAGAGATATATTTGCAGATATCTCACAAGTTCAAAATCCGAGGATTTAACGGTATAAGAAAGCACGAGGCACGTCGAAAACGTAGGAAAGGGGGAGTTGCTATATTTTTAAAGGAATGCATTCCACATGAAAGGATATAGTTTCGAACAAACCTACAAGCAGTTGCAATTAAGTTAAGCTGTCCGATCAAATTTACATTATGTAATATATACTTACCGAATCAAAACTGTTCAACTGAAGAATTAAGAAATATTTTTGAACAACTGTAAGACCCGCATGTAATACGAGGTGACTTTAACTCTCATAATGTTTTGTGGGGATCGGCAAAAACAGAGTTGCGGTAGAAACATTGAACAACTCGTTGACGAACAAGACCAAGTGGTCATCAATACAGATGAAGGCACTTATATAAACTCCAGAAGCAACAACTTCTCACCAATTCCTATAGTACGATGGACCTGCCTAGACGCCCACAACATGACCGATCATTTCCCTAGTCATATAGAATTTACTAATCATATATACCACTGTGTTATACCTAAACGTCGGAAGATATAGAAATCAAATTGGAAACTGTATAAAACACTTACTGAAAAGATAACCATAGAAGATACAGAAACTGAAGAAAGGCTAAATAACTTCTGCAAAGGAATCTTGGATGCAGTTCATCAAACGTACCACAAACAAGATGACAAGTGATTAATAAGTCAGTCCCTTGGTGCAACGACGAGGTAGCCAAAGCAATTGCCGAGAATAAACGGAAGTTTAACAGGTTTAAAAGATCACTAAACCTATAAAATATGCTGAGTTAAAAAAAAATTATGAGCGAAGGCCAGGAAAATTATTATGCAGAATAAAACAGACACTTACCAACATTAACTCACAAACAAATACTACAGAAATGTGGATAAAAATTAGATCAATATTGGGCTAGCGTTTTTCAGAACCGCCTCCTGTCTTAACGGTAAACGGAAACGACATCATTGAACCAGCAGATATTGTAGAACGCTTAGCGTCGCATTTTCAAAGTGCAACATTTTCTGAAAATCTCACTACGGGGTTCAAATTAATGAAAGCAACCTGCGAAGTGTTCTTAGATTTTGATGCAGGGTTCACGATTCACTACAATAAAGACTTATCTCTAGACGAATTAAATGAAGTACTGAGTCAAACTAAAAACACTAATCCGGGACCAGAATACATACATTACGAATTTATTAAAAATCTCCCATGTAACCAAAAATTCACACTACTACAGATTATGAACAATCGCTCGAAGGAAGGAAGCTTCCAGAAAACTGAAAAGAAGCAATCATAATATCTATACCTAAAAACAATAAGAACATTAAAGAACCTAGCAACTATAGACCTATTTCAGTAACTTCCTGTTTAAGTAAGTTACAAATGGTTATTATACGTCTTATGTGGTTTCTGAAATTTAACAACTTACTCGACAATCATCAATCAGGAATCAGGAAAAATAAATCTACAACCTATCAGATAACTTTTTTGGAAAACAGTATACCGAAAGAAAACACCTTGTCGCTGTATTATTTGACATCCATAAAGCGTACGATACTACCTGGCGTTTTGGAATACTAATAACGCTTTTTGATTGGGGACTTGAGTGTAACTTACCCAGATATATCTGTAATTTTCTAAGAAACAGATATTTTAAGGTACGGGTACAAAACACCATGTCAATAAAACACACACAGGAAAATGGCGTACCACAGGATCAACCTTAAGTGTAGTACTATTTTTAGTTGCCATAAATAAACTTTTTTCAGTAATTGATGACACCGTAAGTAAAACAATGTATGTAGATGACACCGATTTTCGTCTCCGATTTTGACATGGAGAATACAAGTCAAATGCTGCAAAACGCAATTGATAAATTATTAAAGCAGTCCTATAAAATATGATTCACCTTTAGCTCAAACAAAAAAAATGTGTTCTGCAGATTACGAAAACCACACCAGGAACCAGTGTTAAGGATAGCAGGAGAAGGAATAGAATATACTCCGAAATGCAAAGGCTTTAAATCTTAAAATCCGTATTAAGTTTTAACTTGCGAATAAACAGAGATACGCTGCGGAAAATGTATAAAACGGTTATCTTACCTAAAACAGATTATGCTGCAATGGCTTATGGGTCGGCAAGGAAACCGTTGCTGAAGAAACTTGTCTCTTTTCAAAGTACATGTCTGTGTTTTACAACCGGAACATACAAAACTAGTCCAATGGCATCATTAAATCGTGAGACCGGTACACTCCCTCTAGAAAAAAGAAGAATGCAATTATTAATTTGTTATGGTATTAATATTAAAGCACAAGTAAGATACCAGAATCACACCATGTTTACATCTAATGAAATCCTATCCCTATGGTCGGGATACCATCACGCGACCCTCTGGGGTAAGACCTACGGAAGTAATGAAAAGAATAGGTTATTGATCCGTCTCAAAAGGAAATACCTCTATGAAAAGTATCACAACCAATGGTTTATTTTAAAATATAATAAAGAAAATACAAATAACTGTAGAGCTATATATACAGACGGATCACGGACTAATGAAGGAATAGGAAGGGCTATTTTTATCCTAGAGGAACTATATTCATGGACATTACCAAAAACGGCTAGCATTCTTACAGCGGAATTATACGCCATATGACACGCCCTGAAATACATACATTTAAACAGATACAATAAATATATTATAATTAGTGACTCACTAAACGCACTAACTAACATACAAAATAAATACTGTTTAAATCCTGTGGTGCAACAAACACCTGTAAATTTCACACAAAACAGTTACTTTTCTTTGGATACCGGGACACGTGGGTATTGCAGGCAATGAAAAAGCAGATATGGCTGCAAAGCAAGCCACCAAACAAGGAGCAGAATGCATACCTGTAACTAAACAAGATAATAGAACATATCTGAAACAAGTAATAAAGGATATTTGGCAAACAGAATGAAGAAAATAAAGTATGAAACGAAGAACAATTACAGGACAAGTAAATATAAACAAAACCGGCACAACAACTTTTTGAATAGAAAAGAAAAGACAATACTTACCCGACTGAGAATAGACCATACTCGTTTAACCTCCAGCTTCATGTTGTCAAAATTAGTTTCATATGTTGCTTAAACTTACTATACCGTAAGGACCTAAGGTGGAATACGATTAAACAATTTTATTGATAGAACGTTAGCACTAGTTTGAGTTTTAGTTAAAGGAAAATGGGGGATGATTACATTATTCTTACTGCGGGTGTCATATTGGACAGTAACGTATGGGTATATGTACCTCGTTTAACTAAACACAGGAACTCAAGAATATGTATATGTATATATATATATATATATATATATATATATATATATATATATATATATATATATATATATATATATATATATATACTTAAACTAATAAAAGCTTGGCGACATTCTGTTCTGAAAAAGAGATTACATATGATCCTCACAGCTTTACGTTGAAGACTAAATATTCGCTTCCAGCAGCTGAATTACCCCAAGCTGTTACAGAGTATTATAGACGGCTATGACAGAGAGCATAATAGGCAGATATTAAAACTGATTCATTAATATTATTGGACAATTTCTGCAGTACAAACAGATTTTTTGAAATTTTACTCGCAATGAATTCACCATGAGTATTAAAGGTTAAGTTTGAATCTATAAGCACTCCCAACAATTTGACATAAGAGATGTTTACTAAAGAATGAGGCTTTAAAGATAATATAATTGTTAAATAGACTTTCAGTAAATAATATTGTTTGCACGCTCCAATGTGGCATCATCTGCAAACAATATAATTGAAACAACCTTTTTTTGTGGTTGTATTAAAAAATACATTAATTTAATATCGTTCATTTATTTGGCGTAATAGTAGAAAAGTTTTTAATTATTAATATGTAGAATTGACAATGGCAATTTAATTGGCATTTCCTAGAACATATCTTTTGGGTGTAATATTTCATAAAGAGTTATAGTTCCCTTTCTTAAAAAATTGGATTCATGTTATTGTATCCGCACAACGCGTGAAAACTTTTAGGGGAATACTCACTTGAGTTATTCTGAAAGCTTTTTTTAATTCACTTAATGCTGAATGTTACAGCAGTAAGCATGGTTTTTACCTAACTTTTTTATTAGTGCCATCAGATTTTGATGGTAAGTTATTTTCTAATTCATTATATTTAAAACTAAAGCATTTGTTTTTTTTAGGCACTTATTTGCACTCCTATTTCGTTTATTTTACTCATGTTTCATTCATATTTGACTTATATTTTACTTATATTTTTTAATGCATACTTTTATATGGCATTTTGATAATAATTATTTTTAATGGCACGTATGAGTCACTAATTTACTATTCTATTTTCTAATTTAAATGGCAATTTTTAGCTTGAATTACATTTTACAACGCAAGTTCTACATACTTAAAATAAATTTATGGACACAATATATTAAGGATAATTAAGCAAGACATTGACCTCACCAAGTTCACCATTCTGCTTCATAGTTACCAGTTACAGTTTATGTACAGAACAGTTCAAACGTAATGTTTTATATAATTTTAGAATAGTAAGACTTAGAATTTTAAGACTTTCTTTTAATCAGATATTGAATAAACTTAAGTATATCATGTTATTTTATTTTCATTTTGATAAATTGTTTATTATTCATTAACTAGGTTCTGTTGTTCCTATAAAAGAAAAAGACAACATGGCGCTCGAGATTTTATCATTTTTCCATAATTCTTTATATAACATTTCTTTATGAATTAAGTGAAGTGAAAATAATTAAGCAAAGCAGAAGAGAAGCATGCAGTATTTCAGGTATTTTAATTAAACTCAGTATATTAGAACTCTCCCTTAACTTAATCTACCGATTGAGCCGACGGCAGTAGCGATTGTTATTTGGTAATATTTTCTTATTAATTAAAATTATTCGATCAATTACAAATTGTTTATTATCGCTTTTGTTTTAATGTTATAAGCTGGCCCAGTTTTAGTGTTTATACTTTGGCAGCTGCTTTTAATGTTAGATAATTAATTAACCTGTCTCGGTGCAGTTAACTTGTAGTCCACGAACATGAAGGTGACAAAATTTCTAAGCTGATTTAAGAGAAGTTTCAGTCCAAGAACACTGAATTCCACTTCTCCGTTTAGTATAAGACACCCTTATCCATTACAGTTCTGTAAATTTTTATGGTGTAGTTTTTTTGACAGAAGAACTAGCAACAGCTCTTGATCTCGTTACCATTTTACTGCCTGTAATATTCAACATTTTCTAATTGTTATCTATTTTAAAGAATTCCTTATCAGATCCATTGATCTTCGATATGTTAACCTTGCTTATCGCTTCTGCAACAAGTGCAGGTGTGATTGTAGCATTACCTTGAGGTTTATTACCAATTTCAGATTTAATAATATGCGACGATTTGTTATCGTCATTTTTCGTTTTAAGATTATTTACTTGATTTATGAGCATAACTTTGCCTTCTAACAAACCAATTTGTTCTTGAAATACGTTTATAACAGCACCTTTTTCCTTAATAATGGACTTTAAGGGGTTTCTTGTAGAAAACGCATCCGCATTACCATCTACTTGACATAATTTACAAATGCATTTTGTACAGTAACCACTTTGGATGTTTCAGTGCAACTTGCATGGAAATAATTATTACCACAAATACCGCATATTTATGGTTTTTCAACAGCCCAATTATACTCGGTGATATGGCAATTGTAACACCAAGGAGGGGTAGGAATTCTTTGACCAAAGTTGACAGAAACGTTTAACTACTAAAAGGTAGCAATTGATTAAAAATTCATTCATATGGATCAAGCCGTAATGGCTTATCTGACAGTTCGTTCACTTTTTTCGAAAAACTTTGTCAGGTGTGTTTTGTGAGGGATGGTGTTCAGTTCTTTATCGTTTTCGCTTGTGATTTTGAGAAGGTGTGATCATGCCTAGAGTGCACCAACGTGGAAATTACAGCCAATTAAGGGAATTCGACAGAGGTCGTATTGTTGGTTTGCGCGAAGGTGGTTTTATGTTTAAAGAAGTCTCAAATCGCCTTAACCGGAACCTTCTGTTTGGGGATGCATGATGGTCGTATGAGGGTCAGACGAAGACGTGCGAAACGTCGAAATGTTGAATTCTCTGTTGCGAGGCATGTGCACCAAACTGTGGGGATTATGGTATGGGGTGCTATAACTTATGGGAGTAGGTCTCCTTTGGTATTCATCCGAGACAATATGAACACCTAGCGATATGTGGATGAGGTGGTAGAACCCCATATTCTTCCATTTCTTCAGCAGTTGCAAGACCCACCCTTGCAGCAGGATAATACCCGTCCTCATACTACAAGACGTTCTTCGGGCCGATTTGCAGAGGATAATGTTAATCTCTTGCCATTTCCACCCAGATATCCCGGCCTATCGCCCATCATGCATGCTTGGGACATTATGGGGAGAAGACTGAGAATCTTGCAGCATCCTCCGCAGACCAATTACAGGTTACTTGGGACACAATAACTCAAGAAGACATCAGATATCTGTTTAAGTTTAGTTTAAGACCATTAATCTTATATTTATCGCGAGCGTACGACCTTTTAGGTCTGTTTTTGGATCTATTCAAATGCTGACCGTTCATCGTTTTCAAATGTGTTGTTAAATACAGTACTAAAAAAATAATCTATTGTGAGACAGTTGAGTTATGTTCGCTTTGGGATAGGCCTTAAGACTAGCAGTTATAATAAAATAACCAAAAGCTAAATTTTCTAAGTTGGAATGATCATTTGATATTGGATAGAAGGGCCTTGTATTTAAGAAATGTTTACGAAAACAGAGTTCAATTCTTTAAACGGAAGGTGAGCATTACCCAAGATTCCTAAATACCCCACCAACCCACCACCACCACCGCCGCCAAAGGGAGTTGTGGAGTGTACTTGTTTTCAGGCATAAGTTTTTAAATACCGTATGAGAATTTACGTTAAAAAACTGCTTTAAGCTTAACACAAAGAAAGTAATCAGCGAGCCCTTCCTCCAAAACCTGGCAATTTCCGATAACATTTGATGGAACTGTTTGAGTTGGAGCTTTTGATAGATGATTGTGTAGGAGTTAAAAGGGACTAATATCGGGAGTTTTTGTTGTTCCGAAACTTTTAAGTTGATTATCCGTCCTCAGAGAGGTATTAGTCTAACGGCATTAAAAGTCAGAAATAAAAAACTGAAGCTTATATCAGACCATGGCTTCCTACCCACATTGACTTTGGAAATCTGCAAAACCTTTGACTTTGCCAAGTGTAATTCTTCTACATTTAGAGGCCCGTTTAGTTTACTGTCGGAATATTTGAGATTACGCTGATTTGCACATATGTATGTATCAATAGGCCACTACATGTGATTAAATAACGCTACAAAGCATTCTGAGAAGGCGCTAGCGTACTGGACACACCAATTTTTCTGAAATGATTTTGTTGTCAGTGCAAAAAAGTATTTTATTATGTTTTCGCTACATTCAATAGATATATTTTAAGACAAACAGAACTTGTAGCAAAGGATGCTAGCCATTAAAATTGCTAACGGGATGTGTAGTATTTATTATTTTAAAAGCAATTTATATAAATAAATGACTTGTTTACGCCAGTGAACATGAATTTTCATTTAATGAACTGACAAAGATATTGATTTTCTCCCAATGGTTTATTTTTTCAGCTCAGAATAATAATAATATACCAGCCATTATTTATGGCACACCTATTAAACTGATTTTATTTAAATTATTTACTGTAAATCTTACATTCATCTAAATGATACAAGTATTACACTTACGTGGTACTCTAGCAAAGTACAGTTCGTAGGTTCAAATCCTACTCGAGGTAAATTTTTTATTTATGTATCTAATAAAATTAATAATAATTTTTAAGTATTACATGTATTTAAACTTCACAATTGTTATTAATCTTTTCTTCAATTTAATGGTTTTGAATTGTTTTCTATGTACATAGGAGGTATTCATTTCATTGTGAATGTAGAAACCAAAAAAAAAAACAAATTGTAATACAATACGCTTTCAAAAAGGTTTGCTTTAGCGTAATATGACCAGCTGCAAATTTAAAACATAAGCAGAAGATTATTTTTGTATTCGGGGGAAAAAAGATCAATACTCGACCTATTAATGCTGAAAAGCTTTGAAAGACATCTAAATTGGTATTTCTAAACATGTCTCCTGAAAAAATGTACATGATGTTAGGATTTAGTAATAATCAGTTTAAAAAACGCAAATTTCAAATTTAAAGTTATTTTATATCAAAGAAATCAGCAACGGTCGGAGTTCCATATAAACGTTTTAAGGCACATGATTTATGTTTTTCTCTCAGACATGTCAAAAGCTTGTGAGGTATATTCTCAAATTATTTCTACACGCACAAATTTGTAAGTGAAAAACAGAATAGGGATATTCAACAAAAAATGAATGTGTCACTACTGTTTATTCAAGTTGTCGTCAACGTTTTTAGATATATTCTTTATTTAATCAACTATTCTCTAAAATTTAATAAAACCTTAATAAAAGACAATAACAATTTTTTTTTCTAAATTTAAGATTAATTTTATTATGTTTGATGTTCATGAACGTTTTATGACATTAATGTCTATTCCAATGGCATAGCTTGGGTTTCAGCCCCTCGGGGCGCAGGCTAATTTCGCCGCCCCCTTATTTCCGAATTGAAATTAAAAGGGCTCTAAAATATAAAGTACTTTTAAGAAACCTTCCACCAAGAAGAATCATCATTATTGTGTATTGTGACAAGATTAAGTTATTAGCGACTTGAATATAAAACACAAATGACTTCCAATTAGAACTAGAACGATACGTACTGTTTCTATTTATACATATTTTTATTGAAAAATAATATAATTGCTACGATTAAAAATAAAACCACTGTCTTTTACTAAAACTTAATTCGTCTACTTTTTTTTAAAGCAAAGTTTTTTACACAGCATCAATGTCTATAGCATCACATACCTATTGCTCAATTGACAAGATCGCCAGATTGGTTAGCCTTAAAGTACTCGTTGTTGATCTTAAATAATTTTTGATCAATTTCAATTTTGAAAAACCTCTCTCACAGCTTTGCTTATGGTAATTGTGAGTAATATTCGGAGCTTTATTATAATGTTGGGCAGAGTATCTTCCAGATTGGATTTTACAATAAATTTTAATAATCCAAGCGAGTCCGCATTCATTAAATTATTTCCATTGCCTGTGGCGGCAATGAAAGTCTGCAGTCGAAGTCGTTCGAGCATGAAGTCCTGCTGGTCAATTTCGGCAGATGCGTAGTGTAGATTACATTTAGTATCGTTCGAGTCTAGTAATATAGCCAGAGTTAGATAAGAAAACTTATCCACTAAATCCTGTAGTTGCTGAAACCTCTCACGAATTTCTACAATTAATCTATCTAACGAAGAAAACAGCTTTCGTTACAACTCATTTTCAAAAGACAAGTTGGCATCCCTGGTTCTGTCATCAAAAATGTGCCTTCTCATTACGTGCCTCTGAGGTTCCATAGAAATGCCAAGTTGTTCACAGAAATTTTTGCGTAACTTATAGCGCTGTCTGCCAATTCCTCTTGTTTCTCTATCAGTACCATCTGTAACGCATTTATTTTCTGAGTGCACCGTCTTATATCTAGTCCCTTTGCTTGTAAATATTTTTGTGCATCATTCACTTCATGTAGCACAGGTTTCCAGAGGCCCAAGAAACAAAGAAAGGAAAATAGCTGCATGGTAACTAGTTCCTGCATCTGTACTTGTGTATAGGCTTTCAACTGTCTCTGTCAGTTTTTCCAAAGCGGCAAGAATGTTTTTGTAATGATGTCATATTAACTGAATCTCCTCTTGAACTCCACCGTGTATCTTAAACTCTTTTTAAACTTTTACCTGTAGCTGCTATCAGAACTTTCCAACGATTTGTGGACATGGAAAAAAATTAATAGCAACGTTCTAATGTGCCGAAAAGTTACTGAACTGGCCTCAACTAAGGCAGCGTGTAAACAAACCAGGATCAACTAATGATTTGAGAAAGGTAAGAATTCAATTTTGGGATTTATTTCTTTAATTCTTTGCTGAACTCCTGAATTCCTTTCAGCCATAACAGCGGCGTTATCATATTCTTGGCCTCTGCAGTTATTTACATCGAGACCATTAGCTTCAAACTTGCTCAAAATCATTTTTCAAATTCCTTCAGCAGTTTTGTCTTTTGCTTCAATGAAATCTATAAAGCACTCCATTACTTGTACTTCCTGATTTTCAATCACTATGTATCTTAATACCTGGCTTGTTTGATCTTTATCAGAAATGTCTGGAGTGCTGTCGAATATTCTAGAATAATACATGGCATTTTTTACTTGTCTGATGTTATGTTGGCGCACTTTATTTCCCAAGGTTGCAATAAACTCATTTGGAATCTGTGGTAACATACGTGATTGAGATTTTGCCGCACATTTCAGATCTTGCAAGATGTTCACGCAGTACAGGATCGCACTTTGCTATTAAATGTACCAATTCAACAAAGTTTCACTATTAGTACTGGTACCGTTTTCTCTATGGCCACGTAAAGCCAAATTTTGTTTAGCAAGGAATTTTGTAATATTAAGAATTTCTTGCCATTCTTTTGTCTCTGCTGCCATAAGGTTTTGTTCTTTCTTGTCAATGGTCTGTCCATTTTGAATTCTGGTCTCCAACTACTTTCATTTGCAATAATGTTGGTTGTGTGGAACACTTGATTCGTTATTAGAAACCTAGGATTTAGTTTCCACCAAGTACTAAATCCACCAGATGAACGAAAAATTGATCCATTCGGTTTATTTACGTTCTCAAATAAACGACAGCAAAAGCAAAATAATGAGGATAATAAGCCATCCAATTACGTAAAACTTTTTCGCCGTTATTTAATGTGCGGTAAAACCATTCCTTGGTAAGCGGCCTTGTCTCTCCTTCTGATTTTAAAGAGCACGAATCTGAACGTATTAATGTTGACGCTTCGGCGAGGTTAGTATTGATATGCTGAACTACTTCCTGGCCTTGCTGAATGAGACGCAATCGTACATTTTCATGTATATGCTCAGGCCGTTTTCCGATATGGTCTAAGTTTCGGTCTTGAATAGCAGACAATGTCAATACTAAGCTATCAAACTCCATGTCTAGACAAACAGATGCAGACTCTGGTTGAGTAGATGCTGTTGGAATTTGATCTTCAGGAACGATCTCAACATTCTTAACAGGTACCTGATCAACAGTGTCAGGTTCTTGTATATTTTTACCTTGCTCTAGGTTTGAAGGCTCACACCGAGTTGTATTTAAACCCAATATGGAATCTGACGTCTCAGGAACAGGATTTTTCACATATTTAAGTAAAGCTCCATCATGTTTTCTAATATCTTCAACTTAGCTCTTCTTTTATTACGGTACGCTGCCCTACTTTCTTTTAATCTTTTCATTTTTTATGCTAAAACAAAACAACATCATTATTGACACGACACTTGGATTCGTAAACGATAGTATCGTAAAAACGTGAAACATTTCAAAATAATTACTAATAAATTAAAAAAAAATAGAACACTACTAAAATTTACTTGTTTTGATTTTTTATTTTAACTTAAAGTCAAAGATACAATTACATAAATAAATAACGTAAATAAAATATTTAATACTCACATAGGCGAATATACCTAGACCTGGATTCGAAGAAAACAATTTTTCGACAAAGTTTAGGTTCAATAATTTAATAATCACAACACGGAACATTTCAACACTAAAGAGTGCTGAGGTGCGCGTCGGATAAATTGGGAATTTGATGATGATGCGAAATAGCGTTATAAATTTTAACGAAAAACATCGGCTGCAAACAATGTGTGAACTTAATGTACCGGTTTATCTTAAACTAGTATATAGTATACTTACCCGATTCTAACGCATCGGCAATCTAGACGTTATGCAATACGTAATTTATAATGCTTTTATCCTTAATTTAAGAACTGTAATCTAATTTGCAGTTGTTATTAATAATAACTATTTTTTATATGAAAGAATTCATTATCTCTGAATATTAGTGGCAAACAATCCGAGCGCAAAATAAAACACGGGTAATCACTGCAAGTAAGTACTGAGCACAAACAGTGCTTCCCGTCGCTATAACGAGCAAGATGGCTACATTCATTTAAAGAAATCCCCGATTTCCTCAAAGAATAAATAATAAAAAGTTCCGTGCTCGGTTATTGTGAAATTTTGCCGCCCGCTAAACGTGCCGCCCGGTGCGGGTCGCCATTATCGCCCCTGCTACGCCACGCCACTGTTTGAAAGAACCAACAGAACAAAACATTCTTGTAAAATTGGGAAAAAATACATTTTTCAGCATTGCAACGCACATAACCAATATACAGGATGATTCCAAATATGGAGTTATCCTTTCACCAGCGTATATGGCTGAAAAAAGTATTTTTTTCCTTTGGCGCTTTTCTAAATATTAACATCAACGAAGATACAGGGTGTCAAAGTTTTATTTAAAAAATTAGGATTTATTAGTAACTGCCAAACTACTTGAGACAATTAAACAAAATTTTGTGGGTGTCACTTGCTACGTGGGAGAGAAATTATTCAATAAATAAAATTGTTATTAATCTCCATGTTCAATTCTAAAAAGAAAGGCTGTTTTATTATTTTTTGGTACGACGCACCGTTTTCGAGTAAAAAAAAAAACCGTTTTAATGCACGCCGAAAATTTAAAATTTCAAATTATTGAACCTTTGATCAAAGGGGGCTGGAGAATTTTGTTTTTGTCAAGAAATTACATGTTAATTATTTTTTCTTTCTTAATTTTATTAATGTTATAGATATAGTATAACAATGGCTCATGTTTATGAAAATAATGAATTAGTGGATATGCTGATTATTTACGTAGTGTCGTACAAATGTCGCAGCGACTTCTCGTTTATACGCGTAACGATTTCCGTTGTGAGTTCATCCTTCATACCCCCGTTTTATTGAATTAGTTCGTAGAGCCATAAGTGCCCGAAAAATTGCAAGCCAGATCAAAAGAAGTCAAAAAAAAGTTTGGACAATATTACACGAAAATCAGATGCATCCTTTTCACACCCAACGTGTACAGGCGTTGAAATCCGCAGATCACCCGCGCAGAGTTCCATTCTGTGATTCTGTGAAAAACACACAAATGACGATAACTTTACTAAAACCATTTTGGCTGTGGACTAAACAAAATTTATTCGCGACGACATGAATAACGTTTAGTTCAACATCGATTTTCCGCCAGTGTCTGGGCAAACCTTGTGAATGGAATGCTCGTTGGGCCCCATGTTTTATCAGATCGCTTAACAGGCGAAAATTATTTCAACTTTTTACGAAATGACCTGCCGGTTTTGTTAGATGAGTTGCCGTTAAATATTAGGCAAACCGTGTGGCTTTTGCAAGACGGAGCACCACCCCATTTTAGTAGGGAAGTTCGATTGTTTTTGGACAACATTTTTCCGAATACATGGATTGACCGAAATGGTCCAGTGCAGTCGCCCCCGAGGTCACCGGATTTCACTCCATGTAACGTCTTCTTGTGGGGCTAGATGAAGTTACTAGTTTTAGAACACATGTAGAGTTGGAGCAGTTAATTCGGCGGAGCTATGCGTAGAAAAAATGGAGCTCATTTTGAACACGTTATTTAAGTTAAAATAAATTTTGTATACATACATATTTTTTTAAAATCACATGCTATAGAACTCGTTGTGCGTTAAATTTTGAATTTAAAT
Organism: Vesta saturnalis; assembly: GCA_036346205.1. Classification (NCBI taxonomy): domain Eukaryota; kingdom Metazoa; phylum Arthropoda; class Insecta; order Coleoptera; family Lampyridae; genus Vesta; species Vesta saturnalis. The sequence continues at coordinate 114,733 of JARFJB010002474.1, read as the reverse complement.
AACAATTCATTTAAATAAAATTAGAAAAATGCATTAAAACAGTCTTTACTTTTTTTTCTCTAAATAATACAAGAGTATTTCTTTTTAGAATTGAACAAGGAATTCAATTTTTATTTTAAGAAAAATCAGTAGCGTACCATTTTCTTTAAAAAAAATATTAAATTTTTTTGTACACGCGCCACTAGTAAACCCAAAAGTATTTTATTTATTGAAGAATTTCCCTCCCACATAGCTATTGACACCTATTAAATTTTGTTTTATCTCAAGTAGGTTGGCAGTTTAATAAATTTTGATTTTTTTAATTATACTTTGGCAACGTGTATCTCCGTTGATGTTCTTATTACGAAAAAGCCCCAAAAAACAAAAATATATTTTTTGAAACCCCATTCGCTGGTGAAAGGATATCTCCAACTTTGGGATGACCGTGTATATGTTAAAATATGTATAGGGTAAACAATACATTCATACAGGTATTGTCACTCTCTGCATAAGTTTGTATAAAATAAGAATATGCCTAGGACGTTAATTAACATTTATTTTCTTACACGTAGCGGACTTCTATCGGTCGGGGTTGGTATAAATACCATCAGCATATTGTTTGTTCAACGGTAATTTCTTAACAGAATTGGTTACAATAATGTATCTGCCAGTTTGATTAGGAAATGCCGGAAATAAGATGTGGTTATTAGTCACTTTGAAATTATTAGATATTTATGTTTCAAATTTGCAAGGTTATCTAACGGATTTTGAATTTTTTTATAATTAAACTGGTGCCAATCACTTTCTAGCAAATCCAATATAATTATATTTATTGGCCAAGGGATGTCAATCCCTGCAATGTTGAGAAAATTAAAAATAAATATTTAGATTTAAAAAAAATACCTTGCTATTGCCATCACATATATTATTCTTTAGATTCAAGAACTTATACAGACAACTGTTGGCACCAGTGACAATGAATATATTATAGGGTTGCCAATAATTGTCCTCTATTTTTCAATCAGGTATTCAGACACCATGCTTAAAACTAAGAGAGGTGCGACCTACGCGAAAAAGCATAATAGGGCAACAATCCTGAAAACTTTAGAGGAAATATGTGATAATGGTTTATCCAAAAAAGCAGCAAACGAAAATATTTAACACCACTTTACAATTTCGACTGGGTGAAAATTTACAAAGTGTACTTTAGGACCAAGACCGATTCTTTCTCAAGAAGAAGAGCAGATATTACTCGACTGTATCGTTGAAAGTCATAGGAAAGCCTTTCCAAGAAGAAAGGAGGATTTCGAATTAGTGTGAAGACATTGTTTGGAAATGGATATTATAAAGCTTTCATGGAAGGACATGTGTCATTGTGTGAAAAGAGTACCCGAAACAATAACATTGGCCAATTCGCGGTTAGTAAAGCAGATATTCGAAATGACATCCTCATATTGAAAAATACCTAAAAGATAAAAATTATTTTGATGTTCTCAAAGATCTCTATCGAGCTTTCAATTCTGACGAAACATGCGTTATATTATGTCTCCAGAATACAACCGTGTTAGCACCTAGGGCGCTAAAAACGTTTACGAGATTGATCATTCTTCGGTACAGTCTAATCTAACAGTTTTTTTACATTTTCGGCTCAAGGAGAAGTAACACCACCACTTATTGTTTATGCATACAAAAGGTTACCAGAGTCAATCGCCAGTTCAGTTCCAGATGAATGGGAATAGACACCAGCCCAAACTGGTGGATGAATGCAAAACTTTTTTTTTAATATATAGTAAACGGTTTTCACCTCCCTTGGTTAAAAAAAATACAAAATTTCCTATCATTCTATTTGTGGATGGCCACAGCACTTATACTTCGTACCAACTAAGTAAGTTTTGTTCGCAAGTTAAAACTATCCTAATTTGCCTGTATCGAAACTCAAACCCGGATACTACAATCAGCTGGCGTGTCACCAATTCAAATACTATTGGAAAAAAGGTGTACTAGAATGGAGGAGAGAACATAACTCCGAGGCACTGACACAAAACTAATTTGCACTTATATATTGATACAATACAGTGCGCGAAATGTCTGTAAATGAAAACTGAGCATCACTGAGAATTTCTTACCTCAACGCCACTGATTCGCAGAACTGTATGGAAAGAATTTAAAGATGATGGCGACAGTTAAAGGATTACTAGATCACGAACAAATTCAAAAAGGAAATGGTTTGGATAAGGTACCTGTCAATATTGGTCTCGATGTTAAGAGAATACATGGCGACAGTTACCAAGGATTACTAAGATCACGAACACTAACTCCGTTACTAATATACAGAGCAACTTGTTTGGATAAGGTACCTGTCAATATTGGTCTCGATGTTAAGAGAATACATGACATTACCAAACGTTAATTTCCTTACTCTACTAATTACAGAGACAATATATCCGAAATATGGTAACAATATCAGGTCGACATTTGAGGTAAACAATACAAAGTAATTTTACCAAACGTTTTGTTATCTGCTAACCTCTGGTCATCATAATACTTCCTCCGTAAAGGTTTACGATGTTGAGTATTTATAAATATATCCGCGTCAATAGCTCTGTATAGAATTCGTAGATATATCTGGCAAAAAGCTGGTCAAAATATCAGGCAATTTGTAGTAGTACAAACAAAGAAACTGTTTACTCACGTTCCGGTTAGTTTATCCAACTCTCGGTCATCTTCAGGATAGTAAAACTTTCGGCTGCTGCTTCCTGTAAAGGTTTACGATATTGAATTTACTCCTTCCAAGTCCTTCCTGTTTGTTAGAATGCTCATGTTTATGTTTAGTTCGCTGGTACCGCGTTAGCTGTAAATAGATAGTTAGTCTCTAAGAAACTGTTTACTCAACGTTCCGGCAAGATCCAACTTGTCATCTTCAGGATATGTAAAACTTTCGGCTGCTGCTTCCTGTAACTCGTATTGAACTTACTCAACTTCAAGTGGTTATTGTTTGGTTAATAAAAATCATGATTTATGTTTAGTGTAATTTAGATTATATGATTGTGTGTAAATGAGGAGTCATCCTCCTCATCTTTGGTGATACTTCTATTGTTGATGTTGCGCTGCTTTGTGTAGTTGTATGGTTTACAACCATGTGGTTATTTTTGGTAATAAAAGATTTAGATTAATTTGATTATATGTGCTGATTGGTTTAAGTATGCGTGTTGTTTAGTTGGGTGTAGGGTGCTGTGTGTGGTTAATCCGATTCGTTTGCTGGTATCATGCTAGGTCATCATCGAATAAACGGGGGATGCGGAGAGCATATGGAGTGTTGTCTAGGGATTCTTCTATATCCTCGAGAGGTCCTCAAGGAGTGGTATTAGGATCGAGGGAGTGATTCAATTTTAATTTGGTTTTTTTTGTGGCAATTGAGGAAATGGTTATTTGTAATGATCTCTGTGGTTGGGATTGTGTCGCCTAAACTTCTTTTGCCTCCAAGGTAACCTGTGCATGTTGTGAGTATTCGGCGTTAATAGGAAACGATAGAGAGAGGTGATTAGGGTTTATGGTATGTATATGGGTGATCGTAAATCCATAACAGGGCGTATGTATGTTTTGTAGGTGAGTTGTGTTTGTGGTGACAACCCCTGAGTCTACCCCGGAGGGCGTTCAGTAGGTTTGCTCGGTTTCTTATCCTGCTTAGTGTTCCTTATACATCGGGGAGACAATCGTGGGTTCTGGTGAAGAGGATTCCTAAGATAGTGACTTGTTGGAGTGAGATACTTTCCTGATTCAGGGTTATGGAAATATTGCTGTTGGCTAGGTTTGGGAACTTATCTTCGGTGTAGTTTGGATGTCGGAAGAGGATTTTTTTGTCGTTCGCCCAGTTGACGAAGTTCCGGGAGGTTTTGGATATCAGGCGGGAGACCGTTCTGCTGTTCCAATTAACCGCCAAACTGCGCAACGAATACTCCAGGTTGTGTAACTTCGTGAATGTCGGATCCGAAGATAGTGTAATGGATCGGGACTAAGGTAGAACCTTGCGATATGTCTGGTGTAGGTTAAAAAGAGCGGAGGTGTTACCTACTTTGATCGATCTGACCGATTAGTCAGGTACCATAGTAGAAATTTGGAGAAGGGGCCGGGTACGTTGAGGTTGCGGATCTTGTGTAGGAGACCGCCGTGCCAGACCCTGCTAAATGCTTGCTTAATGTCCAGAAACACAGCCAGATTGCATTTCTTGTGATTTAATGCTCTATTGCCGAACTGGGAAGGAGTTCGTTGAATTTGAGGTGGTCCGTGACTCGCCTAGATAGAATCAGCTCGAAGCATTTTCCGACGCAACTCAGGAGGGACATGGGTATCAATACGGAGGAGGTCGATTTCCAGTCTACCGTGGACCACTTTTGGTTGAGATTCCGTGTTATATAGCGTTCCGAGTCGCTGGTTACTTGCTCAATTGCGTGTTTTTGGTCCCTTTCTTGCGCTTTGTATTCTTTCCTTTCTATTTTGTTGTTTTGTTTAGTTGCACTTTCGCTTTCTCTACTTTTATGTGCTTATCTATAGAACGGACAAACAAACCAGAAGATAAGTGCAAGAGCAGAAGAACATATTGCAGTTGTTAAAAACAAACTGTAATACATATACATATATATATATATATATATATATATATATATATATATATATATATATATATATATATATATATATATATATATATATATATATATATATATATATACACACAAAAACACACGCACGCACGCACGCACGCGCGACCAAAAAGATTGCCTGTTCAACCTCTTTGCCCAAGCAATTTAAATATTTAGGTAAGGTGGCAATAGGTATAATAAACAATAAAGGACCTAACATTGACCCTTGCGATACACCCATGTATAATGGAGTAGGATTGGATTTATCACCATTTAACACACAGTGGTGCAGCTATGTCGGGTTCTAAATCCAGACAGCAAAGAGTGTAATATTTGATTTACTCTAAATATGCTTTTGTTTCTATTAAATATTTTAACGAATATATTCCAAAAGGTGTTTATTAAAATACTTCCAATTATAATAATATTCTGATAGTATTTCTATTTAATAGTCTCAAAGTATTTTATCTAAGTATTCCAACTTGAAGTTTTACAATTGAGTTATTGACATTAAAGTAATCTAAAAAAGATAAGTTAGAGGTTAACAATTTCTGAGTCGCTATTTGCAGTGCTTGGGTGACGAGACTGCCTGAAAAAATCTTACAACATACTATGTTCATAATTCAAACCAAGTGGATTTGAGTACAGCAAAGCCTTATTTATACAAAATAAGTCGACACTAACAGAGTGTCCTTAGAAAGGCGTTTAACTTTTAATGAAAGGGAATCATACTTATTGTTGGTCTTCAGGAGACTGTGTATGTGACTATTGTACAAAATATTACGATACATTAATGCGTATGGGTTTTCTTACTGCTCACATTGCAAAACACAGCGGGGGTTGATGCGTATATGAGGTCGTTATAAAATTAATCTGACCTGAATAGGAAAGTTCCAATCCAATTGGTTTTAATGTAACAAGCTATAATAAACAAAACGTCAATTTTATTGGCGAAGGCTCACACTTTGAAGCTACTCAATAAATTTCGACTTGGAAATTTGGAATGATTTGAAAAAAGGTTTGTTTATAATTCAGGCTACAACAGTAAGTGTACAACAGTATAATCTTCTTGTTTACTGTACAACAAAAAATCATGAGATGAATTTTAATTAGAATCTCTATTGAAATGCCATGACATTTGTCTCAATCTAGTTTAAGAGATTAATCATGTTTTATGAAAATAATGGAAATATATGTTGCAATAAGTTCAAATTTGTTTCTATAATTTGATTTATATTAACAAACTTTAGTCAAATATGTTCAAGTTTGATGTTTTTCTATTTACAGATGAAGTGTGGATACTCAGTGAAGTTTCTTTTATAGAAAATTTATACTAGGAGGTGATGGAAACTACAGCGTAATGACGCATAAACAGGTACGCTAACTTATAACTTCTAACTTCAAAAGTTTGCGCTTTAATATTTTAGTCATTTTAAGGATCAAACGTTTGGAAGTAATAGCACACATATTTACTTATGTTATATATATATATATATATATATATATATATATAATGTTACTCCAATTTAATCCCTATAAAAATATCGTAATGTTGCTCAATGAATTGCAATAAGTTGTTCTGTTCTATCAAAATGGAATTACTTTGAGATTCAAAGGCCAGGATTTTATGATATTGTGTGCGCGTATGTACTTGTTTGAGTAAGGATATATGTGCGTTGGAGTCGCTGCTCCGGTGGTTCAATTTCTGGGATTCAATCCAAAAAGTCTCCTGATTATAATCACCAGCTTTGCAAAGTGTTATCCTTATCTAGAAATAAAGTCATGCTTTTAGCAGCTAATGTCACTTCTTCTGTATGAAACACCCACATGTAGTTAGTAAATGATTAAAATTGTAGGTCTGGTGTAAGTACTTGCTATTTTTAGTAATTCCAGAAAAATACAGCACGTATTAGATCTGTAAATCGTTAATCCCCACCTACATGATGGGATACCTGCACCTTGGTATCACGAATTGAGCGAACTACATTTTAAACTTCTAAAAGTACGTTTACAGTACTAATATATATATATATATATATATATATATATATATATATATATATATATATATATATTATATACAGTGTCCAGTTTAAGATGAAATGCATGGGGATATTGGAAACCGTTAGAGATACGAAGATGGTTAAATGGAGAAAAAGTTGCGTCATTATATGCCCAAGAAGTAACCATGGTTACTGTCAAAAATCCCTTCCATTTACTAGACACAGGGTGATAACTGAAAAATGCGTTTTCTAAAAATCGCTATATCTTGTTTCTTGCAAGAGAACATCCACGATTTTTGCAGGATGGGGGTAACAGGTAGCGAGGATTTCAAAATGATTTTGAAAAAATCTAGGCCTACTAGATTTTGAGATAATGCACGCAACTTTCGATTTTCTTATGGACGCCATATTGGATTTTTGCATTTTGAATTCTTCATAAAAATCTTTTCAACCATATATCATATGTTTATAATCTGCCAATGAGAAAGTGTCAAATTACACAATTAAATTTATATCAAAGCAAACCTTGACATATTATGTATTTTAATTAAATGAAAATTAATCTACAAATTAAACTAACTATTGAGAACAATATTATTGATTATTAACATAAATCATAATAATAAAAGTGCAAAAACAACAAAAATAAAATTTAATATTATACTGAATTTTACTATTAATTAATCAAATGCTCGAATAAACCTTCATTCTCCTGCAAACACCATCTGCATCGAGTTAGCACTGCATCACAAGAGTTCCTTATCATCTCGCATTTTTGAATTCTTCATAAAAAATGCTTTTCAACCATATATCAGATGTTTATAATCTGCCAATGAGAAAGTGTCAAATTACACAATTAAATTTATATCAAACTAGGCCTTTGCCATTCAATTATTGCAAGAGAATGGAGGTTTATTCGAGCATTTGATTAATTAATAGTAAAATTCAGTATAATATTAAATTTTATTTTTTGTTGTTTTTTGTCACTTTTATTATTATGATTTATGTTAATAATCAATAATATTGTTCTCAATAGTTAGTTTAATTTGTAGATTAATTTTCATTTAATTAAAATACATAATATGTCAAGGTTGCTTTGATATAAATTTAATTGTGTAATTTGACACTTTCTTATTGGCAGATTATAAACATATGATATATGGTTGAAAAGCATTTTTTAGAATTCAAAAATGCAAAAATCCAATATGGTGTCCATAAGAAAATCGAAAGTTGCGTGCATTATCTCAAAATCTAGTAGGCCTAGATTTTTTCAAAATCATTTTGAAATCCTCGCTACCTGTTACCCCATCTGCAAAAATCGTGGATGTATCTCTTGCAAGAAACAAGATATAGCGATTTTTAGAAAACGCATATTTTCAGTTATCACCCTGTGTCTAGTAAATGGAAGGATTTTTGACATGTAACCATGGTTACTTCTTGGGCATATAATGACGCAACTTTTTCCCATTTAACCATCTTCGTATCTAACGGTTTCCAATATCCCCATGCATTTCATCTTAAACTGGACACCCTGTATATATATATATATATATATATATATATATATATATATATATATATATATATATATAAACCAAACAGAAAAACAACTGCGTATTATATCCCAGTTTAGTGTACACATTACTGTCTGACCCAAATCACAAGGAACGAATTGTGCATTACTTGATTGTAAATAAAAAGTGTGTATCGCCCCTCAACTCTACAAATTTATTCTTATTCTTTGTAGCCCTCACCTTAATTCTCGGGTCGATATTCAAGATTGTCACTACCTTGGAAATAAAACTTATTCGGATTATAACGAATTTAATTGAATATTGAAAATAAAAAATGATTCTGGTGGCTCCTCTGTGGAAACTCTATGGGATGCGGCTGCCTTGCAGATTAGGGTCGTCTGTGGAGCATACTGTAAAATATGTTTTATATACACGTACAACCTTGATTAAGCAAAATACTAATTTTAATGGACAGGTGCTGAATGTGAAATTAATTATGTATAATGTGAATTCCGGATTATAACTGAATTATTAACAACTGAGTGTTGTATTTGCATTTGTTATGTATAATAGTTAATGTGTGATAAGCAACACCTGTTATATCATCAATGCTTGCTTTAATTAATGATTTTAAATCGGTGTAATAATTACGAATGCCGTGGTATGCATGTGAATGTATGAAACAGGCGTGGAAGATGTATAATGGGAAGGTATATATATATATATATATATATATATATATATATATATATATATATATATATATATATATATATATATATACGAATGGTACTTGTGGTCAAGCTATAAGGATTGTGGTTTTGAATAATGAAATTTGGTAAATAGGGAGAAGATCCGTAAGACTGGTGCATGGATAAATACAAACTATATTAAATGGGAATTCTGTTTGGTATTTTGGGAACTGTAAGATCGTATTAGGCAACGGTTAGGGGGGCTGGTATCGCTATGGTAGGTGTATCTGTAGTAGAAGTAGCAAATTATTCAGGGCCTCACCTCCGTCTAATGAAGTACTTCTCTTGGCTAACCATTCAGTACCCGTCTCGGGGCGTTTCATCAGCAAGAATTTTGTGAAAAAGTCTTATAGCGAAAAGGGATGATCCCTGGCGTAGAATTATTTTCTTCAGGGCATAAGTTCCGGCTAACTAAGTACATCTTACCCTCCACACTTATACACCCTCCTCGGGGCTTTCAACCACCAAGAAGGCTATACACAAAAGGTCGTGTATCTAACAAAAAGAGTGTAGTTAGGTGGATAACGTAAGTCAGGTATAATGGATAGAAGATACTGAGACTCGGGTTCCATTAATTTGAGAGAGATGAGGTGATTGGTCTGGATGCTGGTTGTTCTGGAATTTCAGGTGTAATGATAATAATAAATGATCAAGTTTCCAGTCAGGTGTCGAGCATGAGAGTGTGTGTGTGTGTTTTGGATGCCAGGTGTCTGGTATTTATAGGTAAATTGGATGGAGTGGGAAAGGTGTGGACAACTAATAGCATTTATTAACAATGATAGAACCGTTGTGGAAAGAAATAGGAAATAAGTGTTTATAGGAATTATTTACTAGAATAGGAAACTTGAGTTCAGGATTATTACAAGACTAATGTTGAAGTTGATTGACAATGGTAGATGGCTGATTTATTTTAGCCAAAACAGTGATGAATAACCGTATACAACGGTTAATGACCTATTCAACACCATAGTGTGACGAAAATTGGTAGCAACATTTTGTTACAATATTTTAAAAACAAATTTTGTTATTATCTAATGTATTTGAATGATTATTTCTAACTGAATGGCCTCGTCAGCAATTTTACGTACTTAGTAGTACTTCTAAGGGTGTTTTCTGTATTAACAAATATAAAGTGGGCTTTCATCGTGGTTACGATCAATACAAATAAATATAATTTGTAATTATTACAATCAAAGTTTGGCACATTTTCCTTAAACAACGTAGGTAATCTGATTTTCATTTTAAAATTGAAAGACTTTTTCATTAACTGGTTTGAGTTGTTTACTATTCATTCGGTTTATTCTGAAATGTAAATGGAATGCAAAATGTTTAAACCTCACATTTATTTAAGGCATTGTATCGCTCTGTTGGGTACGAGGGACAAGCCAGTATTATTGAGAATGAAGAAATTAGGCAGGCCATGGAAAACAAAAAATGTATCCTCTGTAAGAGCAACTCTTTACCTGACATTTGCTACTTCATTTGCCAGTTTATTTTAAGTAGCATTTGGAAAAAATAATTTTGAGTTTTGCAAGTGTAGTAAAACCATAGACTTAACCCGAGAACATTTTCGTATAATGATTTTTTATGACTTTAAGAAAGGTTTAAGTGCGTATCACAGAAGAAAGTTTGAAATCAAGATTTGGCGATCAGGCCCCTTCATTGGTAACAATTTGCATATGACACAAGGTATTCGAACGTGGAAGAACTACAGTTGATCACCAGAAAGGGACAGGCCCTTCCATTACCGCTGTGACAGAGGAAATTTTTCCTGCTGTGAAGATTGTAGAAACAGACAACAGAACTAGTTACACAAAGAGGTTCAACTGGGGATTGGATACTCGTCTGTGAAAACAAAAATACACGACCACCTTCATCTGAAAAAAGACATAAGTCGTTTTGTACTCCACGAAACTCTAACATTGTAACAGGAAAAGAAGGTTACATACCATTTCTCGACATGCTAACTCGGCAAGACAGCCGCTTATGAATTCATGAAGTTGAGGCCACACCAACAAAAATCAGAAGGCAGCGAGCAACTAAGAAGGTAATCTACTCTGTGTTCATTACAAGTACCGGTCTAGTGAGCTCTCTTAAGCTAGAAGAGCAGAAGATTGTCACATCTAAATGGTACGTCGAACAGTGTTAGCCGGAAGTAAAGTAACTTTTGGGCTAATAAACAACTTACGAACAGGAAAATTTTTCTCAGAGAAAGAGATGTTGCTGTTCGATGTCATTTAAGCAGGAAAGGAAACAATGGCTAAGTGCATTATACCAGAAGGTAACTACTTTGAACATGTAAAATAAAATTCCGAAAAGTTACACTGGTTCTTTTATTCTAAATAATAATGCGTTGTCCCTTATACGATACGTGCATCAACTGGATTTCTAGCTTCTTTGACAAAAGACATATACGCGTATGCGATGGCTTCCTTTCGAAACAAACTACTTTTAACGCGAGCGTACCCCATGGATCAGTGGTCGCTACCACACACTGGTATACATAAATGACCTCATTTTCTCAACAACTAACGAATCCATTGCTTTGCAGACGACAGCACTCTATATTGCAGTTCTTCTCAGTTTTCCCACAACAATAAGTCTAGTCAGAACGTTAAAGTAAAATGGCAGCCTCAATCAACAGTGACACAGAACGTAACCTTGAATGGGAAAGAAATAGTCTACTCACGTTCAATACCGACAAAACCCAGTGTTTCTTTGTGTCCGCCAAGAAAGACCGATCATTTCCTGCTGTAAATATGAATGGCTAGGTTTCAATTTTTTAAACTCTATTTCTATGTTAGGGATGTCCATGTCATCGAACCTGTCATAAGTTGATCACCTTTTGTCAGCCAGAAAAATATCTGCTCTTAAACTGGGCTTTCTACACAGATCTAAACTGTACTTTACATCAAAGCAACTCCTTTTACTGCATAAGACTCAAATTCGACCTCATCTGGAATGCAATTCCCACCTCTAGGCCAGTGCTCCAATACGCCCTTGATATGGTAAACCGAATCCAAAAAAGAGCTATAAGGCTTATTAATGACGCGTCTCTGACTTCCAACCTTCAGTCTCTTGAGCACAGAAGAATAGGTTTGGTTCTTTCCTTGTTCTATCGCTATTACCGTTACAAGTGTGCCTTCAAAATACACTTCTTCGCTAGTATCACTCGATTTTCTTATTCACACCATAATTATGTACTAAAAATTCCACCTTGTCACACTAAACGGGCGCAATCTACAGTTTTGCACATGGCACCCAAATTGTGGAATGCACTACCCAGTTCCTGTTTTCCTCCAAACTTTGACTTAAGCAAGTTTAAGGTAGCCATTCGTAAACAGCAGCTTAACAATATCCATAAACCCTCCCAGTGTTCACGAGCGCTTTAGTACGTTAGGCAAATATTAGCTTGTTCAGGAATACTATTAGTAAAAAACCTGTTTTCTAAAATAATAGTCAGGCTAAGTATGTTTAGACGACAAATTCATACGAGGAGTTTCTAGTCAAGCTCTTTGGAAAAAAACTTCAATTTATTTACATAAACACCTTCAGGCCATATATACCGGGCTTTGTGGTATCAGTACTGATTTTGTTGTTTGATACGGTCTATTGTTTGGTTTGGAATTATTAATCGTAACTTTTTGTAAACAAATGTTTTCCAGGTGATTTATCTTATCCTTTAATGATTGAATGTTTCTTTGAAGCACATTATGTGTACTTTTTAGTTCTAGAATCAAATCCTTAACCTTGATTACAAGAGATTCCTTTCCTGAAGCGTCTGGTAAAAACTTGTCCACACCGTCTCGTGAAAAAAATGTTAGACCTTTTAGGTTGAAAGCCTGTATTTTTATTGTTCAAGGAACTAATCAGCTTACAAAATTGGCCAATATTCAAGTCACGTTCAACAATTAAAGTTGTTTTAAGCATTAAGAAGGTACTCTATAGACTTTAGGGTTGTAACTGTTAGCTTTTTCGCCAAAATATGCCATAACCACATCTTCCTTTAATTCCTTTGGTTCTTCGCGAATCATTAAAGATTTTATTCGCCTTCTGCGACTTCCTTTGTTGAGTGAGTCTTTTACTACGGCAGTCGCAGCATCGGTTAAATTATAAGGAACGTAAGCTTCTTCCTCGCTCACATTTGCTTTTGGATTTATAAAGCAGCCAAATCAACCTTCGTGTCATACACACTATCACTTTCATGAGTATTGATGTAAATAACTATTACTGAAAAACGTATAAAATGTATATTAAAACAAGTGTTGGTAAGATTCCTAAAGGGATTCGAAACATTTAAATACGTCATAATAGTTATTTATGTATCAAGGGCGTAAAACAGGCATTTATGGACCGCAACCTGTAAGTAAGGTCCATAAACGTTGTTTGCGCCCGAAATACATACAATATTGTATGCAAGATTGTTTCAATGACGCTTTATTAATAAATATGTATTCTATTTTTTCGTTTCATCTTCTGTGACCAGTTTATTATAAATGGTGCTTTAAGTTGTATGATTTTTATATCTCGATATTATCAAAACTCGCCCTGTATAATAATCTACCAAACAATCTGTATTTATAATAGAGAAACTAGTTATTCTTATTGCGACTAGTACGATGAGAAAACAGTAATCTGAATACGTACGTTAGCGTTACCGTAGCAACTAGCAACAATACTAACCACTAACTGAATGTGAATGCTGAAACCAAGAGAAACAACATTTGATCTACCGATCGCGGGCGCTGAAGTAGTTTGCGGGCGCTAAAGTGTCATTTTACGCCAGCTAAATTGATTCATAAAATGTACTTTATAGCCCTATTTTGCATAAAACAAATAAAAACATTTTGGTATTTATTGATCAAAATTTTGTAATATTTTGTTTCATATTACTGATACACAACCTTATGTTTACGCAACATTGTCTTACGTTTATATACGGTTTGATAACCAATTAGGTATTTAATTAAATCTTTCAATATACATTTTTAGAAGGTTATATTCAAAGTTTAATAGGAAAAGAAGAAGTCGCAATTAAAAATTATTATTAATTTTATTAAATACATAAATAAAAAGTTTACCTCGTGTATGATTTAAACCTACGACTTGCACTTTGCTAGAGTAAAAATTAATAATAATGAACTTATTCATTCATATCAAAACTATAATAATTTAAGAAGTTACATTTATCAAGATTGTTTATCCAAGTGAAAAATAAATCTTATGCTAAACTATGTAAATAATTTTCTTTTTTAGGTTTGGAATAAGCAATTTAAAATTTAAAATCAATAATACAAATATTATTTAAACTCGTTTAGATTTATAAATTGTTTCGAATTTCTTGGTTATATTAAATCCTAAAAGAAAAACTTTTATTGAGTGTGCTTCTTCAAGAATTGCTGCAGACCTTGCAACCTAGCAATTGTATCATCGCCCCTTTTCTGTTTTGTTGTGTAAGCTAAATGTGTAGTAAATAACAACATTAAATGTTTCATAATAGCAGTTAAGTGTTTATATTTGAAGGCGCTGTGGATAAAGGTGTTAATCAATCAAGACAGCAGGTTTCATGAACTGTTGTGGACGTTTTCGCCAAATGCTTATCGAAGATAACTGTTAATACGTATTGATTCATCAATTTAGAACATATAGAACCATGACACACGTTAATACTATAAATTAATGAAATACTTAATCATCACTTTTATTCATATAATAGGATATTACATAACAAAGGTGGTAAGTAGCCCATTACGCACGAGTCCGTAATGTGCATTACCGCCTGAGTTGTGTACTGTGCTTTTCTACTCCTAGAGGGCACAAAAGAAATGACATATGAGTAATGCGTAATTACCGCTCTGTAAGATTCTTATACTATAGAACGTTTTATACTTGAGGTCTTAGTGAACAATCCTATAACAAATGGATTATTGTGTAAATGTATTGCAGGATTTTATGGTTTACTTCAATTCTCTCAATAAATGTTAGAACTAAAGTACTACAAACTACAAACTGTGAGTCAAAGGTGAGACTGATACATTTTTTGTATTTAAAACTATTGACAATTATTGAAAACTTTTTGCAGTTTATAATAATGAAATATGCTTTTTAACATTGAAGTAAATGGCAGTCGTCGTTGACAAAGATCCATAGTCATGAATGGTTGGTTGAGGCTAAATTGTACAACTTTCTGCTACATTTTACAACATTCTTGTGTTGAGAAATCAGCAGGTTACCATTTGCATCCACTGGAATGGTGGCGGAAGTAATACTATAAATTATAATAACTTAAATGTAATGAATATCTTGTTATATTACAATTAAAAATATGTATAATATGACCTTTCTAATAAATATTGTGAATGTAGTACTTACATCATTTATAAAATTAACATATTTAATGTTTTAATTCAATTAATATAACAAAAAGTTACAAAAACGGTGTATAATGATTGAGATATAATGAATGTGCCAAAAGTAGGTAGTCTTTTTATTTACATTATACTCAAAATAACTCAAGTGAAAAGGCTAAAGCTTGAATATGTTTTATCTAAACTGTACGTAATTTAAAACACTTCATAAGATTGTGTTTTGTACTTAAAACATAATTGGTAAATTGCACAAACTGCCATTATCACCAAAAGAAGAAATTCTTTCAAGTAATTTCCACGAGCTAGTTGATCTATAGAAACACGTCCTGCTTAGCATTTGAGAGGTAATGGATTCGATTCCCTTTACCGTCTTATGAATTTTTTTTCGGGGGGGGGGGTCATATACATATAGCGTTATAGTCACTGCGAATACACACCATGTGAGGCTATTTAGGTGAATCCTGGGGTAGAATCTTACCTCTCAGAAGCATAACTCCGTTACTCCGATCCTATCCTGTCTGCATCTATCCTTAACCCCGCCACCTAATATGTGTAGGTAGGGATTCCATGACTTTGGCTAAAGGAACTTGAAAAGCACAAGCAACCCGCCCTCGCCGTGAAGGAGGGAATGTAACACTGCCTTTTGCTTTCCCATTCCAAGTAATTTCATGCACCATGGCTAAATAGTATTTCTAATTCTGTATTATAAGTGTTTTGTAACTGTGGTTTCCTATTAGTGGAGTTGATCGGCCTATTTCCACAGTTTATGCTTTTTGAGCGCGACGTTTCGGAAGCGGACTTTTCTTCCGTCATCAGGCTTAGTCCTGGGAAGGACTGTTTTCGCACTTGAGTCGAATTCATATGTTACATGTAATTTTTCCCAAGCACTTGACTACTCTTAGATTCGAACCTGGTACCTTTCACTTACTAGTCTGACACTTTTGCCACTGAGCCACGGAGTAATCAAATATATATATATATATATATATATATATATATATATATATATATATATATATATAACTTTTCGTGGTTGCGCAGAAGTTTATTGCGCATGTTGCGCAGTAACTTTGCGCAGGTGTATTGCGCTTAAGCTCTTGGCGCATTATTGGAATCCATATGGGTTTCATTTCTACACTAGCTTGGCTTATTGGATTTTCTGCTAGTGCGATGTATGTGGCTTCTTTGAGTTTTCGACGAGTTGTGTTCTTGTCCTTTGCCACTATCTGTATGTTATCCCATTGGATGTGGTGGTCTTCGTTCCAGACATGTTCGGCGATTCTTGATCTTTCTATTTCGCCCTTGCGGACGTTGTTCTTGTGTTCCTGTGTTCTCACTTTGAGTGGTCTACTGCTCTCTCCTATGTATGCTCTGTCGCATTCGCATGGTAAGTTATACACACAATTCTTGGAATTCTGATCTTCATTGTATGGTTTGGTTTTGGTTAGTATTCCCCTGAGCGTTCTGGTCGATTTGAAGGCAGTGCGTATCTTGTATTTGCTGCCTATCCTTCGTATTTTGTCGGAGGTGCCTTGTATATATGGTATTATCGCTGTATATTTAGGTCCTTCTTTTTCGGTTACCCTTTCCCTGTTTAGGTTAGCTGTTAGATCGGGGTAGTCATTTTCTTTAAGTGTCCTAGCGACATTTCCTTTTTCTTTGTTTAGGTCCTCTTGTTTTGAGCATATCGTTTTTGCTCTATCGTACAAGCATTTTGCCACACCTAATTTCACGTTTTTGTGGTGATTGGAGTTGTAGTGTAGGTACCTCCCCGTGTGGGTAGGTTTCCTGTACACACTTGTCGTGAAAGTGTTGTCATTCCTGTGTACAAGTACATCCAGGAATGGCAGTTTTTGTTCCGACTCCAATTTCATTGTGAATTTTATGGAGGGTGCGCGGCTATTTAGATGATTTAGGAATTCCTCTAGCTTATGCTTGCCGTGTTGCCAAACTACGAAAGTATCGTCCACGTATCTAGGACACATCCTTGGTTTCTCTGTGAATTCGGATATCGCTTGGTCTTCAAAGTCTTCCATATATATATATATATATATATATATATATATATATATATATATATATATATATATATATATATATATATATATATATATATATATATATATATATATATATATATATATATATATATATATATATATATTGCTCACTATGGGTGATAGTGGGAACCCATCGCCATCCCAAACTCTTGTTGATAGAATTTGTCTTCTACCTGGAAGTATGTAGTTCTAATGCATATTGTCAGAAGTTCCATTATTGTGTTTACCGAGAGTTGCGTGCGTTCGTCTAACGTTTCATCCTTTTCCAGCTTGTCTTTTATGATAGTTAGTGCCTTATCGGTTGGCACATTCGTGAATAGGCTCACAATGTCGAAGATTACCAGTATTTCTTCGTGGTTGGGTTGGAAGTTTCTGATGGTTTCCACGAAGTGCTGCGTATTCTTGACCATAGACTCGGTTTTTCCCGTTAAGGGTGTGATGATACCTAGCAGATAGTGTGCTAATGGGTGGCAAGGTGAATTTCTCCAGCTCACAATTGGTCTCAGAGGAATTCCCTGCTTATGAATCTTTGGTAGGCCGTACAGATGCGGAGGTTTGCTGTAGTGTGGGGTAAGTCTAGTTCTCTGGTAATCGGAGAACTCCCCCTTATATTTCGCCAGCGTCAGGTATATCCGTCTTTCGATTGATGGTGTGGGGTCTTTTGGTATTTGTTTGTACTCGCCCCCGTGTAGTAGTTCTTGGATCTTACTGCTGTAAGTGTCCATATCCATTACCACAGTCGCGTTTCCTTTGTCTGCCGGGAGAATTTTGATCGATGGGTCATTCTTAAGTGAAATGACCGCTCTCCTTTCTAGGTTAGAGAGGTTAGGTTTAGTTCGCCTAGATGAATCTAGGACTGATCTAACCTTACTTCTGTATTCCTCGGCTTCTTCAGGATCTAATTTCATAGCTGTTTCTTCGACTGCGGTGATTAAATCTACTTTCGGAATATACCTCGGTGTTATCGCATAGTTCAAGCCTTTGTCCAGAACCTGCATTTCGTTTTCGTTCAACTGTCGTTTGGAGATGTTTATGACAGTGTTTTCTCGATTGATGGTGGTTGGTTCTTTCGTTTCCTTCATTAGCTTTTCGAGTTTCTTCTGCTGAATTTCCTTGTGCATTGCCTTGGTCTTCGAATATCTACTTCTGGTAGCCGTATTTATCCTATCAAAGTCTTGTTCGTTCACTCGATTTCGAATGGTTTCTCTAATCTCGTTGGATTGGTGTTCGAGCTGGTTCATCACCGTTTCAGAAAGTACCAGCTCGAACACCAATCCAACGAGATTGTAAGCGCGAACTAAGGTAAGTCACGGTTTGATCAGTAACGGTTCGTTATCTCTTACAAATTCTGAATTGAAAGTTAATTTATTATTAATATAAATATAAATCTATACTATGTATAAAATCGTTTAATTGTTTTGAATGTTAACTTGTAAACTTATTTTGTACTGGAATATATGATTTACGATATATTTATACAAAATATTTCAATTCATTCGCAATATTTTCAACCCCTTTTTCAGTGGTGTATCTTAACTTTGCCTCATATAAACTTTTATTGCTCCCCACGGTTAGTGCTACTTTTTTATTTTTTTGTCTTTGTTGTCTTTGCTTCGCTTCTCGTATCAGGATTAAAGATTGTCACTACCTTGTGAATAAACTTATGAATAAACCTTTACAGGTTAAAACAACTTTATTCTGTTATAATAATATAAAATAGAACATAGGAGGAAATAGTAAAATAAGCAAATTTAGTTATACTGGAGTAAATAAATAAACTTAAAACTAAAATTGATTCCGGTGGCTCCTGGTGGTCAAACCACTATGGCACGCCGCTGTATTGCGAATTTAGATTGCCCTTTAGGGATATTACTGTAAATATATAAACAGGTGTTTCAGTTATATGGGAAATTTTCATTACTAAAAGGGTTAATTATAATGAACAGGTGATATTAGTGTAAATAAATGTGTGTAATGTGAAGTCAGGCTTACATAGGAGTTATTTACAGGTGAGTGTTGTATTTACATTTGTAATTAGGTATGAAAGTTAGTGTGCTGATAATAACCAGCTCTACGGTATTAATTGTTTATTTCAATTAAATGAATTGAACTCAGGGCAGGAATTATTAATACGTAATAATTATTAGTAAATTGCTTATGAATAAAATCATAACAGGAAACTGGAATTTTATATACAGGTCAGGTATTTACATATACAGGTCTGGTTCTTTATAATCATATTCGGTAATTAGTGAGATTATCTGAAATGCTAGTAATATGGTGAATGCAAACTATATTAACTGGGAATTCTGATTGATATCTGGGCAACTGTAATATCGTACTTGGGGTCGAAATTGATGGCAACGTTTAAATGATTAATATCGTTAAGGAAGCCTTCTGTTAAGTAGAATTCGCTAATTATTTAGGACATAACCTCCATATAATTAACTACGTCCTTCGAAAATCATTCAGTACCGATCTCGGAGCGTGGACACCATCAAGAGTATTGCATGAATGAACGTGTTTTACCCTTTGTGAAGGGGTGATAAAGGGGTGATTCTTGGCTTAGAAATGTTTAGTTTTTCTGGGGCGTCGCCTCTGGTAAACTAAGGACATCTTGCCGTAACCCTGTTTATGCACCTTTCTCGGGCTTTTGAACACCGAGGATGTTATACATAAAAGTGTGCGTACATAAATACAGAATACTGGTCCGGTCAATAATCTGCGTAAAGGGTAAGGGATACTGGTCAGGACTGCTGGTCTGGTACGGGTCAGGCTAGTAGTTGCTGGTCAGGATACTGGTCCGGCTAGCCTGGCTGCGGGACAAGATACGACTCCAGATACAGGGTAAAATGTTACAGTAAGTGGATGAAGGAAGAACTGTCGAGTGTGAGAGTGAATGAATGAATGGATGAATCTGATAATCTGAGATCTGGTATTAATAGGTAAATTTGATGGAGTGGGGACGGTATGGACTGATAGCATTTATTAACAATGATAAAACAGTTGTGAAGGAAATAGGAAATAGGTTTTGATAAGAATTATTTACTAGGATAGGAAAATTTATATTGGATTTTCAGAAACAAATAGTGAACTAGGTCTTAAAAAAAAGCGTCACATGTGTTTATTTTTTTAATTTATTTTTTTAAAGGGTAGACTGATGGGGAAATATCAGCCATTCTTACATTTATAATATGATTACGCAATTCTTCACTAATGGCTTTTGATAATTTCAAGAGAAAACCAAAAGGTACATATTCTTACTGAGGAGGTTACGCGAAATATCCTTTGTTGCGTCGTGGAAAACCATTTTATATCCTTTACAGGGCCCGATTAATTCAACATTTCAAAGAATCTAACTAGAAATGTTATACGCTTTTTAACACTTTGAATAATATGTGTAGAATCAGCTGAGTTGTGTTGTGAAAATTTATGTAATTTAATTAGTAAAAACATGGTATCAAATATTAACATGTTGGTTTAACAAATTCTCTGAATTGTCGGTAACCCCAAACAAATACAAAACCACAGCTTATTTGTTCACGCAATCCCTTTAAAACCATGAGAATAATATAACAAACGTAGTTATCAGTGGTAGGCTTTGAACACAAAGGCAAGTTGTCGTAACGTAAGAGAATGAAGGTAATAATTTTTTGAGATTCACATAGTTCACAATCAAATTGTTTGTATGTTTGATTTCATACATTTACGCTTTACTTACATTGGCCTGTTTCTTTCAAAACTGAAAATAGAAATTTTCTATATATCTATATAGACTACGTTCAGTATTAAATAAAATTCACTATAAATGTTTTACTGAGTAAAGTGGCAGTCGTGCACAACAGTTATACTTGAACTTAATTTGTAAATCAAAACACTTAATATTGCAAAAATAAACTATATATCCATCCAAATACACATATATCACGATTTCAATTCGCTTTTAAAATGAAAACAGAATTTTTATTTCATAATGTAACGCTCAAACTTGTTACGTTCCAAAAAACTACTAACGCCTTGTTATCCTTTACAAAGTATATTGAAATGAAAGTTTTATCCAACAATACAATGTTAGCAAGAGCGAACTGAAAACTCACATTACCTTATTTTTATTTAGTACCGGATTAAATTGGTATTGATTTAAAAAAATATATTATTTTGTTAAAATTGGTGTGTAATTCTTATGTTGCTGCTTAACTATTTTAGATAGAGAAAATCTTTAAATATGAAAGTTGTGTATTAGCTTCTTCTCCGTAACCTAAACATATCTACAATTCTACAGAATATTGTATTTTCGGATATCAGTATCCAAATTTTAAATTGAACACATGCATATTTTTAAATATTCTTACTCTGTCACCAATTGCCTATCTGGTAATGTTTTGTTTTTTTTTTTTAATTAGGATCAGCCGTTACAAAGTTATGCAACTTTTTAGGAAAAGTATGATGTAAGGTCAGATTGGTTAACTGGGAGGTAAATTTACAACTATCTTCAAAAACATTGTAGAAATTGGAACTAATTTATTAATTTTGGTCAACTTGGGTGAACATAGGGCAACATATATATCTTAGTGACCACGTCTGCAAAGCAGAGGCTTATTGCTAATTCTTTTTCAAAATGGCGGTGTTTTTTATTTTTACTAATCGTTGCGCCCAGATACCCCAAAAAAAGGGGCAACTGGAATGTACTGGGGTAGTTCATAGGGAATTTGCATAGTAAAATATGTAGGGTAACAGGAAGGTGTTATAGTAAGTAATAAATAATCATGAATATTTTTATTTTATTTAACTAAAAGACAATAGGAATGTTCACAGTTGCGTCTTTGATGACATCACAAGTGATATGGGAAACGTGACCGTCGACAATAAAGAGCACGGGCGCTCAGAAGGAATGTTAGGAATAAAACATTTATTAAACCATTTTGCAAAAATGGCTGCAGTCATCCAGCCTCTATCTGATGCTGCAAAAGCAGTTTTATGTAAGGGATCGGATTTCTCAGGCATCATTGACTCTATGACATTCTTTCCTTTAAATATTGAAAGTAAAGGCAATTTTTGCCCTGAAGCCGAACAACAAACTAAAACAGTTGTGTTTTCCCGACCACAAGACGAAATGGTTCTGGCACACTTAGAACCTATACTAGCCAAAACTTTTGTCTTTGACGGGTCATTGCAAAAAGAATTTTCGTCGCAATTATATATTAGGTGGGGTTTGCCCGTTAAATTTAAGTTCTCTACTGTTTTTTCGACTAAATCTATGAACCCGTATATTGTCCAGGGATTTTCTTGTTTTTTTCCAGCCGCCTCAACTCCTTGCGGTTTTTTCAATGATAATTTATTCCTGGTACAAAAATTCAAAAACCATTGCTCACCTGGTCTACCATGCTTAAACTTTGTGTTTAATTTATTCCTTTTAACGTAAATTTCCACAATGTATAATACTTCTTCTCGAGATAGTCCGTATCCCCAGTTCTGCATTTGATTCAGGGTCCTCGCAAGTTCAGTTTCAATTTCAGAAATCATGCAGAATACTCCTCCGCCACCTTTTCCTTCCTTAGCTACAACACCCTTTGCTCCCCTTGTTCCTTTTACATAATGACGAATTGTTGATTCTGGAACAGCATATCTTCATGCAGCTGCGTAAATTGTTAGGTTGCTATTTTAACATCAACTACAGCTTGATGTAGTGCATCTTTGTATAAACCTCCATCTGCACCCTTTGTTGTCTTTCTTTGGTAGTTTCTTACCATACTGATTGATAGAATACAAAAATGGATGTCAAACAAATATAGGGTAACTGGGGTTAACTTCAGTTGCCCATGATATTACGCCCAGTTACCCTGGGAGCAATTTATTAGGGCAACTGGAAGGTACACTTTGGTGACATTGTTTATATTCCAACACTTAAAATAACACAGACATTATGTTGAATAATCTCCAAATACAGCACATATTCATTTAAATTCAAAAATTTTCAAATGTAATACTTACCAAGAGTAAAATACTTAGCGTGTGTAATATGTTGTACTATGACCATCTGAAGAACTTTCATAAAATAATATTTTCTGCGATAAAAACAGACACGTGCTACTCGACACCGTTTGGTTTTTGTACTACTAGGTGAGGACAACTGACAATTAAATGGCGGGAGATTCAACTTTATAAATGCAATGGAAATAAACGTACATCCCAGTTACCCCATACGCCCAGCTACCCAACTAGACCTTAAGCAAGAACAACGAATAAAATCTGCAGCGGCCACATTGTGACCGATTAATCAAACCTAAAATGTCAAGATCATCTACTGTCATCCGAAGAATTAAAAGTTAAATACCTTTGTACTGGGTGTTTGTTACGGTGGTACGATAACATAATATTTCGATTGGCTGTAACTCAATTTTTTAAATGGAATACTCTGTTTTGTAAGTGATTCAGGTAGAGAAATAAATTCTATTTAGGTTTTATATTGGGTTTCCTATACCTAAAGTTGACACTTTTTAAATTATTGCAGTTTTAATAAAATCAGGACCGTGTTATGCGTAATTTTTTAGAGAACTGTAAAAGCAACTGTAAAAAACAATTATCTGTTATATTAATTCGCAGTAAACTAGTATTTGTGTGTTGTGCTGCATAAGTTTACTGTTTTGTACATCATTACTGTTTTGTACATCAGAATGAATTTTTCAAGGGAAGAGTGTGTTGATATGATCTATATATTAATGGAATGTGACCGCAACTGTCTTCTTGCATCCTGAAGCTATGCTCAGAAGTATCCTGGCAGAAGACACACACCTGAAGTTGGCTTCCAAATACTCAAACAAAGGTTTGAAACAACAGGCGGCGTTAACTGTACAAAATGTATGCGTGCAAGAAATGTAACCAATGAGGAAAACGCATTAATAGGCTGCAGTGGTTAAAAATCCTTACCAGTCCACTAGAAAAAGTTCTCAACAGATTCTTGATGTAAGTCATACACCTGTACACTATATTTTGAAAAGTAATAATCCCTAACACATCCAAAAACACCAGAAACTTTTTCCGCAAGATTTAGAAAACCGCAGACAATTTTGTTAATGGATTAATAATAAATTGAATGCCGAACTAAATTTTCTGAACTACGCCGTTTTTACGGATGAGGCGACTTTTAGTAATAGAGGCCTCCCTAATCAGTCAAATTTCTGTCATTACGTTTCCGAACTCTCGAATTCCTGAGAGCAGTTGTCAATAAACATGTGGGGTGGAATTATCGGGACACAAGTTTTCGGTCCACATTTTTTTTTGCGAACCATCTTAATGGTCAAATCTATCTCCACTTTCTTGAAGATTAATTGAACGATTTATTACAACATGTCTCTGAAGATGTTGCCTAGATTGTGGTACCAGCATGATGGTGCACCTTCACATTCGACGCTGAATGTTCGAAAGTTTTTAAATATTACATTCCCTGGTCGCTAGATTGGACGAGGTGGTTCACATAGCTGGTCTGCTAGGTCTCCAGTCCTATCTGCACTAGATTTTTCCCTTTGGGGCTGTATAAAGGACACCGCGCACCAAACTCTTCCAACTACTAGCGAAGATATGAAAGAGAGAATTCGTGATCCTTTTCGCCAAGTGCCCCATGACATTCTAATTGATATTCAGCGTTAATTTACGGAACGGATTCAACTGTACCTGCAACAAAATGGCGGTGTGCTTAAGCACTTGTAAATTGTTCTGGTTTTTATTCTATTAATTTCATTATGTAGGTGTTAAAATTATGTAATAAAAATGAGCCGTTGCTTTGTGTTGATGATTTAATCAACTTGTTTGTTTTTAATATAATCCTGCAATATGCAGAAATGGCGCTCTCAGAATATTTAGCATAGCTTTCTAAAATTACAATTCGCACCACGGTCTTGTTATTCTTAAAACAGCAATAATTTAAAGTGTCAACTTTAGTTATAGGAAACCCAATATAAAACCGAAATAGAGTTTATTTCTCTATCTGAATCACTTACAAAATACAGGGTGTTCCACCAGAAAAAATTGAGTTATGGCCAATCGAAATATTGTTATAGTACCACCTTATCAAACACCTTGTACAACGGAATTTAACTTTTAACTTTTCGGGTGACAGAAGATCTTGACAAACGTTTGATAAAACGTTTTCCATTAATTTGTCACAATATCGTCGCTGCAGATTTTAATCGTTGTGTTTGCATACATCATATTTTTCCTAACAAGTTGAATAGCTATGTAACAGCTGATCCTAACATTACCAGATATGTAACTAATTAAAAATATGCGGGGTTTTCCCATTTAAAATATTTAAGTTAGATACTGGTATTCCAAAATGCAACATGCAACAGAATTGTTGATATTTTTAGGTTACGGAGAAGAAGTTGATACAAAACTTTCATATTTAAAGATTCTCTCCTGTCTAAAATAATTACGGAGCAACATAAGAATTACGCGCTAATTGTGCACCCTGAATTATACTGATTATGATTTTGAATAGAAAGTCATCTCAAAATTTATTCATTCAGCTACTTATAAGAGATAATAGTTAATCTAGCTTTAGGTGATTATATCTTTTTTGTTCTTTTAATAATTTCAACTTTGTTTTACGTGAATCGTAGAAATGATCTGCTATAATATACATAATGCATTTATTTAAAAGATTCACTAATTTGTCACATACAGGTATGGAAAAATATTATCGCGGGTCTGACTTATAATACGTAAAACAAAGACAATACAATCAATACACGTGCTAAGTGAGATAAAATACACAACAAACTAAAAGTGCTTATGCCGAACATGCGTCTTTTGAGTAGGCTAGTGTCAGTGACACATTTGCTACTGTCAACGAGAATTGAAAATCAGTGTTTTTGCAAGTCCGACATAATACTCATATATTCCACTGAAGAAAAAATACAGACTATTAAGCGATATTATTCAGGAAGCACTGCACAAGAAATAATGGGCAGGTTTGCTTGTTCTTTTGAAAACAGGCCAATTCCATCAGTAAGTACGATTATGCGTACTGTTTGTAAATTTGAAAGATGTGGGTGTTTAAACAATTGTAGAAAATGCAGTAGTATTGATGGTAATGATGATGAGCGTCCTGGTCGCAACTTAAACGAAGAAGGCGAACTCCAAGAAACTGCAGTGTGTAGTTTAGCAAAAACTAATTTCCTGTGCAATAGTACAGAAATTGCTGAAGAAGTCAATATTGAACCAAGCACAGTTCGCAATATCTTGAAAAGGACTAAACACCGTTGCTATAAGTTGCAAACTACACACGAAATTTTTCCTGAAGATCAACAGCGTCATCACTATCCTTCTGTCGTTGTTGATTACTCTCGGGAAAACAAACACATTAGTATTCCTTACCGGACACAATACCCCCAAAAAGTTAATGTGTGGGCAGGAATTTTAGGCAATTCCATAAATGGTCCATTTCTTATCAACGGAAACTTGAATGCGGACAAATATTTAGAACTGTTGAGGAACCAGATAGTTCCAGCTGTTCAACGCCTCAATATAAATTTTAATGACATTTGGTATCAAGAAGATGGCTGTCCTGCTCATACTGCAATAAGAGTTCAACTGTTTTTGGAAACTTCGTTCCCTAACCGTATTATTAGTGGAAAAGGGACTATTAAAAATCCTCCTCGCTCATCTGATATTGCGCCGAACAACTTTTTTGTTTGTGGATACGTATCCCAGCAAATTTATGGGCACAGGCATGAACGTGCTAACAATTTGGACGAACTTCGTGTCAAAATTACAAACTCTTTAAACAGCATCACCCTAGAAATGTTAGAAAACACCCGAACTGAATTTTATCACAGATTGGGTTATTACCTTGCGCAAGGTGCAGGTCCTTTCGAAAATCTTATAAAGTAGAGTTTTGAAAAAAGTGTATTCTGTTCATTTTTAAAAATACTTGGTTTTTCGATAAGAATTATAATGCTAAAGTTAAACCTTAAACTTAAGTTATACTATCAATGTAAATGTTAATGTTCTAGTTTGTAGCTCTCGTAAGTTTCATCTTGGTTCTTCTTACGAATAGTAATCGAACCATGCCATAAATTCGCAATTAAGTGTAAAGTATTTACTTAATAGTTTCAAAGAACACGCAACTTTTCAACATCATCTTAATTTCTTTGGTTTCGTTAGAAATATTGAAGCTAGATTGAAGGAGACTTAAGTAGTTTTTATATTTGTGCCTACATGCAAATATGTACAAGTGGCAACATCGGTTAAGTTATGTCTCTCTCACACTCATATAATGCTTATTGGGTTTCTTTCTAGCTTATTATGAGTCAGACCCGCAATAATGTTGTTCCATATCTGTATATGAAAATGTAAACTTTCACCATTATTACACATAATAAAATACTTATCTTTTTTGGCTTTAAACGTTTCTCAAACTATTATATTAATAGCAGGTTGATGTTTATGTTTTAGTTTCGCTATTTTAACACAAAAATTTAAAAAAAATTCGATTTCTTCATAAAAGAATGACACTCTTGTCTGAAGCCGCTACGACGCACTGTTTTCGAAATAAATCGATTTGAACTTTTCATGTGTTAATTATACTTTTATAAAATTAACTAATGAACTCTTTTACAATTATGAAAGATGGCTATGGAAAATAACAAATGCGTGAACGTCAAAATAGCTAGTATTACAGATACTAGTTGAGGTTAAAGTGTCAAATAAGTTTTAAGTGAAAGATTTTTTATTGTTTAGTTACATTACCGTAAATACAAGGATACAAGAATATTGTTAGAATGGTTTCGTTCAGTAACGAAAAATATGCCGATATGCATTTAGTGTACGGCGAAATGCAATGCATCGCTCGGGCAGCAGCGCGTAGATCTGCAGATAAATAAATGTCCTGCTCCTACTCCTAAATCATTTTAGGGAAACAGAATCGGTAATTCCTAAAATCAATGAAACGGGAAGACATGCTGATGTAATGGAAGAATATCAGGATGATATTGGAAATTGACTACTATCCCGAAATAAGCGTAAGAACGTTGGCTGCAATGTATCCCAATGTGTTAAAATCTTCTGTGTGGAACATTCTACATAAGGAAGGCATGTATCCTTTTCATTTAAAAAAAGTCCAGGCCTTGCAAGCAGATGATTTTCCTGCTCGTGTTGATTTTTCCAAATGGATGAAAATTAAAAAGAATCAAGACCAAGATTTTGCCGCTTGTACAAAAGATGGAATTTTTAATGTGCACAATGCACACTATTACTCCTATGTTGATGAAAACCCTCATGCGATAAGGGAAAGTAAACATCGGGAAAAGATTAGCATTAATGTATGGATAGGTGTACTTGGTGATAATTTGCTTGGAGCCGTAGAATTGCCTAATCGTTTAAACGACGAGGAATATCTCAACTTTCGACAAAATACCGGATTTATTAGATGATATTAATATGAATATTCGGCGGAACTTGTGGTTTTAACATAATGGTTGTCCGGCTCACTATAGTAAAACTGTTTGTACTTCTTTAGATAACAATTACCTGGAGCGATGGATCGGAAGAGGCGGTCCGGTTGTTGACCGGAAAGGTCTCCAGATTTTAATCCTTGCGATTTTTGTGTTTGGGGATATCTAAAATCAATGGTTTATTCCCAACCAATAGAAACACGCGATCAGCTTTGGAGAAGAATTCAGGATGCCTGCGACGAATTTAGGGACAATAAGGGAATTTTTCCAAAAATTCGGCAATCTTTATATAAACAAATAAATTTGTGCATAGAAACGGACGGTCGTCATGTGGAGCATCTTTTGTAGATTTAGTTTTGTGTTTAATGATTTCAGTTGTCATTTTCGTTATTATTAATTGTGTCAGCAACATTTTTTTGTATTAAAAGCGGTTATTTGTTACCCGAGTTTATTTCTTACTTTCTAAAGCAAAATTAATTTATGACATGAGAGCAGTTTGGCGTTTACGCAATTGTTATTTTGTTTATTTTCCATAGACATCTTTCATAATTGTAAATGCATTCGTTAGTTAATTTTATAAAAGTATGATTAAAACATGAAAAGTTCAAGCCGACTTATTTCGAAAACGATGCGTCGGAGCGACATCAGACAAGAGTATCATTCTTTTATGAAAAAATCGAAATTTTCTAAATTTTATGTTAGAATTGCGAAATTTGAAAACAAAATCTTATGAGTAAAATGTATATATATATATATATATATATATATATATATGTATACAAGGTGTTCGTAAATAAGTGTGAAAGATTTTATAATTGCCGAAAAAAGGTCCTGTAAATATGTTGCTTAGTTTGGACTAGTCCTAAGCCTAGATAGAGTGTGAAGGGAGGCACAGACTATAATAAATGCAGATTCCTCATTACTAATCCAACCTATACACCTTAAGAAACCATAGCAACAATCAATTATTAAATTAAACGGTTAAAAAGTCTTCTTTTCGCCATAACTCTGGAACAAATAAAGATATCAAACTGCGTTATTTACGTTTTTTGTTAAAAATTTAAGCTACTTTCCGCTTATGATGTCATAATTATACCGTATGATTTAATTTTTCTGAATAAAATCAAAAATACTGGTATTATTACAAATTGCGCCCTCTAACAATTTTATTATGAGCTATCGCGTACCAATGGATGCGACAGTTAAAAGTACTTACCTTTTGTTCTAAACAAGCCTAGGTTTACTACAATCGGATAAGTCGTTTAAAAATAACAGCGATTTAAATGATTACACATTCAATAGCTTCCCCCACTCTTATTAAGGTCGGTACGCCAATGAGCCTTAAACCAAAATGATGCAGAATTGTCTAAGCTTTAACGATGTTACCAAAGGTATGCCTTAATGTGGGAATTTTCGGAGAAATTTATAATTTTATTTTTAATTTTCAATTGCGCCCCTTGCGATGAATTACGGAACTTAAAATAATTTCCAGAATTTTCTCGTGGCGACTTTTATAATGAATTTTTTCTCCACTTTTCATGTCCACTAGTTTCTGAAATATGGCGGTGGCCAACCTTAATGAAACACCCTGTATATATATATATATATATATATATATATATATATATATATATATATATATATATATATATATATATATATATATATATATATATATATCTCGCATACTAACACGTCGCAGGAAAAAAAGTTCTCGTGGTCTAATAAAATTCTTTATTGCCTAACGCAACCCAACCCCCAAATAACCAAAACACCTTTTAATATCCCTAAACCCAAACTTTGTAAACGTACTTACAAATTAAACAGTAATTCAAAGCCAAAATGTACTGTAAAAAGTATAACTAACTTCGAGTAGGCATAAGTACCACATAAGATAATAGATAATAGATAATATCTAATACGTCGCAAAACAAAAAAATTACAAATCACTACAACAGTAAATCAAATACCTTTTTCAGTGCTAAACTCAAGACTATTATAGAATTTAAAAAAATGAAACAGAACTAAATATTTCATCACTGTAAGACATCCAGCGTTGAACCGGGAGGCTAGCAAAAAACAAATAACAAAGGCAAATACATTTTTGAATCAAACAGAAATAACATATAAATAATTAACCAAATTATAAGCTATCCAGATTTCTACTACTGAGGCTAATTAATTTAACATCATAAAAAATCAATAATCGGCTAATTTTAAAGCAGAGAAAAAGTAGGTAATTCAATACTACTGCTACGAGTATAAAATAGAACCCCTAAAACTGAATAATAAGCACTCTAATCCCACAAATAAGATACCGTCCCACCAATTAAGGAAAATTTCGTAATACCTTATCTTATCATAACGTGGGCTATAAAAATTAACTGTAACCTTATGTTATAGCTATAATAATAGAAGTGTTCATGTGTGTCTTGTTAATTTGATAAAGTTAAATTATTATTTTTCTCAAACCACGTTTTACACTATTCAAACTGACATAACTGTAGGTACTTAAATGGTGACGAATAAAATATTTTATCCTGTCTTCTGAAAGCTTAGAGCAATTTTTTTAGAGAATTGTGTGTGTGTGTGTGTGTAAGCTTTTTCTCTTTTTTTTTTAAATAAAATGATAACTTCACAGTTCAAATCAATTTAATTAGTGGTTGTGTAGATTTAGGCTCATCATAAGCTATCCATCCTTGCTTGAAATTTGATGTAGAATATAATACACTGTGTCTCTTGCATTTCTGGACATAGGGAATTCCCATGTTAAAATAAACTATTGTAAATATTGGCTCCCCTAATTATTTTACAGTAAAATGTCAAATATAAAACTTCTTAAGGAAAAAAGGCTGCTTCTTATTTTACAATTGCATTTAAATTTGGTTCATCCGTTTTCGAGAAATTTAGGAAAAACTTTCGTAACTGGTCAAGGTTGCTTTGCTTTAGACAGACAATGCTAACAATAATGATTAATTGTCATTGTAAATCATTCATGGTTAAAAAACAACTAATTCATCATTAAAACTTTATTTGGAACAGATTATTACTTTTTAAAGAAAAATTTGTTTATAAAAATGAATTATTACACCATTGAAGAAAAAGTAAAATTTATTGAATGACATTACTCTGGCAATTCACTTAGAAATTTTTTGTTATTTATTTTCCAATTTTCATAATTAATTTGTTTATTTAGAATATCATCTTCTTGTTTATAACAGACTTATTTTATTGGTGCTCCTTATTGTATTTATCCTGACACTTACATGGCTTATTAACGTTACCGGTTACGAAAAAGCCCTTAAGTTTTTCCTAATTTTCTCGAAAACGGATGAACCAAATGTAAATGCAATTGTAACATAAGAAGCAGCCTTTTTTCCTTAAGAAGTTTTACATTTGACATTTTACTGTAAAATAATTAGAGCCAATATTTACAATAGTTTATTTTAACATGAATTCCTATGTCCAGAAATTCAAGAGACACAGTGTATAATGTGTGAAATGTAATTTTTAATTGTGTATTTGAGTCATATTTATGTTGTTCTATCACCCAAAAAATTGTTAACGCTAGGTCTAGACTACCTATATACATATATATATATATATATATATATATATATATATATATATATATATATATATATATATATTAGAACTTTTATGCTGATAGAACCAGGAACTCTCCAAGGTTTTGTTAACAAAACAATATCGCTTTGTGTATTCCGTCAGAGAAGCCGCCAAAAGTCGATTAAACGTGGGAGTTTACAACTTGGCCTCTCACAATCAAAAGTGTGGCGCATTTTCCGTAAGACGCTAAGGTTTAACTACATCATCGTTGATGACACACAAGTCCGTACCAACTTCTGCACTGAAATGTAGTAAAGGTTTGAAGGTGATGATTGTCCAGGCAGACTCATCTTTTCCGACGAAGCTGCATTTTATGTGACCGGAAAGGTACTATTTTGTAATTATTACTTTTAATACATAAAGAGAAAAGTGGTATATAACTAAATATACAACCTTTTTGGTTTATGTATTAAATTTGATATTTGTTAACAAATATTTCAAAATTTAATTTTTTTCTAATTTTATGTAAACGATTACAAAAAATTTTGTTCGCAACACGGCCTTATATTTATAAAAAGAACGGCCCTGCATCAAGAAATGTGTAAACAGCGTACTAGTTGCGAAAATGTTTAGACGGTGAAGGGGTAAGTCATTCAATAATTTGTAATGCAATTGTGACGTGTATTTATGGTAGGTCAAGGTCCGCGTTCCAAACAAAACGAAGTTACAGTGTAAAGTAGTATAATACTTAAAAGAAGCTTTTATTTAAGCTGTTTGATAGTTTATATTAAGGTAAGCGCATTTATACGTCATACATGTTGTCATTATGTATTGTTTATAAAAAAGAGACTTGTAAGTAACTTTTTTAAACGCTTAAAGAGACACTTATAAATAAAGTGGGGTTATGTGAATATTACTTATATAGTAAAAAAATGAATTAATTGACTCTTAAAGAAAGATCTTGAAACTTTAATACTATTATTCGCCAACTCTAGAACGTACTATAATTTTTATTTTCAGACAAAAGTGGCTCAAACGAAACACGTTTTGAAATTTAGTGCTATTGTAAATTACTTCGCCAGTGCCGATGAAACGAAACTTATTCAAAGAGGTAGTATTGATAAATAACTCATGATACATTAGGTTGGGGAAAAAGTTTCTTCGCATTTTATATGAAAACTCAAGACATTTTTTTTCAAAATTTATTTACATTTAATTATTATATATATGATATATATATATATATATATATATATATATATATATATATATATATATATATATATATATATGCCATTTTGTTCGATGATGTTTTCCATCTCGTAGGTAGTGACATGATCCCGTTGCTGTAGAAATTTTGGGACTTCTAATAAAAAAACGCGACAAGTAGTTTTGGCAGTCCTTTCTTTATGTTAACCCTGACACTGGATAAAGTATTCTGAAGAGACCGAAACAGGTGGAAATCTGAAGGTACAAGGTCAGGGCTATATGGCGTATGCATTAACACATCTCAGCCAAACTCTCTTAATTTTTACTGAGTGGCTAAAGATGTGTGGTCTAGCTTTATCGTGATGAAAAATCATACCTTTTCTATTGATCAATTCCGGACGCTTTCTCTCAACTTCTTGCTTTAATCCCATCACTTGTTGGCAGTAGAGATCCGAATCGATGGTTCTGCCTGGCGGTAAAAGCTCAAAATGAACAATGCCTTTCCAATCCCACCGTACACACAGCAACACCTTATTGCGAGTTAACCAGGGTTATGCCATAGTGTGTGAAACCTGACCGACCTTTGACCACGACCTTTTTCGCACATTTTTGTCGTACGTGGTCCACTTTTCATCACTAGTTATCAATCTGTTCAAAAACGATTGGGTTTCATTTCGTCTCTATAAAGAATCGCAAATGAGTACACGGTTCATTAGGTTTCTTTCAGTGACCTCGTGTGGCACCCAAATATTGAGCTTTTTTGTGTACCCAGCTTTTTCCAGAGGTCAAAACTGTTTTGTGGTCAATTTACAGTTCTTCAGCTACGTCGTAACTACTGATATGCCGATATTGCTTCACTTCTTCAAAAATGGCGTCCATTTTATCCATAACAGGGCGACCGGGGCGAGTGCATCTTTGATATCAAAATTCCTGGATTGAAAACGTTTAAACCAACTTTGTGATAATCTTACTGATACTGCATTAGGCCCATAAACGTCACAAATTTTTTTCGCGGCTCACCTTGCATTTTTTCCTGTTTTGTAATAAAATTTTAATATGTATCGAATTTTTTTAATAGATTCACTTATTTTGACAAAAAGGAAAACAAATTAAAAATATCTGTAAACAACGGTTTATTAATTTGTTTCTTTTCTTAAAATGTACCTTTTTGAATGAGCCAGATACAAATAGTACAGCCAAAGAAACTTAATTACTAGTTTATACATACTATATGCGAAAATAATTTTATACTCAAAGGAGAAAATGCAGTGGATTCAAACCATTTAGAGCAGTTTATGTTTGATGCTGAACTATTCGTAATAAAAGGGAAACATGCAAACATGAGGGATCGATTGTGTGTTGTAGAGGCAACATATTTATTTTAAACAGAATGTTATTCATAAAGAAAAATATATTAACCAGCATCATATTAAACTATTGTTTTTAGGTATATCTTGATAAGAATAGCGAAATTGAAAGATCGAAATGTAGCTGTCCTCGAGGACAACGTATATACCTTCATATAGCGGCGTTGTGCATAAATGATGTTTAATTGTCAGTGGGCTAAACGGAAATCAAAACAAATGGCAGTAAAAACTATTGATGAAGTTTATGGTGCCAAGTCGCATCGCTCTACAAATACTGCTTGTCTGTTACGGAAATTCAGCAATTTAGGGAGAGGTTATCACAAACTTCCCTACCTCTTGGGTTTACTTGGCTACTTGCACCGGAACCATCCACTGATGCTCATTCACTTGTAGACATCGAGGACTTTTTATTTTCTGACGAGTATCTTGCTTCTATAAGTAAAGAGCAATGTTTTGTGTAGAATGTGTGAATAGCCAATGGAAAAATGAGCCATCAGCGAAGCCACTGTTGGCCAGGCCAATAATCAAAACTGGCTTATCTGTCGATAAAACCGGCTAACAGCAAGCAATTTAGGACCAGCGTTGGCTGCAACAAAAAGAACCGTTATCCTCCATCGTTGTTTAGGTGATTTACCGGCATAACCCAAAAAATGTTTGGAAATATTTTGTCAATCAATAATTTCAGGCTTCTACAACCTTGACAAGGTAAATGCAGTTCAGTCGGGAAGAGATCACGAGATGGAAGCTATAGAGCAATTCAAGGCAATCACAAACCTCCCAGTTACGCTTACAGGAGTGTGGCTGCATCAGTGTGGTTTTCTTGAAACAAGTCCTGATGGATTAGTAGGAAGTAACTGTATTGTAGAGGTCAAGTGCCCATACCTAATTAGAAACAAAATGTTAAAGGATGCATGTAAGACTAATAGTTCATATATTGTTTATGACGATAAAATTGTAATTAATGAAAATCATGATTATTATGCACAAATTCATGGCAATCTCCATATAACAAATAAAGACATTTATTACTTATTTTTGTAGACACCTAATGATCTTATATTAACAGAAGTTGAAAGAAATGATATATGGGTTGAAAACATTAAATTGTTAAAATAATTTTATTTAAATCCTTTTGTGGCTAATATAATAAAAATACAATAAAAGTGTTGAATATATTTATTGATCATACAAATTTTTCACCTCCTTAAGAAGTTGAAACTAGAACCTTGCCCTAGCAATGGTTCGGGTTCTAATTGCTTGTTCCTCAGTAAATTGAGGAGTTGATAAAAATGAGGGCAAATTAATTGATACACCCTGTAGGAATATATCTGATATTAAAAACCCGTTATCGTTAAGCACTAAGTCTCCCGGAACTAATTTCTGTAATACTCCTCAATGTTCGGCAATTTTCTTATCAGAAGTTGATCCAGGGTATAAATCACTTACAATCACTTCCATTTGGGGCAACACCTATCAAAGCCCTTAATGTATTCTTATGTTTATAAGAACTATATGTCATTCTTTGCTTTTCCATCTTTTCCGACTTCATTGTACTCACCTCAGTACAATCTATGATCATTCTACAATTTGTAAAAGAACTAAATGATGCTGGCATGCAATGTTTGTTTTTTTCTTTAGATGGAATTGGTTGTATTAACTGTAAATATATTCCATACAAAGCAAACAACCATGTTTTAAAAATATTGGCTACTGTTTCACGGCTAGTATTGAAGCGAAAGCCTTAACCGTCATTCAATAAATTTAATTTTAATTTCATCAACATTAACAGTAATAGGTCAATTGGATTTATCCTAATCACTTGGCAACCTCTAAAATAATTTAATTCTAATTTTTCAAACAAACTAAATAGCCATAAAAAGATTTCCTTTGTAAGGAGACCAGTATAAACACTAACTAAATGATTATTATTTTGTTGGAAAAGAGAATGTGGACATTTTTTTACATCCTCCTTTAAAGTTGGCACTTCCTTCTTTAAAAAATAATTTTCCGCTTCAAGCATAGCAGGGAATTGTTGCGAGAGAGCCTGTTCTGGTGTATTGGTAACTTTTTCCATCTTTTCTATAAGTTCACCTTGCTGTTGCTGCAACCCAGAGGGCCCTGCTACACCCTCGCCTTCAGCAACAACCTTCTTTCCAAGATAGTTTTTATTTTAATAGTTATTTAAGTGATTAAATAATTACACATTTACCGTTGGTGGATAGTTTTGGCCGAATCAAACTGCTTTCCCTGATTGTAGTCGTACAATGTGGGCCTATTTTTTCTGTCCCCATCAACAAAATTGCATCTGCATATTCTACTATGTTTCCCTGGATCTCTGTCCTCTCGTCTATAAAATTGCACTAATTAAATTATATTATCTTGACCTACCTAATAAGTTTTAACCAGCGGTTCAATTCAGTTGGATCACTAGGAAATACCAAAAAATTTGCATGCATCCCTTTCACTGTAATGTTTACACGTAGGTCAAAACACATTACCAATGGTAAACTGCCAAAAAAGAAAAATTTTAGGTTTCAATATGTCACTTCAATAAAAAAGTCCTTTTGGGATTTGTGAAATGGACATTTTAAAGTAATATTGAAAAAAAGGCCATAAAAAAATTCGACGTAATCCCATTTAATTTTTAAATGTCATTTTAAGCATTTAAAGGAGACATACTTAGAACTCTTCCTTGTGAAAAAAATAGTTACCAAAAACATTGATCTATAAAGGTACTTACCTTAATGGAAATAGTAAATAACTTAACAAAGGCTTTTGTTAACTAAACTAGTACTGGCTTTCAACACAGATTCGGTTTGTTTGGAACCCGGGAATTGACCTACTCCAACAAGAGACGACACACTTGAGCAGTCTAAAGATTGCCGCAGAGCGCGTTTTCAGGTATTACCATTTCAGCTTACACGAGTAGTAACCCCTTAGAACATATAAATTATTATTAATTTTATTAAATATATAAATAAAAAAGCAAAGTACAGGTCGTAGGTTCAAATCCTACTCGAGGTAAAGTTTTTATTTATGTATCTAATAAAATTAATAATACTCTTTAATTAGGGACAAATAACAGTTTCAACGGCAAAATGGAAAACGGCGGGTTTGTCTCTCGGTTACAGTGCTCACCTGACACATGGTTGAGGCAGGTTCGATTCCCGGCTCATGCAATTTTTTTTCTGCTATGTTACAGTAGTTTTTTTTTTCCAATTCCAATCTAGATTTTAGATTTTATACTAGTTCAGTCAATGACAGTTTCCCGAAACATTTTGGCAATAATGGATAGATTCTAAGCAACTTTTGTTCTATAAAGTTTTTTCTGAAAGTCAATACTTTTCGACTTATTCGCGAGTAAAGGTGTCAATATTTCTACCAAAAAAAAACGTTTTCAGGCGGTTTTTGGTCAATAACTCAAAAAGTAAGTATTTTAGCTAAAAAATCACTCTTACTATAATTGTAGCTTATAAAAAAATAAAAAGAATGGTAGATATATGATGTCTATACACCCAATAAAAATTAGTAATATCTTGTTTCCTATTCGTCAAACGCAAAATTGAATGTTTCAATGTGAAATAACTAAAAAATAATGCAGTTTTCGGGGAAAACTTATGGTATATTTTGTAAAGTGCTTCAAAAAACCTTTATTTTCGTTTTTTATAGTCCCTAGCATCAAAACTAAGCAAGTTATGACAAAAACAATGTTGGTCTCTGTTTTTTTTTTGAGCGACGAAAAATGTGAAAATTATCACCCC
The DNA here is from genome assembly GCA_036346205.1 of Vesta saturnalis. Classification (NCBI taxonomy): domain Eukaryota; kingdom Metazoa; phylum Arthropoda; class Insecta; order Coleoptera; family Lampyridae; genus Vesta; species Vesta saturnalis. Next base: position 76,060 of record JARFJB010002474.1, on the reverse strand, counting down.
AATTGAAAATAAACGTTACCACTTTAAAATTTACTTTATTTATGTACCGGTAATATACTTTAGAAGTTTTACCGGTTTAAAGTGCTTAGTTATGAAAAAAATTGAGATTGAAGTGAAAAGAGCATTTTTGTAATTCTGCAAAAATTACCTTTTCTTCAAAATAACTCAAAAACTGTTTATGATACGAAAAAGTGCAAAATTGTAGGTTTTGCTTTTCTGAAAATTTTCTGTAGAATAAAAATTGACCATTTAAATTTTGCATACATTCGTAAATAGCAACTTGTTGCGTGTAAGCACTTTAAACCGGTCAAACTTCTAGAGCATATTTGACGTTATATTAATTGCAGGCTAATGTTTATGTTTTAAGTTTTCAACTTTGACAAAATTGTTTCAGCATCCCTAAAAATTTTAATAAATAATATTACTACTAATGAAGATAACTGTAAGTGTTATCGAAACGTTTAGATTGTATAATTTAACATACACCATTAAAAAAAAAAAAGATAAGTATTTTATTATGTGTAACAATGATGAAGGTTTACATTTTCATAAGTCGAAAAGTACCGGGTGGCCAACTAAGAATGGCCGTCGGCCATATCTCAGGAATGGATTATAGCACAGGTTCGGGAAAAAAAGTTTTATAACAAAAGTAGCCTCGAGAAACGCCTGGAAATTATTTTCAGAATTGTAGGTCCACCGCTAGAGGGCATATTTGGCAGTTAAAATTTTAAAAAGCAAAAATTTTTCAATATTTACTCAATTAAGGAGCATATTAAATATTATAATCAGACTCCTCGACAAATTCTGCATATTTTTTATTTGACAAGTTTTAATCTATCTCTTCAAATAAGGGGAGGGGGAGAGTGGGAATCTTGTTACGAAAAAACGCCTTTAATTCAGGTTTTGCTTGACCGATTTTAGTAAACTTGATGTTGTTTGAAAGGGCTTTTATTCAACAATAGAAAATTTGTAAATTTGAAGCAATCTGATTAATAACATAAATGATAGAGGGCGCTGTTTAATATCTTTTTAATATTCTGCTTTCTCTTTACAATTTTAAATGGAAGCATAAAAATTTAAAAATTTAAGTAGGTCTTTAAAAAGTAGACTAAATTAGTAATAAAACAGTGAAAACTATCGTAAGAAACAGGTAAATGGCGGGAATTGTTTTTCCAACGTCTAGTAGGCTAGTTCGCGTTAACGGAAAGTATTATATTTAGCCAGGATGAAAAGATCCTACATTGGTCTGCAGTAATTTAAACTGTTATCATACGTATGTTATGGTTGCCGCTAGATTACCTAAATGTAATGCTGTCGCTACTAACAATGAGAACAAATTATAAAATAATAATGTGATAAATCTAACAATTAAAACATTAAACAAATAACTACGTAATTAGTGTCACTTTCCCCCAGGGTATGATTGATCTAAGAAATTCCGAACATCTCTAAAATAATGTGCCGGGCACCCATCAAGTTGCAAGAACATGTCACGACGAATGGCCAAGGGTACGTCTTCTAAAAGAAGTGGCAATTCGTTGCTTAAAAAATATAAATACCTTTCTCCATTAACAGTCTCATTAAAAAAAAGGTCCAGTTATTTCTCCACCTAGAACCCCGATCCATACATTTACAGACCAACGACCCTGATGTAGGACCTCCTTCATCCAGTGGGGATTCGTTTCAGACCAGTAGTGCATATTATGTCAAATACGCCCTCTACCTGTGGACCTACAATTCTGAATATAATTTCCAGGCGTTTCTTGAGGCCACTTTCGTTAAAAAAATTTTTTTCCCGAACCTGTGCTATGATCCATTCCTGAGATATGGCCGACAGCCTTTCTTAGTTGGCCACCCGGTACAGACTTTCAGAAAAAACATTATAGAACAAAAATTGCCTAGAATTAGTCAATCTATCCATTTCCGGACTTATTTTAGTATAACATTTTTCTTCCCCGAGAAGGGGTGGCAACTACCCCCAGGGTAAAAACCTCCGGTACAGGATCAACTTTGAAGTAGAGGGCAAGTAGAACCTAAATCCAAATTTTTATGAAAATCGGCGCTGTTTGGCAAAATTGAACAGTGTCACCGTATTCTACCTTCACAGACTGGAATATACCTAACTACGAAATTGTCAAACAAGGAAACGCGTGATTGGTCACATTTATCCAGATTTAGCTGCTAGTAACAAAATAGCTTCTAATCATCATATAAGGCATCCTGCTTAAATATTAGGTATTTTGAAATTACATAAAAAAATAGAGTACATATTCAATTAAGGTAATATGTATTATAAATTCATTAAAATAATTAACTGATAGTGACCGATTTATTAATAACATTAACTTCAGTGTTTTTAGGTTGAAATATAAGATAAATATTATTTAAATTTGATTTAAAATATATAAGACATGATGTTAATATGATTAAGTATGTTTTCGTCCACGATGAATCATTCACAATTCAGAGAATTAATTGAGATATTAATATCTCGACAAAGATGTTCGCGAGATAACACAATACACAATATAATGGTACAAGAGACATAAAATACTTTATAATTTATTAAGAATTATATATTTTTATTAGTTTGTGATTGTTAACAAATTTGATAAAATGTGAAAAACCTGAACATGAAAACAATTTTCAAATATTCATCTCGTGATTTCTTAAAGATATCAAAAGTTTTAAGAATGAAAGTATTTTTAACAATTTGGAGTATTTGAATATTATTTTGGTAGAAAAGCAAGTTTCAAATCGTCTTAGTTATTTGCGTGTTTGAATTCAAACAAATTGTGATTATAATTAAACATTATTAATAATTTTATTAAATACATAAATAAAAAGTTTACCTCGAGTAGGATTTGAACCTACGACCTGTACTTTGCTAGAGTACCGCGCTAACCAACTGGGCCATCGAGATTCAAGCCCCAATCGATGCAAATTTTGTCTTTATGTATGTAGAACTAATGTAAATTCTAAATATAATGAGATTATTAATAAAATTATTAATAATGTTTAATTACATATTTACCTTTGAACTTATTCGTTCATAACCAAAACTTACAAATTGTGATTATGTTTTTCCAATTTTTGTAGATCTACTAAAAGAGGTTACAACTTATATAAGCTGAACAGGTAATACGCGAAAGTGCACTCTGCGCCAATCTTTGCAGTTAACACGTCGTTTACACATTGTTGAATGAGTGTATCCCTTCCCCATCTAAATATTTTCAGGCGGAATCGGCAAAGTGCAATGTATGTTGCCTACCACATGCGAGGACATTACTTATGTTCATAATAGTACATCGGCACTGTAAATCCCCACGCCATAATTGAGTATATGCGCAATTTGTAAGATGAAGGACCATCTTTCTTCATGGAGCGCACCTTCACTGGAACAACTTACTTAGACATGCTAGAGAATTGGCTGATGCCACAGATGAATGAAGACAGTGATGGTTACGTGTTTCAACAAGGTGATTGTCCAGCATATCACCATAATAACGTACGAGGCTCAACACAAATTTGCCACAACGTTGGATAGGACGCTTTGGACAAGAAGATGTCGTTAATGTATTGGTCACCTAGATCACCAGATCTAATACCTTGTGATTTTTTCTTGTACGGATTTGTAAAGCACACTGCTTGGAGAGTTTCTGGTTCTATTAGCATAAGACTTATAATGATCCGTTATTTAGCTTGTTTATAATTAAATTTTAAAATATTTCACGGAGTTATGAAAGATGCTGTAGTATCATCCCAACCATTTTCACAATAATTGTTTACCCTTTATCGTTGTTTGTACTACAGGGATGTTTTATACTTTTCAAAAGTGAACGGTTAAAAATATAAAGTATCATTGTTCACTTAGGATAATTCATGTTATACAGAATATTGATGAACAACAATATTAAATTGTGTCTCTTTGAAGGCGTAAGATAGAAATTAGCTTTAAAGCAGGTCCCACCTTTATTAATTGCACTACAAGTGAACAGGGATTCAACAAAAGTTATTCTTTAGTAAAGAGCTATTTCAGCCAGTGTGTAAAGAATATATAGTAAACAATTCCATGACCTTTGAAATAAAAAAAGTAACAGCAGTTTCTTAGAAATTAGAAAAACGTCTTTATTTTTGTCGAAGTTCCTAATTGCATTCTTCGCAAGTACTCACAAAGCTTTACGTAGGTTAAGAAACTAACACTGAAAGCGATACAAGTTTACTAATTAAACTTTTATTTGAAAACATTAATCTCCTCAAGAATTTAACGCCGAATGTAGAAATGCAGTTGTTAGCAGTAATAAGATAATGTATTTTAGAAATTCAATTATATTTTATCACATTTCGTATTATTTGAAAAAGCAAGTGAATAAATGACGAAATATTTATAAATGGATTTTTTATGTATATTTATACGGTAGAATGAGGAAACGAGCATTTGTCTTTAAAAGAAAGATTAACAAATATCTAAGGTTATTTTACTCTTTTTTTTTGTAACGTTTAAGCAAGATACTAGTTTATTAACTGTGGTTATATAATGGTTCCTCAGAAGTTCTGGTAACGTTTTAGTAATCACTTAGGGAGTAGTTACGAACTGTTTTAAACCATAAATTACTAGTGCATTGTCGTGCCATTCTCTAAAACAGTACAATATACTTCGTAAATTATCTAATATTTTATTTCTCCCAAAATGTGCCACATAAAATTTATACTTTCAGTTTTATTTTATATAAGTACATTTAAATTCTTAAGGTTGAGAAGATCACATTCACATTGGGTTAACTGCTATTATAAAGTCTTTAAGCACACACAATCCGTTCATTTAAGCGAGATATCCATATTGATTTCATTATTATTTATTTAAATCATCTGTATATTATGAACGGGATTTATAATCCTACCTCTGTTAAGGAGATCATGTAATCTGCAAAATAACTTTCATTTTTATACATTGGCTATTGTCAATTTCTTTTAAGGCCGATTTACACCATACAAGCGAATGCTCATTATATCTCCACTCTATTAAATTCTTTTAGTGTGAACAGACGTAGATCATTCTTTGGTTGTTCTGTCTGAGTTCACAAAGATTCTTGGAATATTCTAAGAACGCTCGCTCGCTTGATGTAAATGGCACTAGAAAGTGCGAATAGTTGCTTAGAGAGTTCTTGCAAGTTCCTCCCCGGCGGGGGGGGGGGGGCGTTCTCTTCAAGAGTTCTTGTGTTCTAGGGATTTGAATACATACTTATCGATTGAATTATGGATTGGTCTCAAGAGAAATGTCTATTAATGATAGAAGCCTACCAACATTTAAGATGTCTGTGGGATCCGAGTTGTGAACACTATAAAAGTACAACTCGCAAATAAGATGTTTAACAGGAAATTGCAAATCTACTAGAATGTTATGTTGAAGAAGCAAAAAAAAGATGAACTCGCTTCGCATCTTACCGCCGGGAAAAGCAAAAAACAACGACTATGAAATCAGGCAGCGGTGCCGACTGCACTTATACTTCAAAATGGTTTTTATTGAAAAGTATGCACTTTTTCATCGATAAATATAAACTGAGGAAAACATTTGATTTCAACACTAACCAAAATAAAAACATGGTGAGTAGGTACTTATGTTTATTTATTATATTTAATGGTAGGTACATTTATAACCAATTCGGAAAAGGCGTCCATAGAAATTTATTAGCTATGCAATATTGTTTTGTCATGCCAAAATATCAGTGAAATTAAAAAGTCTGAAAATTCTTGCCGAATATTTTCACATTCTAAAGTATGTCTTCGTCTAGTGTTAGGTAATGGGAGATACAAACGGTACACATTTCTCCACTGGCTTGGAGTAACCACGCCATCTTCAATTCTGTCCATCATGCCCGGTGAATTATATAGGTTCCTAGAAGCTTTCCTTTTTATCAAATAATTATGTAGGTATACGCAGGTCATAATGATGAGAGATGATTTATCTGGTTATAGTGACATAGGTTTTCGCAGTACACGAAAAACTGCTGAAACGAATTTTACACTATTTGTCTTGCTCTTGACAAACGATAGTTGTAAATTCGTCTTTCGGGTCCCCTGGCATGAGCACCAGGATACGATTTCATGATGTGTCTTTGTAGTGGGAATGCGTCATCTGCTACAAATACGAATGGCACATTCTACACTTCTTTCTGATAGAAAGTAGTGTTTCTGAAAACTCCGCCATCTGATATTCTTCCCTGACAACCAAGATCGGTGAATATAAAATTATAGTTAGCGTCTACAATGGCATTAATACCACACTAAATGTGGATTTATAATTAAAGAAGTGACTTCCGCGATTAATGGGTGCTTGTATGATTCAGAGCTTCCCATCTATAGCACCGATACAGTTTGGGAAATTACTTCTCATTAAATTCCTGAGCAATTGATAGCCATGCGTTTTCTGTTGACGGTGTCTGAAATTAATAAAAACTTACTTTAGGGTGTATATTAATTAAACTGTTCTTTTAGGGTGATTAGCAAGAGAATGAGAACAAGAAGGAGCTGCGGTAGTGAGCCCTAATGGAGGTACACAGTCAGACTCAACAACACATCCTCAAACTGCAGCTTCAGTAGGACTAGACAACACGACAACATAATCGTAACCTTCAACTTCCCTCTGATCCGGCCGCACGACAATACCACCAAAAAAATCTAAACCTGAAGACCCTCGAGTAGCCGAAGCCTAACGGATTTTGAAACATAAGGGACAAGAGTGAAGCTTTTGGATATCACCTAGATTCAAAACATCGTGAATATTCAAAACGGACGAAAGCATATGTTGAACATTATATAACTAATATACTGTTCGACGCTGATTTGGGGAAATTTGAGTTTGAGCCAAGTTTAGCATCAACTCCGGTGTCTTCATATTCGGAAAGTTCATAAAATACATTACTGCATTCTGTAATCATCAGATCAACCACCACCCAACCAGATAACAACAGTATTGGAACACAGATCACAAAATACTATAAACACAGACCAACAATTACACATTCCGGATGATACCGAAACTGTAGGAACCTGAAGGTCTTAAGTGTATTATATTAACACTTTTAAGTTTCTTTTCTAATTTCTTTGTGTGTATTAAAAAATACTATTAAGTACCCAAGTTCTAAGATTTTTCCAGTAAATATCTTAAAAATAGTGAGTATAATTTTGTTTACTTACTTTAGCGTAGTCATGCAATGCTTCATTTATCGCAGCACATACTTCAGATATAGCATTACATATTGTGGATTTAGACATTTTAGTAAAATACATCAGCCTTTCATAGGAATTTCCAGTTGCCTAAAATATTAATGTCATTGCTAGCCTGTCATATGCAGCAATCGAGTCTCTAAAATTCGTACTTGATTTCCGAATTTTGTCGCTGATCAGAGATAATGAATGGTCAGACTCCGTTCAACAAAAATTTTGGAATTGACCACTTTCTTCTTGTACTTGCATATCCGTCATTGTTTCACCACCATTATCCAGTATCCTTCGTTGCATTAAATTTGTCACTACCAACGTCTCTTCCTTTTTTTCTTTTTGAGTGTTTGAGACAAAATAATAATTGCAGCACTTACAATTATTATAATATTGCTGTCAGAGTCGCACATAGCGAATCACTACAACCACAGAATTGACACGAAAAAGCAATGAGCATTCGTTCGGCTGATCTAAACATCTATTGTGCAAGAATTGTAGTTCTTGGTTCTCATTCTTGCTCGTTGATATTTTGGTATAAACGCTGAAAACGAGCTATCTTTTACACTAAAATACCAAGAAAGAATGCTCTTGTTCTAGCTCTAGCTCTTTGTTCGTTTGGTTTAAACGCACCTTTACATGCACTATTCTAGCATTATAACAATACGTCTACAACTTTGAATTAACTCACTAGTTATTATTTATACAGGGTGTCCCATAATGAACTGTACAGGGTGAGTTTTGTTTCGATGGTTTTAAATGGAAATTACCCTTATCATACAAGATAGTGAAAACCTGATTGGTTGTACGGGGCTCCTTTTTAAAGATAAACTCAGATCCAAAAGCAAAATTTGATAGGCCTAACTGTTTTCGAATTATGGGACAAAAATGAAAATTTTGGTTTTTCAAAAATTTTGAATAACACACTTATTTATGAAGATATTCAAAATGGGCCAAAAAGGTTCTTGAGATACATTTTTAATTAAATCCGTTGCTCATATCTGATAAATTTTATCGCCTATAATTTAAAAGTTATGACAAAAAGTTACATTTCAAATCGTAGTTGGTCATGACACTGTTGAAAAGCATTTTTTTTTTTGCTTTTCAAAAGTATATGGTTTAATGTAGTTCAATTGAATAATAGTTTTATTCGTGTTTGATTTTATTTGTAACGTAGCAACGGAACAGTAGGCTCTGAGGATAAAGCACTTTTAATTATTATAATATGAAATAACAAATGATCACATTTAACGAGTGATCTACAAATATTTTACAACTTGTGCACCGTTCTTTTCAATACACAATTGTCACCGCCGTCTTGTTGTATTTAGGGCGTTTAAAATATGTATTGGAGTTACATGACAAAAACCAAAATCGATGTTTTGACGTAATTCATCAATGTTCCTTGATGTTCTTTTATAAACAATATGCTTCAAAAAGCCCCAAGCAAAATAATCGAAAACATCTTATGGTAGAGGCAGCCAACGAATCGGTCCTGAAGTTCCCATCCTCCGGTTAGAAAACTTTAAAGATAAATAATCTGTTACCACTCGAGGATTGTGGGCAGAAGCGCCATCTTGCTGAAATATTATATTATAGTGTTGATGCTGCTGCAATGGAAGATTATCTAAAAATTCCTCTAGATTAGTCCGAAGAATGTCTTCTAAATATCTTCTAGAATTTAGTGTCCCTTAATAAATATAGTAGTAAAATCTTCCACATTTAATGCAGCACCAAGCGTTCAACCCAAATTTCCCCAGACCTCTTCGTGTAACTGTTACATAATTATTAATGTCAGACCAGTAACGTGCATTGTGGATGTTAAAAATTCCATCACTGCTAATATGCCACCAAATAATGGATTCGATAAAATTGTCAACAGTTCTGCATTGTTGTAAATACCACCGACAGGACGTAATTTGTCTCCTTTTATCATCCGCCACTGCATCCTGTTCAGCAAAAGTATTGTTTCGCCCGTGGTTTTTGAAAAGATCCGTGATCAATTAAATTTTGTTTCAAATCAAAACGTTACTTATTACATATTCTTAAATACTTTCATGTATACCCACCGTTTAAATAACATTAAGTCTGATTGTTGTCTTTCAGGGTAGGATTGCAAGTATAATTCAGCAGCTAAACGGGCATTTTCATTCGATAATAGCCATGGATAAACATAACACAGTTTCTGTAAGTAACTTTTCGGCTAGGTAGTAAACTTACGAAGCAAGACAAATTTGAGGTTTTTAGTTTATTGTTAATTTCTAAGGCACAGCTTTCTATTGATATTGTTTCATTTACATAGTCCAGATGCAATACATTGTACTCACCCGGTATACAGAACAATGGTAGAATCCTGATTTAAATTATAACGATTTGCCAAACATAGCCTTAGTAAAATAAATAACAAGTTACAGGGTGTTCAATTTGAAAATGATTAAATTATCAATGGCCTAACTTTTTTAATGCCCTGTATTTTCTACCGAATCTAATGGAGAGTTTTACTGACTGTAGAAAAATATGTTAAATGGCTTTTACCAGTGGCGTACAACATGAATGGTATTTTCGTCCCTCCCAAATATTACGTCACTGATATCAATTTCAACTATAAATTTATATTTTCCAATATACGTAAAATAAGTGCTCTTGGTAAGAACCCATAAAGTGGATAATTATCGAGATATTAACAATCAAAGAGGTAAAACTTATAACGTATAACTTATTTTTCTGCCTATCCACAGTACATTTGGTAGTAAAAACAGAACCACGTTTATTATTATTCTTTTTTGTTTTATTATTCTGGATTCCTAAGAGTGCACAGTTTTAATGTCAAAATAATCAATTGTAAACAGAGCGATCCTGACCTAAAATTATGACCATTTAGCAAACATTACCTTTACCTTTAGTAAAATGTTGAAGTTAACAAATTACGCAGTGTCAAATATTATGTATGTAATTGACTAATTATTTTGGAATAACGCAGTCATTACAGCAACAAAATACATTTTATTACATTATAATATTAGATAATTCAAAAAAATATTTTTTGGGTTTTTTAATGGTGTATTTTAAATTGTACCATCTAAACGTTCCGATAACACTTACAGTTATCTCCGTCAGGAGTAATATCTGTTAAAATTGTTGTAAACAATTTTGTCAAAGTTGAAAAATTAAAACATAAACATCAGCCTGCTATCAACACAACAGTTTGAGAAACTTTAAAATTAAATTTTAATTTTGACTTTTGGTATGTCTAGGTTTTTGCTGTGTTTTTCCCAGACCTTGAAGCAATATGTTAAATTACCACAGCATTATAATTTAACGTTCTGTATTATGCTTTTTTTTTGTTAATAGCACTTGCACTTATTGCACTTGCTTTATTTGTTAGATTTAACTGGTGTGTTTTTGCCTCTTTAATGGTTAATATCGCGATAATTATCGACTTTATGGGTTCTTAATAAGAATACATATTTTGCGTACAAGACATTGGAAAATATGAATTTATAGTTGAAATTAATATTCACACAGTAGCGTAATATTAAGGAGAGGTGAAGGGGTTTGTCATTCGTAATCCACTGCCAAAAGCAATTTAATATGTGTTTCTACGGTTGGATGCGCCTCAGGTGATTAAAACTTTCCACTAAATCTAGTACAAAAATACAGGATATTAAAAAAGCTAGAGCCATTGGCAATTTAGTAATTTTCAACTTTAACACGCTGTAAACTTGTTAATTATCAACATTTAACTAAGCTCATATTTGGCAAATCGTCATAATTTTAGGTCAGGCTTCTACCGTGGTTCTGTGTACTATTAATTATGGGACAGCCTGTATAGTATACTTAAATAAAGTTACGAGTATTAAAAACATTAAGGGTTGTTTGCTGGACCAAGGCAATGTTTGAAGTCTGAGAGAATCCAAGTCTCCAATATTGTCTAAGACCAATTACATCCTTAATGTTATTGATGTTTATACTATTTTTGTCCGATGCCTTTTTGTTAAAGCTTTGTGCCAAAAATGCATGGTTTTCATAGATACAAATACATATACGAATCGTGATTATACCGCTATGCGGAACGGTAAACAGTAATCACTTACGCGCCATATTTGCTTTTGGCAACCATATAACAAACTTTAAGGATAAAGTTACCCTACTAATCTATACCTAAGCATGGTAAATTGTTATATTCGACTTATTCAGAAAAAAATGTGTTGTTTTAAACGCATCTATAATTTAGTAATTGTTATAATAATGGGAAACGTGCATGAAAATTATTGACGTATCAAAATATGAGCATCTTGCATAAATCCGATACTAAGTTGTTAGGACTGACACTTTCTAAAATAAAATTTGGAACACTACGGAAAGTGCAAAGAGGTAAATTAAAACTATGAAAACGAAGACTAATAATGAATTATTAGTTTTCCGTAGAGAGACCTCAATCAGCCGTGTGTTAAATAGGTATTCCACAAAAGTATTTGCAAACATTGATAGTAATACCACAGATCATGATTGTAGTTTTTATTTGCAAATGGTCATTAGGTTAAGCATCCTTAATTTTTTTTGTGCATTTTTTAAGAAACTAAAGAAATATTTATTCAGCGCGTTTTTTTAACCGTTTGTTACATAATTTTTGGGTTTTAACTATTTTCTCCCAAAAGGCCATTTCCCTTTTTTTTGATAGTTTATGTCCTAAAGCGAATTGCTTGGGCAGTTTGGAAATCACCGTAATCAGGATCTAGAAAGGAAAGGGATATTGGTTGTTTTTCATGCAAAATGTGGTTATTCCTTAAAAAAACGATTAATGATAATCGTCTCAAATATCTAAATCCCTCAAACTGTATTTATGGGCGTTACGAGGGTTCCTGCTTATGAAAAAGGTTCAGGATTACGTCTTCCTGTAGGCGCGCGTGTCTATATGCGCGCATGTGCAGTGTGGTGCTGTGTGCGTGTGTGCTGTGGTGTGTGTGCGTGTGTGCGTGTGTGCGTGTGTGCGTGTGTGCGTGTGTACGTGGTGTGTGCGTGTGTGTGGTGTGTGTGTGTGTGGTGCGTGCGTGTGTGTGCGTGTGTGCGTGTGTGTGGTGTGCGTGTGGTCGTGCTGTGATGCGAGTGTGCGTGGTGTGGTGTGCGTGTGTGCGTGTGTGCGTGTGTCCGTGGTGTGGTGCGTGTGTGTGCTTGTGCTTGCAGCTGGGCGTGTGTGTGTGCTGTGTGTGTGTGGTGTGTGTGTGTCGTGGTGCGATGTGCGTGTGTATGCTAAGTATGTTACGTGGGTGGTGTCGTGTGCATGTGTGCGAGTCTGCGCGTGTGTGTGTGTGTGTGTGTGTGTGCGTGTGTGCGTGTGTGCCCATAAAATATCAATCTTTAATCTGGTCTTATCAAATAATATGAAATTTCATTGGTTTTCTCTAGTGTCTTGAAAATTAACAAAAATACATTACTTCCTTTTCAGCTCTGTACATAACCAATTGTTTAAAATCAGCAATTGGTCTAACCTGTTCTTAAAGAATCGAGCTAATCTTACAAAAAATTATCAAAATCGAGTTAAGGGTTTAAGAAAGTATTGAAGTCAAACTTGCTATAAATTTTGCCAATTCCCCTCATTTTGTCGGTGTGTTTAATTCAACTATTTCGAAAACCTACATATTTCAATACCTTCACATAAGTTTGTTCTAGTCATTAATTAATAATAAACTTTGTTACAGTCAAAAGGTAACAGGTAATTAAAGTGCACCTGTCTAGCTTGGTGGGACAAAGGGCCGTGGGCGTGTTTCTAAAGTTTATATACTAAAGGTGGTTTGATGTTGTAAGGTTTATATACACAGAAGTCTTTACTCACGTTATTATTAATATGCTGAATTAATTAGGTAGCTTTATTTACAGGTCTCTTTGTGATTAATGTAAGTATTTACAAATTTATGTACAAGGAGGGACCTTCGTCTGTTACGGCTGATCGCTATTAAACGTGAAGAATGTTATTCCCTTTCTCTCGATAACGTCAACCCGCAAAATTGCGTTAATTGATTCACCACTGGATGCACTTAACAAAAATCACAAACCCTTTTATGAAACGTACCTAAACGATACGTGAAAATGATTTAACCCTTTGTCACACGGGATGGGTATGTACTATAGTTTCAGACATGATGCGCATCCTACCATCTTACATGTCTCTTTTCTTCTTTAGTACGTGACCATGTCAGTTAGAGTATGTTCTGGGCCAATAGACGTAATATTTACAATAATAAAGTTCTCACAGACCCAACCCATGTGATAATTATTACGCTTTCTTCATATCGTGTTTTAAGTATTTGGTCAATTTACTGTTTATATAGTCTTATAAGTTACTGTTTAAATTGTACTTTTGCGAAAGTGAACTTCAATGATTACAAAATTTATACAGGGTGTCTCCAAAGGGTGCGCAAAAAATACCACCACAAATTCCTAAGCCTAAAATACTACGATCTAACCTGACTTCCTCAGTCTAAAAGTGGTTGATTTCGAAGATAGAGAGTGTCAAAAGTTAATATCTGCTCTCATTTTCAATGTAAAATTTAGCGTGAGCCACCTGCGGTACTTTGCATACATTTAAAACGAAATAACGGAACAACGTCTTTCAACTAAAAAATGTATACCTGTTACGAGTTGATTTGAGCAACCGTTTCTGAGATATCTGGATTTAAAGAACTCATTTCATGTATGTCTAAAATTCAACACAATATGAAGAGAAGGCGTTTTAATAAAATAACTGTCACTAAACAGTGCTGTCAAATCGAATCTAAAAAATAGTAACACAACAATGCGACCATACATTTTCATCATAATAGCATGAATTACGGTCTATTTTTTGGTAGGAGAAGTTCGTGAAATTCGTGAAAGACCTCTCATTGTGAACTGTGTTACTTTGATACATTGTTGCTTTTTGTCGGTGTTTATATTTTAAATTGCTAGTAATATTAGAATATCGTGAAAGAGAATTAGCAAGGACCGGTGAATTATCAAACAATTTGCAAATTTATTTCCGTCATGGCCGTACAGTATACGAACGAAGAAATGGCCGATTTGTTATTGATTTTTGCATATTGCCAAGGAAATGGTTTAGAACCTTGCAGGGTACGCAGTGAAAGATTTCCTAATCGAAGATTACCAAACCATAAAAAGGTTTGTGCGTGTTTCTGTTAGTTATAGTCGTGCACGTATGGTAAGAACTCCAGAGGTTGAGGAAGGTATTCTAAATCGGATTGAAGAAAATCTAACACTCAGTAGCAGAAGATTGGGCTTAGAGTTAGGAGGAAGCAAAGATACTGTTAATAGGGTAACCAGAGAACAACTGCTGCATCCATTTCATGTTCAACGAGTACAACATATTTTACCCCATGGTTTTGAAGCACGGCTAGGTTTCTGCTGGTTTATCCATGAACAAAGAAATGAAGATAGAAACTTTACACCAAGAATTTTATTCACAGATCAAGCCACTTTCACGAGGAGTGACATAACTAACTTGCACAATGAACATGTCTATGCTGAATTAAATCCCCATGAGACTAAAGTTACCCATTATCAGCATGAGTTTACCTAGACTAAATGGCGCAAATTATTTGGAACATCTACAAAATGAATTACCAGACTTATTAGATCCCTACCCTTACAACTTCACAGGGGAATGTAATTTATGCAGGACGGTGCGCCTCCACATTTTACGTTAAACGTACGTAATTATTTGAACAAACAGTATCCAAATAGATGGATAGGTAGAGGCAATGATGCACCCGCAAATTGGCCAGCTCGATCTCCTGGTCTGACCCCGATAGGTTACTTCTTGTGGGGAAAAGTGAAAACCATTGTATACGCCACTACGCACAGAAGATGAATTAAGGAGACGTATTCAAACTAGTATTAACCGTTTGAGAAATGATGACAAAATGCTCCACAAAGTCGAATTTAATTTTTTACGACCATTTTCGTGTGTACAAAGGCTTTGTACACACGAAAATGGTCATTTTGAACATTTGTTGTAAGTAAAAATTATTATTATTTATATATAAAAAAAAGTTTACTTCGAGTAAGATTTGAACTTTGTTAGTATTTATAACTGCGCTATCGATTGTTTCAATCGATGTAAATTTGGTCTTTATGTATAGAACTGATGTAAATTTAAATATTATATTAAGAATTTACATCAGTTCTATACATAAACACAAATTTACATCGATTGGGGTTGAACTGATAGCGCAGTTGGTTAGCGCAGTACTCAGCAAAGTACAGGTCATAGGTTCAAATCCTACTCGCGGTAAACTTTTTATTTATGTATTTAATAAAATTAATCATAATTTTTAATTTCATATTTACCTTTGAACTGATTCGTTCATAACAAAAACTTATAATAATTTGTTGGAAACATTTTCTTTTCATTAACCTTTTGTTGTTGATAAATTTATTAAATGTTTTTACTCGAGAATAAAATTATAGTACATTTAACTTGTTATTGTAATTTTTGGTGTTATTCCTGTGGCAATGCATGTAACAACCTTTTTTTGTGGTTGTACTAAAAAGTACATTAATTTAAGAATCGTTCATTTATTTGGCGTAATATTAGAAAAGTTTTTAATTATTAATATGTAGAATTGAGAATGGCAATTTAATTGGCATTTCCTAGAACAAATCTTTTGGGTGTAATATTACATAGAGTTATAGTTAGTTCCCTTTCTTAAAAAATTGGATTTATATTATTGTATTCGCGCAAGCGTGAAGACTTTTAGGGGAAATACACTTGAGTTATTCTGAAAGTTTTTTTTTAATTCACTTAATGCTGAATATTACAGCTATAAGCATGAATTTTACTTAATTTTTTATATTTTGGTGCCATCAGAATTTTGGTGGTAAGTTATTTTTTTTCTCATTATATTTAAAACTAAAGCCTTTGCTTTTTTTAGGCACCTTTTATTTACCTTTTAATTACTTTTAATTAATTATTTTTTTAATGCATACTTTTATATGGCATTTTTATAATATATTTTTAATGGCACGTATAAGTCCGTAATTTTACTATTTTATTAATTTAAATGGCAAGTTTTACTTGAATTACATTTACAACACAAGTTCTACATACTTTTACAAATAAATTTGGCGAATTAAACTTCAAGGAAATTCCATATTTTAAGGATAACTAAGCAAGACATTGACCTCACCATATGAACCATTCTGCTTCATAGTTACCAGATACAGTGTATGTACATAACCGTTAAAAGGTAATGTTTTTATATAATTTAGTACAGTTTATGACCTGATTTTTTACGTTTTCAATCATATATTAAATAAACTTATCTATAACTTGTTATTTTATTTTCATTTGCGTTAATTTGTTTAATAGTATTCATTAACTAGGTTTTGCTGTTTCTAGATAGATATATAAAAAAAAGACAACATGGCGCTCGAGAATTTATCATTTTTTCATAATTTTTAGATAACATTTTTTTTATGAATTAAGGTTAACTGAAAATAATTAAGCTGAAGAAAAGCATGCAGTATTTCAGGTGCGTTAATTGAACCCTGTATATTTGAACCCACCCTATCTCAATCTATCGATGAGCCGACGGCAGTAGCGATTATTATTTGGTAATTATTTTTATTAATTAAAATTATTCGATCAATTTATTACATCATCGCTTTTGTTTTAACATTATAAGTTGGCCCAGTTTTAGTGTTTATATACTTTAGCAGCCGCTTTTAAGGTTACATGCAAAGCAATGGTGAGTTTGAGTAACAAATGGAAATTTTAAATCCAGGTATATCAGAAACGGTTGCTCAAATCAACGCTTACTAGGCATACATTTTTTAGTTGAAAGACGTTGGAGAATAAGAATTTTAATTTAAAAGTTAAATACATTGTGGCTCAAAAAAGTTATTTCAATTTAAATGTATGCAAAGTACCGCAGATTTTAATTTTCTACCCCGCAATACCCTCCTAGCCGAATCTTGTGACTACACTAATTATTACAAAAATTATTTATGAAAAACTAAATCCAAATTTAACTTTTGAAACTCTGTATCTCCGAAATCAACCACTTTTGGGCTGAGGTAAGTCGGGTTAGATCGTCATATGTTAGACTCGGGAGTTTGTGGTAGCATTTTTTCCACACCTTTTAACGACACTCTGTATAACGAACTTTCTACTTCTGAAGTAAGCGAACGTGAAACGGAGGAAGGAAATAATAATAAGTCTAAAGCTGGCGAAAGTTGTTTTGAAGTGTCTGAACATGACACATGTGGAGAACAAGATAGTGAAGAGGGAAAGGAGGCAGAAGAACAGAACGAAAAAGATGCTAAAGAAGAGGACGGTAATCAAAATAGAACGAAATATTATTATGGCAAAGATGGAACAGGATAAATTAAAAATCCGCAAAATATTCAAGTAAGTACACGGAGCCATAATATAATTACTCATTTGCCGGGCCCTCTAAAGCAAATTTAAATCCCAAAAATTATTTGAATAATTTGATACATTAGAGCTGATACCAAAAAACACTTATATAGCTAAAATCGCTGAAAATTTTAAATATAAATGTGATACTACACTCGTAGATAAAATTGAAATAACGGCCTTCATAGAGGTTTCAGCTCATATTGCAGTGCCTTAGGTTTAACGATATCGATACAAAGTCAAAAGGAAGGATATAGATAAAATAGCTCCTGTTAGAGATTTTTTTAACACTTTATAACTAACTGCAAAGCAAATTACTCATCGTCAGAATACCTAACTCTTTACGAAATACTATTTGTATACAGAGGCCGGTGTTCATTTTGTATGTATATAGCCAATAAACCTGCTAAATATGGGTTAAAAGTGAGTGCATCTTCAGACGCTAAAACGTGTTACACTACTCACATGGAAATGTGAATTGGGCCGTTCACAGAAGCAAACGGTGCTTGGTCTGTTGTGCAAAGGATGGGTCAGTCCGCAAAAGGTAGTAAAAGAAATATCACTATGGACGGATGGTTTACATTATCCAACCGTCAAAAGAATTATGAATATCAGCTAACAACAATGGTTACCATCCGAGCAAACAAAGGACAATTACCCCCTTATTGTGTGTCAACCCGTGGTCGTGATATAAACAGTAGCCTCTTTGGCTTCTGCGGTGATTTGTCACTCTACTTTTATATTCCTAAGAAAGGGAAAACCGTTATACGCTATCAACAATGCACCATGATGACAAAATCGACACTGAATGCTAGAAAGTCAAGGATAATAACGTTTTACAACCAGAGATGGCACATGGTCATTTCTTATAATATTTTTAATATGGCAGGTCAATCTCATTTCATGTACTTATTGCTTTAAATCTCAATAAATTTGATCGCTGCAGGTATTAACGTGTTTGTGCTTCACAGAAGCAATTTGACAGATTCTCCGTTGACCAAGTCGCGAAAAGTTTTCTTAGAAGAGTTGGCACGATAGCTTGTGATAGAACATATGTAGAGAAGAGCGTTTGTAATAATTTATCCAGAGAATTATGCCGACCAACAGCCAAATTCGCTAAACTTGAAAATAATTACCTGATCCAGCACCAAATAAAAGAGGCCCATGTGCTTATTGTAAAAACCGCAAAACACTGCATTTTTATAAAGGACTGTTTATAAAATTAGAGCTATTTTGTAAAATACAGCTAATATTGCAAGAAGTATTTGTCTAGCTCTTGCATAAAATTTCTTATGCGTGAAACTGTATAAATTTTCATTTCTTCTAAGACTTTTCGTGTTCTGCTTAATAAAGCATTTTTAAATGCTACGCTAAACTGTTTAATTTAAAAAAAGCTACATACATCTAGATAAAAATTATATAAGCTAAAGGTTCTTAGTTGATCTCACAGACCCAACCCGTGAACTACGTTGCATTTTCTCACCCGTGTGACGGAGGGTTAAAATTCAAATGTAAATTTCAGCATAAACCAGTAAGCAATATAATTTAAGCTAGACAGTGTAATGCAACAATTCCATAATGTGGATATCAGAAACACAAGTAAATGTAATTAATAAAGTTATTAATGTAATTTGCAAGTAATTCACGTTAAATTGCACGATTTTAGTTTTTACAAAGTACCGATGCCTAAAATACAAACAGACATTTATGATAAAATTCATATCGAAATGTATGTATGATTGTTTAGAAAGTGGTTTTATAAATTTCATTTTAACGTAAAGTTTAGCAAAATTTTCATTTTACGGGACTGCTCTAGATTTTCCGAAGGTATTGCCGAAACTAAAATTGGAATCCGCAGAAGCGATTAATTGTACTGAGAAATTTTATTTTAGTCACTAAACCACTTTGTAAAATTACTTACTACTTTATATAGTACCAGTAATGTAAGTTATTTTTTTGTATATTTTTTAGACATAGTTGCAATAATTCTTTTAAAACTTTTTATTTAATGCGTTCGTATTTCCTCTTTCAATAAAAGCAATATAGCTTATAGATGAATTTTAAGGGTTTAATATCGTCCCGACCTTTTTTCAAAGCTTACGTCCATTTTATGGCTTTTCTCGATAGAGGATTCTATACATGGGTATATTAGCATTGTTGGACGCAGAAATCTTCAAAACCACATTAGGTAATAATACACTTCTGTATTCAACGCTAGATTTATTTATTAATTTTTTCTTTATTTGACTACCTTTAAGTTGAAGTGCACAAAGCTTAGCCATTCAATAAAATTCTACAAAGCAACTAGAATGACCATTCGATTAGCATAACCGCGCTAATATCGTTAGTGAACCTAATAAATTACGTAGCGAACATTACATAAAGCGCTGATGGGTAAAACTTCAAAAACATTTCTGATGCAACTATTCCAAAACCAATTTTTAAACCTTGCAAAAGTGAAATTAACGGGTAAGCGATTTTCATTAAAGGCTGACGTGTACAGGAAACGAGTGACACAAGCTAATGTACCTTTGTACTCCCAAACGGTGCTTGAAAATATTATCTATAATATGTATGGGGTAATTGTATCATTTAACACTGTAACGTGGCCGTGATTCTTTAAACATTTTCCGTTAATTCCGAAATTATAACTTATTTGTTAATGCCGTACATCTGAAATGTAGTATAAATTTATGCAATTGAACTTGATAATGCATAAATTCTTTGGGAAGCTTTTAGATTGTAACGATTTATTTTGTCTTTCACGTATTTGGAAGATTTTCGAATTTCTACAAACAGTAATCGCATTTAGAATATTCTTTTTTGAAAACAAAAATAAACTTTCTGTTGTTTATCGACTTTAGATGGAAGTTTAAATTAATTTTAAATTAATTAATTAATAATTAAGATAGGTAGTGAAATCTTTTTACTAGTGTGGTCGAGAATTAATTAGTTTCTTTTTAAACAATAATTATTTTGTTTATTGTAAGTTTTAGAAATTTTCGTTCTTTGAAAGAGAAATTACGTTTTACAAAATTAAATTGAGTATAAATTATTACTTTTCATGAAGCATGGTTTGCAAATTTAATTGTATCCACCAAACTGTTGCCTTTTCTTTTCCATAAGATTTTGCTCTTAAACAAAGGGTTTAGCTTTGAGGTACGAGACAATAAGGTCCAGCATTGCTAAAAAATCTTTAATTAACCTGACATCGGTTACATAGGTAAGTCCCACGGTTAGGTAGTGTACTTTTTGGTGATGCAATTTTCCCGGTGGTTTTCGAGTTTGATTGGGGTTGGTGCGTATTTAGAAAATTGAAGTAATCTGTTTATGATTGGCTAACTAATAGTGGGGATATAAGGAACCAATGTGGCGACAAATGAATTTTTCACGAGGGTCAGACCTAGTATAGACTTAGAGGCGTTAATAAATTACCGTTACGGCAACGCCTGAATTATCGCGGAACGACGTTAACCATAATCCGTTTTGAAAGAACTTCCGTTAGTAGTCATCCCCGAACAACCATTCAGGGGATCATATTAAGTCGTTGAACCATCGCGAGATTGATTTATCGTTAAGTGCAGTTTGTCCAAAGCGCCTTGTCGAAAATCCAAGAAGGTGTTAAGTGTTTCTTTACCTAGTGCTTTCACCGTTTTTCGGAGTAGAAACCAAACATTCGTTCCTGGATTCCAAACAATTATTCCACAGTTTGCTGGTAACAAATAACTTGCTGTAAATAATTAAGCTTTTGTGGATAGCTAAAAAAGAATAATGTATATCAAGCAGAATTTGTATATAGTAGGATAAAGTTAACAAACAATGTGTAGATTAAAAACTGTGGTGTACCGTACAACCAATTGAGCTAGAAATCAATCTCAATTTGGTGCTTTGAATCCGCGCACCGCTTTCCCTCACAAGGAGGAATCAAGCGTAGTTACGACATGAATCATATCATATCGCCTACATTCTCTGGGTTTTCACCAGTTATAGCATGTATAATAAAGGAGTTGTTCCAAAGCTAAGGTAATCACCTTTGGTGCATTTTTTTTTTGCTGTGGTTTTCAAAGGTTAATAAATTTTTGTTTGTATTGTATTATTTTGTTGGACATTAACTTCTTTTTTTTACCGTTTAAATTTTACTTCAAGCGTATTCACCCTTGTTGTAATCCGAATTTATTTGTGTTGTTTTCATTTTTGTTAAACTGAAGAATTGTATCAATGTATGTGGCAAATGCGTTACAAGGAAAACGCAATTGATTTGTTAAAACCATTTGTTAGTTTGGCAAAGGAATCAGATGTACAATAAATTTTGGTAAAGGGCAATACTGACACTAGCTAGTGTCACCGCCTTTAGATAACCTAGGTGATCTAATTTGCATAGAAAGCAACTAATGTAATAATTGTGGTGACACCTCGATGGATTTATTTATTTTTCTATTTAATCATGTTACATTTCCTTAGGTTAACGTACTTGTGTTGTTTTTCACAAGTATAAACCCAGTTGTTATACCGCACCGGACATTTTAAGTGTTCGTTTGTTTACGAGGTTGAGTTATTGAAATTAACGTCAGTATATTTGTGTTCATTGGAAGTAAAGTAATTACATTTGAAGGTTTAACTATTGATTATTTAATTATAATGTAACATTTAAAGTTTGATGTGTCAGTGCATTATTATTATGAAATGGGGCGTATCTTATGGCGGTTTGATGAATTTAATTTCAAGTGGTTGAAACAGAATTAAAGTGAGCTCTGTTTTTCTTGAAGTGAAAGGTGCCGGTGCGTGTACGTGTGCGTGTGCGTGTGCGTATGTTGTGCATGTGTGTGTGTGTGTGTGTGTGTGTGTGTGTGTGTGTGTGTGTGTGTGTGTGTGTGTGTGTGTGTGTGTGGGTTCGCGCGCTTGTGATTGTGCGTCTGTGTGTGCGCGTGTGTGTGTGTGTGTTGTAGTGCGTGTGCGTGCGTGCGTGCGTGTGCGTGTGTGTGTGTGTGTGTGTTTTTGTGTAGATATGTGTTAATAACCGCGATAACTCCAGACCGTACATAAAATTTTGTGCTTGGTCTTGTTTTCATTTAGCTTAGAGCTGATTAGATTTAGGGAGAAATCCGGCGGCAGAGAGGAGGGTTTATTGGAGGTAGTTTTTTGAGTTTTTATCAAATATTTATAAAACAGATACATATTTCAAAGATATAAAAATACCTAGATATACACCTTAAACGTACCGATTAAGTAAGTTCTATGCAATTGTTTGATATGACGCGTAATTTAGCTGAATAAAGATTAATTTTATAAGAAAAGGTGTATACGTATTTTTTAAAGAAGATTTAATTTTACATAAATTTTTTTAATGTAAAAAAATATGATATAAAGTATGATTGAAAATGTTGAATTTTTTGGAATTTTTTTTACATTAACATGTATTTATGTCTATTAATCTGTATTTGACATGAGGCTTTAAACGTTATATTCTCACATAGATTATTGTTCTTGTTTTTACAATGTTGCCGGTTTTCGTTATGAACCTATAAATGTGGTTGCATAGTTATCCTAAAAAAATTGAAATTAAGGCTATTTCATTTCTTTTAAATTAAGCTATCATGTAGATGTCTATTAACCTCTGTCTGTCCTGAAGATTTAAACGTCTGTATGACATACATAAATTACTATTTTTGCGTTTACATTGTTGCCTATTTCAGTATTGAACTTATTATAAAAGAGGGTGTGTAGTTATGCGTAAGAAAAATTTATTAAAATTATTTCCATTTTGTAGGTAGAAAGGTCGTGTGGTGTTCCACACCAGATATTTTCTACTACAGGTGAATCGTGAGAAGCGTTGTTAATAATAATTAAAGATGATTTCCATAGGTTTCGTAGTAACTTATGAACTTTCAATCACCTTTCAAAATTGTTTAAGTAATAGCTGCTATTCCTAGGTTACCAACTCGTAACCATTCAATGAAAAAATCGAGTTTTTATATATAAACCGATCTCTTGAAGATGGCTGATACGATCCAGTCGAAACATCATGAGGGAGGTGATCGTTATTTTAAGAATCAACCAGTATAACACCGTTTATATAATATTTGTTATTGTAATGCAGTATCCCAACAATAATTAATTGCAGTTCGTGTTTGTATATATCCCCTCGGACAAAAATGTTAAGAATTTTATAGCAGAACTGGACCATCTAATAGAAGAAAGTATGTGCAAAAACTTTATTATTGTGGGAGATACTAATATAAACATACTTGACAGAGATAATCCCGTTGTGCATCAATATGAAAATTTGCTTGTAGGAAAAGAATTTATTTCAGCTATTGGAGGTGCCACACGAGAAAAATTGAGGTATGGAGACATACATCGCCCATTAATTAATAGACAACATATTTATTCGAACTGATTTAAAAATCATCTATTTATCGGCAATCCATCACAACGTGTATCCTATTGCGTATTCTATAAATTACCTAATCAAACAAAATGGCGCCCTTTCATATATTAGGGTTTAAAGTGTATTACATCCAAATCAAAAACTTAAATTTCACAACCCAGCCGGTCCTAAGATACTGTCGATACAACCCTATCTGTTTAACTATCAATTGAGATGTGTGAGCTTCTAATATAGAGATATACAGTTTCTCTACATTAACGCACATCAATTTTGAGTCCATCACAAGTACTTTGCATAAATTTGTGTATAAAATTAGTCATTTTGAGCGATACCACTTTTTTTAACAGAAATTTTTCAACTGAGGTTCAAACGGAACTGTTCGCTTTGTGCATAACCACCAATTACGCAAATACCCATGCTCCTCTAGCGGCTTAAAGGCTAGAGCGATTCCCCATTTAGAGAAATATTGTTTTTCTACTTTTTTTTTATTATTTTTATTTATCCATTTCTTCGCATTGTGATTTGCAAACTCAGAACCGCTTTTAATTGCGTTTCTTATGCTAATATTATAAATTAATTTGATTTTATCTTTCTCTACCTGTTCCCTTCAGATCCCGTCTTATGCGATTTATACCCCTTGTCAACTTAGAATCCGTTTAAACGTATTTGGCATTTATTTAACTTCGTTTCTTTCTTGTACATTTAACACTAGAAGCCCCAATGTGACACCTATTGATTTTTAATTATTGTTAAGTTCACATCTTCTTTTAGTAGACGATTCATACTTTATGACTATATTGTGTGTGTGTGTGTGTGTGTGTGTGTGTGTGTGTGTGTGTGTGTGAGTGTGTGTGTGGTGTGTGCGTGCGTGTGTTGCGTGCGTGCTGTTGTGCTGCTGCGTGCGTGTTTGCGTGCTTGTTTGCTTGCGTGTGTCTGATGTGCGTGTATGTGTGTGTGTGTGTGTGTGTGTGTGTGTGTGTGTGTGTGTGTGTGTGTGTGTGTGTGTGTGTGTGTGTGTGTGTGTGTGTTAAAACCACCACAAATGTCAATTTATGCCCTTTCTTATTTAAATCTCGATTTTTGTACATTTAACACTAGAAGCCCCAATGTGACACCTATTGATTTTTAATTATTGTTAAGTTCACATCTTCTTTTAGTAGACGATTCATACTTTATGACTATATTGTGTGTGTGTGTGTGTGTGTGTGTGTGTGTGTGTGTGTGTATGTGTGTCGTGTGCGTGCGTGCGTGCGTGCGTGTGTGTGTGTGGTGCGTGCGTGCGTTCGTGCGTGCGTGTGTGCGTGCGTGCGTGCGTGCGTGCGTGCGTGCGTGCGTGCTTGCGTGCGAGCGTGCGTGCGTGCGTGAGTGCGTGCGCGCGCGTATGTGTGTGTGTAAAACCACCACAAATGTCAATTTATACCCTTTCTTATTTAAATCTCGATTTCTGCAAGCTGTCGTGTACATTAGTTTGTATTAGCTAACCTAAATAAACCGCTACGTTTCACATGCCTTGAATTCTTACATCTACTTTGCTTTTACAGTGGGAGGACTTGAATAGTCTCATAATTTATTGGGTTGAAACTTGAATATTTGGGGACCTACACTATAACATGCTTTCTGATATGTAACGTGCAAAAATCGATATAGGATCGATTGCACCATTTTATCTGGTTACAGTTTATAAAAGCGACCTTAAATAAGTATCTGTGACTTAAACATTTAGTAATATGCTTTAAGGTTACTAGTTTCTGTTTGCTGTATTAAATGACTTAAAATTTCTGTTTTTACGATCTTACTAATGAGTGAAAAATGAATAATATACAAGTCATTGCTGTGCTATAGCTAATTGCTACCTCACATATGATTTTCTTGTATGACGTACGGTTCTACATTTTAAGAAAATTATTTCTCTCTCGTATCTACTTCTGTATTTTAAAAGTTTACTCGTTTTTTTAACTTTAATTAATACCTATAGCGCCATCTCTGAGATGAACGTAGGTTCTAGTTATTTTCAACATTCTTACATTGTATAGGTACCTGTCACTTTGCTAAATCACCACTAGATGATGATTCCCTTCACAAAACAGCATCTTGCTTATCATGCTTTATTTTTGAAAACAAACGGCAAATAAAGTATTAAAATTGTTTCTTGGGGCGTTAGCTGTCTTTTCAAAATCGCCATTGCTGTAGGGTGGAAAGTCTCTAGGAAATGTTCTTGTTTCTATTTACCAGATGCTAAGCATCAATTTTAAGTAAGATTTCCACTACATAACATCGCTTTGTTGTATAAAAGTGATATAATCGCCATTTAAGGCGAATGTAATAGAAATATATCACTACATCTACACATTTTGGTAAGCCGCATTAGATTTTGTTATCCTCGTTATAATTAGAACTTCTCTTTCAGGTTTCACACAAAAGAATTTCACATTACTTCTTCAAAGAAGTAAGTGTAACAACTTGTTGAAGACATTTAGACTACCGCTCGTATTCGATCTTAGAGGTAACACATTATCATTGAATAAATATCGTTCTCATTCTTTACTTTCGTTTTAGCAACTAATTTGTGTTTCTGTATATACTGACTTCCATAAAACTTGTAACACCTAGAATTTGTTGAACGATTTTATTGAAATTTTCGTCAACTACGTCTTTCATTAAAACAAACAAACGATTAAAATTTGAACAAAATCTAGCTAGTAGTTTTTTTTTCTTTGCACTTAGTAACAATGAATTTGAAAAAATGAACCAATCAGTTTGTAATTAGTTGTCAAGTTTGCAAATTGTTTGTTCACAATTTCGTTCTGAACTTGGGAATAATGCCAAGAGTTCGTCAACATCAACATTTTTCCCAACTGAGTGATTTTGAACGTGGCCGTATTATTGGCATGAGAGAGGCCGGACTTTCGCAAAGAGAAATTGATTGTCGTGTAAACCGAAATGTTACAACGATATTGAGATGTTGGTCCAAATGGTCCGAGGAAGAGGTGCAACAACGTCGCCCTGGATCTGGACGTCCCCGCAAGACTACAGACCGCGAAGAAGGTCGCTTAAAACTTTTGCCCACAAGAGACAGATTTTCAACAACTCGACAATTGCAAATGGTTGGATGAGAGGTGTAGGACCCAGAATGTCAATGTCATCTGTTTATCATCAGATAAGGTCTTATGGGCTGCGTTCGTATCGTGCATTTTCATGTCTTCCTCTTACACCACTTCACCGTCTACGCAGGCTAGAGTGGAGCAACGAAAGAGAGAATTTGTCGCAAGAATGGAAACAGATTGTGTTTAATGACGAGTCCCGATTTTGATTGTGGGCCCACGATGGTCGTAGGAGGGTCAGACGGATGCGTGGAGAACGTAAAATTCCAACATTTTTTGTGGAACGCAACACCGCCCTCGCACAAGGAGTGATGATATGGGGTGCAATATGTTACGGTAGCAGATCACCCTTGGTCTTCAAGTATGGCAACTAAGACACCGCTGGTTATATTGCCAATGTGCTAGAACCCGTTGCGCTTCCATATCTTCAGGGGCTGCAAAATCCCATTTTCCAACAGGATAATGCGCGCCCTCATACGACAAGGGCTACAACACGTTTTTTGGAAGAAGCTAACATTGCCGTCCTCACATCGCCTGCTCGGTTGCCTGATTTGTCGCCCGTTGAACATGTGTAGGATGAGGTCTGTAGGCGACTGGATAATTTACCACACCCTCCAGATAACTTACACGATCACCTGCTACGGATTCAAGAAGCTTGGGTTGATATACCACGGGCAGCTATAGATCACTTGATTGATAGCTTGCCACGCCGCCTGATGAGTGCATTACAAATTGTGGCGGAGCAACTCATTATTGATAAAAACATTTTAGTTTTTGTTCTTTTATTTTCAAATTTTAATGGTTTGTTTGTTTGGTCTAATGAAAGACATCGTTGACGAAAATTTCAATAAAATCGTTCAATAAATTCTAGGTGTTGTAACTTGTATGGAAGTCAATATATTTCAGTTTCCATCTATTGAAGTGTCCATATAGCTTCACCGTTACGATTACATCCAAGTTCATGTTTACATTTGGTTCGCTTATTGTTTGGATTGTATTGGTGATAAACAGCGATCGGTAGCGTGCTCGTTACTTGGCTGCTTTGAAAAACGCATAAGCATTCGTAAACACAGGTCAGCTCTTTCCTTTTTTTCTGCATGTATAAATAAATTGCTTTCTACAACGAAAAGAAGTACATCTACCTTAGTTCAGTTAACAAGTAGTTGGCAAACATTTTACCTCTGAATAAGACTCGTATCTAAATTGCCTTCAGCAGGTTACGATTGCCTGCAAGTAAATTAAATATATTTATACTAATTATATTAACAGGTATTTGTTAAACATAGTTACCTGTAGTATAAGTTCGGTAATATTTTGAGAGATTATACGGGTTGTTAAAAGCTAGACCGATAAATACCCATTGTTGATGAATGTAGGGTTACAGTCTTATTGAAGGAGGCATCAATCAATCTTCAACATATACCAAACCTTAAATAAACTTCGACAAAGAAATAAAGATATTTTATCAATTAGCACAGACCCATGCGCGTGCGCACGCGCGACTGCACGCACACGCACACGCACACGCACACGCACACGCACACGTACACGCATACGTACACGCACACCCGCACGCGCCTTAGCATGCACACGCTGTCGCGCACGCTATCGCGCACACACACGTACACGCGCACACGCACTCGCACACGCACACACACGCACACGCACACGCACACGCACACGCACACGCACACGCACATGCACACGCACACGCACACATACACGCACGCGCACGCGCACGCGCTCGGGTAAGTCGTAGAAACTAACAAGCATTGGATGGGCAACGAAAATAAACGTGAATATTCTGGCAACCTATGTGACGGAAGATACGATAGACTATCCTCTAGGTATATTTCATCTATTTATCAGAAAACTGAGGAGGTAAGGCAAGTAAGAGGAGATTCTGGTTTCATGTCTACCTCTGAGTTAGCGTGTATTACTGTGCTCCTGACACGTGATGTATACGGTATACGTACTTTAGAAGTTGACAGGATATTGCCAAAATAATGGGAGAGATCATTTTGCGTCAGAAGTGTTTGAAATCCGATCAAGTAAATGTGAACGATTCGTTAACGACAAGATTGCTTTGATCTCAGGAACATGAGATCAAGGTATCAATCAATCAATCAATTTATTCTTTAACAGACAAAAAGGTATAATTACTGAGAAAAACTCAAGTTGAGATATATTTAACACAAGTTTGATAAACGCCTCTGCTTACATTTGTACAGAATAAAGATCTATCCCATTACGTAGAAACAAAAGTTTATATAAACAAAACAATTGCTCCCAATAAACCTGAATTAATTAAGCACAGATCCTTAATAAATTGCTTCCTTTTAGAACTAGGTATATTGTCTGAGTATTGAACTTGATATTTTTTAACTGGAATATAGGGGTGAGTGAGATTGATGTGCAGTTCTAGGAGCTGAATAATTAAACGTGAATTTATTACGAAATGCGATTTGAGGTGCACTTATTCGAATATTTTGTATAAAATCACTATTGTCCGTATCATTGTTGATTAACCTGTAGAGATCGTAAACTAATATGTAACGATGTCTGTTGTAAACAGTTGGCTTCTCAAACTCAGTCAACAAATCATGGCGGGTCAAAAGGTGATTAGAATGGTTTTTCTATTTTAAAAAGTATATATCTTGAATCTTGAAGATTCAATAGATTAACATAGCTGAAATATTCAGTCAATGGTACAATAATTTGATTTATTTAATAAAAGTAGTTATGAATACTAGAAACTAAATTAAACGTGAACAATTTCTAGTTATAAAAACCTAAAAGCTTAAAGCTTTCGTTTGCAATCTTTTGAACACAACTATTGAAATTTAACTTGCTATCAAGAGTATCCCTCAATCGGTAACCCGTTAAGCACCGCATTTGAGGATTATTGTTGAAGTTATATTATATTATACCTCACAATTGTGTCACCAATGATAAGTTATTACGTTACATTTTGAAGTATTAATGGTCACTTCACTTTTTACACACCTGTGAAGATTAGTTTCTATCCTCATCTCCGAAATCAAGTCCGAACGTTAATTAGTGTTAACCGTCGAGTATTAATAAGATAATTGAACCTAGTATTATAAATAAGTAGATCGTAAAGTGTAATGAACGAAAAAGAACAATAATGTTAAAGCTTGTGTATTCGGGATAAATTTCTCATGAGAAGGAGTTAAAAGGTTACACCGTTAACTGTAAATATAAAATTCCTTTTTATATTCCGTAATTAAAGTTTGACGAATAATAATTTGTTTCGTATTAGAATAAATATTATGTTGAATGGAAAATTACACTCAAAACATTTCATATTGATATTAGTTAAAGATAAGTGCACCGAAGCATTAAGAAGTAATTAAGAAAATAATTAATAACTAACACCGTTCCTGTCAATTAATTGATATATCTCTTAGAATTGCATTTTTAAATGAAAATTTGACCGTCAGCCTGGGAGCATATGCTTGCTTATGCATTTTCATAACCGCTGCAAATGCAAAACTTACATGTCAGCAAAGCCAAATAGATATGGCCTCAAGGTTTTGGCTCAGACAGACGCTCGAATGAGTTATTTCTCTAACGAGGATCTTTATTGCAGAAAAGGATCAGATGACTTAGGTTTATCAAACGAAGAAAAAGAATTCTCAATCTCCAGACAAACTGTATTTAGACTGACTCCTCCAATTGTTATCACTAATATAAATATTACAGGCGACAATTGGTTATCCTCATTGGAATTAGTACAGGGACTGCAAAAACGTAAACAAAGGAGTTATTACCGCATAACAGCTATCAAAGTGGTTCTTTGCTGTACAGATTGACCCCCAAAATTACTTTACTAAGTTACATGTCCAAGAAAAACAACGTTGTTTTATCGAATTCAAGCATGCATCACTGTAAGAGTATGGATCCGGAGATAAACAAACGTGATATAGTGGCATGTTATAAACCGATCAAAGAAGGTATTGATTCGAAGGATCAAACGTGTGCAAGCTGTTCAACTAGTAGGAGAGGCCGAAGGTGGCCAATATCAGTATTTTATATGTTGGTAAATACAGGGTGACTATTGCCTCGGTCTAAATGGTTTGAGATATCAGCTTTTTTGGTGAGATATATAAATTGATAATGCACTACTTTCATTTATACCGAGAGGTTCTGAAAATTGCAAATATTTCAAAGTTAGGTTTTTTAACCCTCCTATTGTGTTAACATTTTGGTTTCACTTATTGTGTTCAGGTCATTATGACCCGGGAGCCTATAGTTGTCGCTTTATTGTCGTTAAATTGATATAACAGTAAATAATAATAAGAAGTATGATGTAGTATTTATTATTTATTACATTTTATTACGTTATTTTATTTTATTATATATTATTATAAATGTTATGTAGAGAACATCTGAAAAACTTAGTAGTTAGGTATATACATTCATTTGTTACAGTCTTGACAGTAGTAATATACATGAGCTTTACATAGGTATTTTGGGCAATTACAACATACCATACTAGTTTTATTATCATTTGAAGAGGGACAAAAATTACCTCTTTTACGCTTGGTTGTGGTTGATTGTTCCCTAACTTCGGCATTACTGGTTGAAGAACGTGACTTTATAACCATTTCATCTGCAGGAATACTTCGAGGAAGACGTTTTCTTTCTTGCAATAATTCAGTGATCAAGGACTTGCTCAGTTCTTCAAGAAATAGTCGCCGTTTTGTAAGTTTTCCAGCATTCCGGGTTGGAGTTATTTCGCACCACAGAACATAAGCGTTGTAATCTGCGTCCATGATACTGTAAAATATAGTCATTGGCCATCTTTTAGTTTGCCGCCTGCATGTGTATGTGATTATTAACTTGTCTAACGTGTCTACAGTACCTTTAGTTTTGTTGTAATCTAAAATCATAAACGGCTTTTTATGATCTTGGTAACACGCTCCCTTACGTGGTGCATGGTGCTCATGAGTGTAAAATTTTTATTCCGTTTCAGAATATAGGGAACTATTAACTTGTCCTTGGCAAAGTAAAATGTTGAAGAAAGAACTTCTTTCCTGTTGCAGACCAATGCGGCTGGCAATTCAAGCTTATTTTTGCGTATAGTGCCAAGCATGGTTATTTTTCTTTTCAATAGAATCTGACCCAGGTCGTATGAGGTAAAACAATTATCACACGTTACCTTGTGACCTTTCAGACCATAAGTAAGATCTAGCACAACTCTTTTACATTGACCCCTTTGTGGAGGTTTACCTTCTTTTTTCCCGAGGTAAACTTGAATGTGAGATCGTACGAGGTAAAAAAATTATCACAAATGAAGTGGTCAGTAATGTACCACTTTCCAACCTGTTGGGGAGCTAATATGGATTTAAACTATCAATGTCAAATTGACAACTTGCCAATTTTAATACAGGGTTAAAAGTCGCATTGTCACCACTTTCACTATTAAACGAGAAGCCGTGATGGATGTGTTCCAAAATTTTTTTATTTGAACTGAATATAGTTGCTTGTTTTTTAATTGTGAATAAAATTATATGCACACCTCGGCAAAAGTACCTTTCCCCTGTCTCGAGAACTAGTTCACCGTACAGGAATGGATCATTTTCTACCTCGGTATGTAATATACTATTTATTTTCTATCAACAACCATGACCATTTTCTTCTATGCACAACCGCAGTTGTTTTTCAAAAGAACTTTTCTGGGGATATCTGGTGTTACAGTAACAAACGTATCCTTTATTCTAATCGTCATATCAGCTGTGGTAGGTGTAGTGTTATAAACTAATTCTTTAATGTGACCTCAAAAAAAGAAATCCACCCTGGTTAATTCAGGGGATCTAGGTGGAAGTTCATGTGGACTCCCCTTCCAATCCATCTATTGGAAAATTGTCTATCCAAATAATTCCTTACATTTCCATTAAAAGCTGTAACCACATTTTGTTTCTAATATCTAAAGAAACTTCATCTAGAAGTCTAGAAAATTTTTGTTCTAAAAACCGTCAAAATTTTACGCCATTCAAGTTTCCATTAAAAAAATATGGACCAATCACATGGTCTCGTACAATTCCCCTAAATACCTTGAAGCTCCACCGATTTTGGCGTTCAACAGTGCGATACAGGTGACAGTTTTGAGTATCATAGTAATGAAAGTTATGTCGGTTTACCGAATCGTTGTTGTGGAAAGTTGATTCGTCGGTAAATGAAACAGATTTAAGGGAGTCATCTTCTTCCCCAACATTTTCAAGACTTGATACACAGAAATCCAACTTCAGTTGAAAGCCTCGTCCAGATAAACTCTGATAAAGTTGTATGTGATAAGGGTTGTACTTACGTTTTTTCAATATTCTCGAAACAGTTGCTTGACTATTTCCAGTTTGCCTAGAAGTTTCTCTTGACCCTACATTTGCATTATCAACCATTGAGCGTAAAACTAAGAACTCACTGTCCTCATTATTTAGAACATACTTTTGTTTAGTCTGTTTCTTGTATGATACAGTACCAGTTTCACAAAAAGTTTGTAGCAGTTCTTCAAAAGCTCTTTTGTCTGGATGTGGTTGATCAGATACTTGCGATATACCTAACAACAATTTCTAAAACATGCACCAAAGATAAACGTCATATCCACTCTTTCCTCTTGGGAACACTGTTTTATTTCTTAGTCTTAAAGGATGATAGCACTACTGAAAACAAAGTAACAATTTTCAGTATTTGACCGAACACTAAGATTAAGGACGGCCTCCAACTGGATGAATCAAACAATATCTTACTTTTAAAATCATTACCTACCAGAATGTAAACAAAAAGAGTTTCCATAGAAATTTTAGAAGAAAATCTTAATAACTTTTAATCCTTAATTTTAGACATATGCACTACTCATAGTTTTTGATGGAAAGTGAATAGTTATTTCACATAAATAAAAATTCTACTAGGTGATCAATTTAGTGCAAGTGGGTTTTTGGTGTTTGAAAAGTATAAAATAAGAATTCTTTCCCTAAACAACATGTTGTAAGTATCAAAATCCTTCACAGTCCAAATGGAAGTTTTAAAGGTCAGAATAAATTGATATAAATTTGTGTTACTCAAAGTAAGAGGTTTCCGTGTCTTTAGTTCTTGTCTAAATTGAAAAGTTTTCTTGAAATCACATTTTTCTTAAAATTGGTAAGCGATAGATATAGGGATGGTTGAAAAAAGTTGACATAATTTTTAACGTATAATCAAATAAAATACAGGGCGTTTTATTTTAAAAACCTAACTTTGGTATATTGCAATTTTATAAACGACCCTGTATAATTAAAAAAAAGTCCTTACCAATTTACATATGTCACCAAAAAATTAAGCTGATATCTGTTAACGTTTAGGCACAAGAGACCGAGGGAGTAGTCGTGAGTCACCCTGTATATTAGTGGCAAACAGATATATTTTGCTGCTGCTTCAAAGATGTTCCCATTCTGAAGTAATTTGCATTCAAGAAAAATTTAGCTATTGCTCTTTTTAGATCACATTTATAGGGCAGATTATCCATTCCTAACATGGGAGAAGATGTAAGTGTTCTTATTCAGAATGTACTTGGAAACTACACAACTGATTCTAATAACAGGGACTGATAAGCTTGAAAAAAAGCAAAAATGCAGAATTTGTTCATGTTCCAAAAACCGAAGTACAAGATATAAATGTATAAAATCCGCAAAACCGATTTGCCTAGAATATTGCAGGAAGTTATGTGTAACGTTCTGCCAAAAATTATAAATCGTTCTTAAAATTGTTTATAATCACACGTAAGAATATTTTCTGTATGTGTTTTGGTTCATTTCATTTTATATTGTTTGTAACAACGTTTTAACTTAATCATTATTAATTGCATTAACATTCCTTTTTTTAATTAGAGCTTTACAGACATACTTCTATAGACTAAAAAAAGGTTAAGGGTTAAAAGCAATTGTTTTTATTAAGGTTTCAAAATGACCATAAGCGGCTGATTTAGGTAGTTCTAAAATTCGGAGTTTCTATATGAAGCTATTTTCTTTTCATTTCCTCTTTAGAAATGTTCTGTATTCATTATAATACAGTATAATTTCTAATTATTTTTTTATGGTTCCGTTATATTTGTGTCAGTATTGTGCTTTGCACAAATAATCAATCGATCAATTGATTATACTATTCTTAAGTGATTAGTGTTCCTTCCTTGAGCTGTCCAATTTCAAGTTTTTACAGCTTTTAATAAGCGCGAGGTGTTAATAACTACTTTTATTTTTTCTTTCTCTTAGCTTTCCTACGTGGCTCGCAAACTCATACATCAACTGAGGGGTAAGTTACAATTACTGTTTTTTAATTTTTTACCTGGGAATAAAAAAAAATTCCTAATAAAAACAGCACGTTGATACGAAATACGCTTGTAGATCAATCGTGGATAAGTAGCAATAAACGTAAACAATTGGTGGAGTATAGCATAATGATTATAATGACTTACGCTGATGTTTTTCTGACAGCCACTAAGGAGAGGAAACAGAGTAAGTTTTTATAAGGTTTGAACACAGTATTATTTTGTTGCAGTTTTTTATCCTTTTACAACGCTAAATACAATATGTCTTTTTTTGGAAAACAACTGGTGTTCGATTTTGTAATTTTACAAAATGTCCCGATTTTTTTTTAATTATTTTAGATACATCGATTGCGTTTGTAAATGCATGCGTGCGTGTGCGCAATTGTGCGAGTAGGAATGTGTCTTTCATTCATAGAAATTTATATTAAAAGTTATTGCCATTGTTTTTACCATTTTAAATTTCCATTGTACGGTAGTTAATTTTGTTTAAAACTTAAATTAAATTCTTTAAAATATTAATTTTTTCGACGCTAAAAGTTATTGCTTTTACAGTCCAGTTTTTTTTGAGTATAATGAATTGATTCCAACTAATGTTAAAATAGATTATCAGCTACCAAAAATTTAAAATTATATAATTAGAAAACTGCACAAGCTGCGATTGTTACGGTAAAACGGCAGAAGACGAGGTAAAGATAAACCTGGCCCACGACTAGCCAACGGTCGGATGTGAGTTAGAAAGGTTGTTCACCGAAGGATAGTATACCGACATAAGTCAAAATAGAGGTAGAAATCGTCATAAACCGGATATGAGCGCCAGGACATTGAAATGTCACAATAGGGATGAAGCTTTCCCAATTACCGGAACCAGGTTTTCACCAAGGGCTTCCCCGCCCTTAAAAATAAAAATAACCGAAAACCAAAAGCAGAATCCCTTTTTTTTCCCCAAAAAAAAAAAAAAAAAACCCCCCCCTTTTTTTGAAGGCTTAAAAAATAAACTGGGCACGCTTAAAAGGAATTTAAATTTAAGTGCGAAAATTAATTATGATAACACATTTTCAGCATTTACCGTCAAAATTTTCTGTTGAAAAAATAATTTTTCACTGACATTTAAGGTTTTGACATTTAGTTTTTTTTGTTTGTTAATTTTATTCCTAATTTAGATTGTTTTTTTTGTTTATTGAATGTTGAGTAGCTAATATTTTAAATATTGATATAAGTGTAAATAATTTATTTGTTTGATTTGAAAATTTAATGCAAAGTTTTGTAAAATTAGTAACTTAGAGAAAAGGAGATTTAAATGATATGATGCCTTTGGCGACATAAAGACGGTTAATTATAGTGGTTCAGATTAATATTGAGTATGTTGGTTTTAAGTAGAGGTAAAGGGAAATTGTTTGTACTTAAAATGAAAATATGGGATAGCGTCTGCTGACGTTTGAACTTTTGAAAGTTTCGAGTCCTTACGGATGAAAACGAAGATTTGTTTATCAAATCTTTCCTTCCGTTTTTAATTGGTGGAACTAAATTAGATGAAATTTTTTTTGAGTGGGATTCAAAACCAAGATGGATTTTGGATATAATTTGTGATTCTGAAACTGATCGCGCTCTCAGTAGTAGTACGGTGACGTTTGTTGTTACGCTTTGGGTGGTTTAGAACGTTAATATATTGGACCTTTGGTGTTTAACGAACGAACTTTTGTGTTGTAAGGGATTAGCTACTTCTGAAGAAAACCTGTGAAGGGATTTGAAAACTGTTCAATCACCAAAGGATTATACCTAGTGCCGATTTCGACGTAATAATTACCTAAGATCATCGTCGGTTATATTAGTGCTTCGGGAACTCTTGGTTTATATCGCTTTTGCGGATTATAAAAATTAACGTTCTTGAAGTGCCCAATTGCCGTGCAAAGCGTGTTGAAATATAAAGAAACTTTCGCAGTTATTAAAATTATATTATAAATAACATTAATAACTTTTGGATTGTTAGTGTAAATAAAACTAATTAAAAGAAAAAGTTAAAAGCAAGTTGAGCGCACAAATTATTATTTTAAAATGTTTTAATTAATGCAAACATTTTACCGAGATTCAATCAAGGAATTGTTTTAAAAAAGAATATTAGTCAACAATTTCGTTCATCATTTGTCAGAGCAGGGAGATTTCATTTCCATAGCTGTAACCGATTACCTGGTTCGTTTTCAATTGTTGTAACACAGGAGAGGTGTTAATCTAGACATTAAGGTAATATATTGTTTTTTTTTCGTTTAAAAAATTTTTTTTTTAAATTGTTGTTGTTTTTTTATTTTTTAAAATTAATTTTAATTTTTTTTTTTTATATAATATATTATATAATATATATATTATATATATATATATATATATATATATATATATATATATATATATATATATATATATATATATATATATATATATATATATATATATATATATATATATATTAAACAATTAGAACGGCGTTACGCAAACTGATCAGACTCCGTCGCCCTTAAGCATTTGTATTTTTTTGTTTAACGCATTATCGTAATTTTAATTTAAATTTATTTTTTTATTTTTATTTATTATAGCTTTGTTAGGTTTTATAATTTGTTTTAATTCTGTGAAACCCTTTTGTGTTACATGTTTTTTTTAAATTGGTTTACCGTAATTTAGAAGAAAATTTAACGTAACGAAGTGGTTTTTTTTTTTATTGAGTACGTTAATGATAAGTTTTTATTTGATTTTTAGTTGAGTATTAATTCATTTAGAGTTGTTTTTTGTTTTGTTTTGATTATTATAATGCCTAATTATTTAATTGAGGGTAATAACGTAACTTTTGAGTGTTTATCAGCTTTTATTTGTCAAGGGTAGTGCTATTTTTGAAGCCCTATTTCAGGTGGTTTGCTGAGTTGCTGTCCAGCACACCTGGGATTGATTGCGGATAGGTAAGCATGTTTTTGTATGTTTAGACACGCTATGTACTCGTAATTTTGGCACAACGTCCCTTATTTTGACTATTCTCTTAAACTATTCTGCTCCCTAACCGAACTTATCTACAGCAAATTGTTCATCCCCTATCTGCACATTACTGTAATCGTTTACAGTTCTGATGTAAATTATAAATTACAAAAAACGCTTAGTTATTTAGAGCAAAAGAATTCTTATCGTCAATCTGTGTAATGTTTAGTAACCAATGTACAAATATATATGACAAAAATAACAGTAATCTTAATGGAAGCGAAGCAATTATAAACATTCAAATCAAATTGATCTCGATAGCTGTCTAATTGTAGATTCAATACAAAACGACAAATGGATGCTCTAATAAATACATCATAATAATACAATCAAATATTACTGTAACGATTGAATCAACATTAAATAAATTCGCGATAATTCGATGGCGCTGTACCATAAACTTACGACGATTAACTACTGACATGTAATCATAAAATCATCGCTTCATTGGTTTTTGTAACGATCATAACGGTAGAAATTACAGATCAAAACTTCACTTTTTTTCCGACTAATGCCAGCGATATTACAGAGTTGATTTTGCACTGAATCGCAGAATCTGTAATTACGTAAGTCAAATTAAGGGCTGATAGACAAAATCAGTTCGGTTGGGCGCCAGAATGTTTGTTAACATTAACGGTTGTACGTGCAAAATTACAGTAACTTCAGCGTGGTCTAAACTTTATCAAGCGAAATTAACTACGCTTATTATCTGCACACAACTGTACAGGTTCGTGATTAATTCTTTGGACTTTAAATTCAGAAACAGCCTGATAATTATTTAGGTAAGATAGCACTAACTACGCTTGTCAAATAAAACGTGATAACTACTCAAATAAAGTTACTTCAATGCCACTGGTATTAACCACGCTTAACTAATAACGTAAAGGATTACAATAAACTTTCAACGAAAATAGAGCTATGAAGGTGTACTCTAATTTGAATTTTGACTCAACAAATAGTATCTAGTAATAAAACGAGCAAATATTCCAACGTTATTATCAAAATAAGTGCACCAAAACTATACGTCTACGTGTACTAAACATAAAACTGCTTACTTCGCAATCAACCAGTAACTATATGTAAACACGAAAAGGGCCTTTGCCATAGAAGCGTATAAACACATCTATAAATTTTCACCTCAGAATAGCATAACTATAATCAAAATAAAAAAAAAAATAAGCGTATAAATGATATCAAATGAATGTAAAATACGATAATAGTAAAATCAAAAACACTAAAATAACAGGATGTCTGATAACAGAAACTACTTACGAAAAGCTAAATACCGTAACGCTTGCAAATAAACTTGTGATAAACACCAATAAAGTTAGGTAATGCACCTTTAAATACTACAAACTAAATAACAAATAAAAAATAAGGCATAGAATGACTCAAAATAATTAATACGACTAAACAATCAACAAAACAAAAATTAACAACGACATTACTATCAAAACAAATGACTTTAACCGTTACGTTAAACACTAAATATATAATTCGAAATTCCACACAAAGAATTCCTTTAACAAAAATATTCAATAAAGTAAACAAACTTATAATTACCTAACAATTAACTAACAATTAGTGTTATAATAAAAATGATGTAAACTCGATAACTGCTATAAACAAATCGAAATCTTAAAAGGTCTGCAAAATGTTCAATAAAACTTTTACCAGTCTAGATTCTTCCTATGACAATAGATATGAATGCGTGAAATTACTGCATACAATAAACTTCTTCTAAAATAATAAAATGTTGAGCGTCAAAATTGCTATGATACAACTACTTATTAATTGATGTTTCATAATTCAAACTAAAAAATAATTGACCAAAATCTTAATAACTTTTCTTTAAATATAATTTTATATTACTATATGCGAAAGTTAATAACTTTGATTATTATAAAATACGCTTTGTACGGTAAATAAGGGCACTCAAGAACGTTGATTTAAATAAATCCGCAAAAGCGAGAAAACCAAAGAGGTCACTGAAGCACTAATACAACACGACGATGTCCTCTAGGTAACTTTACGTAAGATCGAAATCGGCACTAGGTATAATCCTTTGGTGATGAACAATTTTAATAAAATCCCTTTTACAGGTCGTCTTCAGAAGTAGCTAAACTACCCTTACTACACAAAAGTACGTTCGTTGAACACCACAAGGTCCAAAATATCAACGTTGTAAACCACCCCTTAAAGCGTAACAAGCGGCACCGTACTACTACTCGATAGCGCAGTCAGTTTTAGACAAATTATTCACAAAAATCCATCTTTGAATTTTGAATCCCACTACTCATAAAAAATCTTATCTAAGTTAATTCCACCAATTAAAAGAAACGGAGGGGAAGATTTAGTACCCCCATACATAAATTCCGTTTTCGTCCGTAAGGACTCGGTAATTTTCAAAAACTAAACGTCAGCAGAAGTAACGTGTACAGCATCTCTATGTTTACCTTAAAGTACGAACAATAACGCCCACATGCAATCTCTATGACTCAAAACCAACATATTCACTAATACACTGAACAACTATAGTTAAGCGTCTTTATGTCGCTAACATGACATCACACACAGATAAATCTACACTATTTATTTAAATTACTTAACTTTCTATTATATTTTACGGAAATCAAACGGAATAAACCCTATTTATACTCATATACAACTATTTACAAATAAGCGTTAATCAAACTTCTATGAACGAGAAATAATAAGGAAAAACAACCTAAATTACAAAAAAATAAAAATTCACTAACTAAGAATCTAAAGCTCACCATACACACACCATCCCTAAAGGTCGCTACACACGTTAAACAAAAAATTTATCTAAGAAAAACTCAATTTGACAACGAAAAAAATATATATATATATATATATATATATATATATATATATATATATATATATATATATATATATATATATATACGGAATCTAACTAAGTGCATAGAATTACAAGAAAATTACCCACTACGTATACAGGGTGTTCAAAATGACACACCTCCACTCTAACTTGCCCAAAAAACTTAAATGTACCACACCGCCCATACATGAAGCCTGAGTTCGAAAAGCGTCGGGAGAGATTGCTTTGTTAGCGTATTTCACTGAAATCTTATCTGAGAAATTTGATATTTGAACTCTTATCAAACGGAACGGTGCCTATCTGGCGGCTAACTAGAACTTTTGCAAAAGATGTATCTTACAATGTAATATCTGAATACGTTCTTTATTAAAGTTTTTTATATGACGCCATCCCAACTTGATTCAACCAAATTAAAATACGAGATTTATTTCTACAAAATTATCCCTGTGTAGAAATACACTAACGAACATTTCCTTTCAAACTCCAGTAAGAGGGCCTCCCTAAATATCGATATCAAAATGTAAATCACATTTCCCTTTTAGAAAATATAAAGAAAAAATTCGTAAACTTTTAAATTACGTAAACGACAAAAGAAAACGTTACCATCGAAAGGTTTCTCCAATCTTTGATGCCTGATTAATTCCAATTACGAAAATCTATACAGCATTCAAAATGTTCGGTATTAACAGATAATTTTTCAAATTCGAAATTTACCTGCGATTCTTGATGACATCGTGGTTACATGACACGATTGGTTGGAATAAACAAATAACGTGAAGAATTTTTAATACTGGCTACCAAGTAAATAAATAAGTAAATGTATACACATTAGAAATACTGTACAAGCTGCGATTAGTTGGAATAAATAAGTAACGTGAAGACTTTTAATAATGGTCTTCAATGGAACGGGCTATCTGGTCCTGCAATAAAATAAGATTATAATCAATACCTAACTGTAAGTTTATATTTGGATTTACCAAACGGAAAGCTGTACTCAACAGGTGATTAGATTTTGGGAATTTAAGTAATCAGGAAGTCTATCGGATCCATGTAAATGTGTGTGAGTGTGTGCATGCTTATCTGTTATTTTATTGTTGCAGTTATAATCTGTGTTGAGAATAAAAGTCAGGCTTTGTTTGTTGTAAAGTATTGTCAATAATTAGATTTGTTGAATAATTGTTAATAAACTGTTGTTGATTGGAAACTTCTTATTAAATTGCAATGGCTATTTTTCAGAGGTCCGAAGTCTCCAATTTAGATTATAAACTACGTGGCGCCCTGAAACTCTCCGTTTCTTTTGGGAATACAGTATTTTGCTATTTAAAACCCATTCCTGAGCGTGTGGCTAAATTGTGCTACGTTACAGTAGGTATAATTTTCGTGTTTCTCAAGTGAATAAATTGATACCATCCAATTATTTTACATTTTAGGTGTACAGCTGTACAATATTGTTTGAAATAAGTTAAGACCAATGCAATGTGCTACACCACCAACCACAAAAAGTAATACGTTGGCGACATCAGGGTTTTAAATTTATATCCTACGTTCTCTAAGCTAAATGTGCTTAAAAAATCGTTTTCTTTTATAAATAGTGGAGTAGTCCTAAAATTTTCAAATGTTATAAAATTTTACATCTCAACATCTAAAATTTTGTTGGCAATTTGCATTTC
Organism: Vesta saturnalis; assembly: GCA_036346205.1. Classification (NCBI taxonomy): domain Eukaryota; kingdom Metazoa; phylum Arthropoda; class Insecta; order Coleoptera; family Lampyridae; genus Vesta; species Vesta saturnalis. The sequence goes on along the minus strand of JARFJB010002474.1, from coordinate 33,065 downwards.
CATTTACAAATTGACGGGTCCCTAAATTTACATTCGAAACGGCGTAGTCATGAATATATCAGCAATCTTAGAGAAACTATCGTTACAGTCGGTCTCCTCCTTTTCATGTGTGTCAAGAAAAATAAAATACATATCATTCAGTTTTCACTGGTGTTTATACAAAGTGGAAGAAGAATTTTATTTGGATTTATTTATGTAGAAAGAGTTATAATTTGCAATTACGTATGTAGGTACGTAATTTATTGTAACTTCAACGGAAATATGTAATATCACAGATTTTAGTTGCTGAAATAGAAACTGTTTTGTGTACATCATTAGTTAAATTATACTTGGGTTGTATGACAAAGGAAAGGAATCTTATAGTTTTAATTTATTCTGTGTGCATGCCTACTTTCGCCGTGTTTATTATCTTCAGTAACGGTTCTCTATTTTAAACTTAATGCTAAGCTAACAATACTTCTTTGTTCGGTTTTAATATGCTTTCAATACAGAAATTGGTGCTGCATTATGAGGAAAGAAATCATACATATCTAAATGTTAAAACAGCGTAAACAAATATATCGAC